>CM070823.1:12011918-12356918 GCA_036326025.1 Chrosomus eos
ACAATACTTTCTTCATATTGTCTTTCTCGATGCTCATTAATGTCAGAGCCCAATGGGTTGTTTACCCTGCTGGTAATGCAGCTGGATGTGTTTAATTTAAGGGGTGGTCTACAGTAAGTGTGGCATAGACTTTGATGAATGAAATTGTCTCGAAGATTAAAGAATGAATTAGTCAGTGAGTCTGACAGTGTGACAGTGCTCTTCAGCTTTAAACAACTGTTCCCCTTTAATAAATTATTGAGTGTGGGATGAAAAATGTGAAGAGCAGGAAATTGCACAACGGAGCCATAGGGAAATATGACAAGTCTCCACACGTCCAAAAAAATGTCCACCATCTTGAAGGTTAATAAAATGCGTCATGGATTGGAGTCTTTGCTTGAACGATCTCCCCTGATATACAGACATGCTATTGGTTTTGACAACACTCTCAGGAACAGCCCTCCAGCTAAAAGTTGGGCCATAAAACTTGCTAGTCCAGTCAATTCACAAAGTAGTTTTATACACTAATATATAATCTCTATTTATGCCTCCATGCAATGTTTAACATCTTTCAGACTAACCAAAAGTAAATCATTTTCAAGCACATTGCTTTGGGGCTTTGGGGAAGAGAGCTCACTATTTCATGAGTTGGAATTTGAATTGATCTGACTACACTTCACATGATGAGTTGGAATTAATTGGAATTAAAGGAAGTGGAGTATATTGAATTACAATTGAAAGAAGTTTCACAGTCATGTATATGTGTGTTATGTCCTTATGGGGAAATGTTTCATTTACTGGGGACATTTGTGGTCCCCATGAGCTTATAAATCATACTAAATTATTGGTTTGAAGTTAAAAGTTTAAAAAGGTTAAGATCCACTGACTTAATTTAAAATTCTTTGCATTTTGCTCATGGGTAGACATGATCATAGTTGATTAGAGAATAAGAAATGCATACTTGCTATACTGAAATATGTGCACAAAAGTGGCAAAACAGTTTAGCGATTTCACCCTTGCTATTTCAAAAAGGACGAAGGCTGTCACATGTCAGCAGTGTGTCCCATCATTCAGTTCTTCTGTCAATTGGGTCATGTAGCCTGTCCTATTAAACATTCCAGCACATCTGTGACAAAAGCTGAAGATCTGATACCTTAATAATTAGACATCGGCATTAATCATCAGAGCATCGATATGTGCTTGATGACTCAATGCAATAAGCAGATCCTTGTGGGAGAATGTGGTCGTATAAGGGTTGTAGGGCCGGTCGATTATCTCTGACCCGCTGCATCGGTACGGAAACCAATTAAGTGTGTTGCAGTGACTAAGGTCCTGAGAGACGCACTGAGGACTACATCAGCCATGTCAATCACTCGCTAGCAGGCAGACACATGATCGATTAAGAGCCTTCCCTGGGGTTACGGTCTTTTTTACTTAAGTGTAGTGTGACTGGAATATAAAGTGGATGTAGTGTGTGAAGAGTGGCACTTTACGAAAGTTACATCTGTCTAAACCTCAGCGTTAGTTTCGTATGCGTGTGTGTGGGGCCTTTTAGTGTGAGGCTGAGGACGTATTTACACCTTAATTTAAGCGTTTGTTACAGAAACATGATATGTTTTCTCCCTTAGTTTGGTTAATTCAGGCATATATGAACACGGCAATCTCACGTGGATCCGCACCAAAATAATCGTCTCCATATCGCCTGAACGAGGTGGTCTCAGCCTGATTCGCTTGTGGTGAGAAAGCAAATCGACCAAAAAAACCACACTGTCTCATTCTTCATAATAGTTACTGTGTTACATAAAAAGCTGCAGTGTCTAATTCTGTTGGTGAACACATTACTTATTGCACTTAAAAACCAAAGCGCATCTCTTCATCTTAAAATGTCATTGCTCTTCTCCAAAACAGGTGCATTGCAAGAATGCTGTCCCGACAAAGTCTTGATTCCCACAGACTATGTATACATATATATATAGTCAAGGCTTATATACACTTAAAAATAAAGGTTCCAAAAGGGGGTTTACCCAAAGGAACCTTCCCCCACATCGTAAAATTTGTACGAATTGCGTGAGATCAGGTTGTTCCCCTTCAGTCGCTCACGTTCGACGTGACGTCGACGTGACGACGTTAGGGGATCACTTCAGGGAGCCCTATCAACTTCGAGTGTCTACAGAACAAGCCAATGAACGTTGGCGTGCGTGAAACGCGTCACGCGCCCCGCCCCGCAGCGCGGGTATAACCAGGAAGCGGACGCACGCACTCATTGTCTTTCGCTTCGGAGCCGAGCTTTCGTTTTGACAGAGTTTCTGCAGACTGCTGCATCGATCGTTGAAGACTTCAAAGAGAATACTCTGTTCCAGTGCTGGTGTGACGGCGCGATCAGCGGTGGCCGCGAGCATTACAGCTCACAACTGCTGTTTTCACAGCATTGCTTGTGTGTGTGTGTGTCTGTATGTGTCGGTCTCGGTGGGCGTTCCTCTCGTGAGTGTGTACCCCGATTACACCGCGGCTATCCCTGGGTGCTTCAGCACTGAGAGAGTTATTTTTTCTCTTTATATTTTTTGTTTTCAACTAAAAGAGCAACACAAGCGTGACGCTGCGTCCTTTTCAGGATGACATTCCGCTTGTGCGTTTCTGGGTGCGGTTGTTCCCTGGCGCCAGCAGACGGCCACAATTGTTGCCTCTCGTGTTTGGGCATTCAGCACGCTGAAGCAGCTTTTGTGAATAGTTCATGTTCTCATTGGGGGGAATATGACTATGGCAGCGCTTAGATCAAGACTCGCTTACCTCAAGGGAGGTGCAGTCCCCTCGCCTATGCCCAGATCTAGTGTTTATTCTGGACCTCAGAATGGACCTACTTTTGCGCATGGTCAGGGTGATCTGAGGATTACTGTGAGGGCTTCCCCGCCGAGGCAATCTCCGTGGGCCCCTCACGCCTCTCAAGCGCTGCCGCCGTTGGAGCCCCCAAACGAACGCACTGGCCCCTCTCGTTGTCGGCCAGCCGTGTCCTTTGGGGCCCCACCTGACGATCAGATGTCGATCGCAGCATCGGAGGGGGAGCTCAGTCCTCTGGAGATGAGGATTCGGCTGCGTTACCCCTCTCTGGGAGTGTGGCGTTGCCCGAGTCAGATCCAGAATGGGCGGCTATGCTTTCCCGGGCCGCCGAGAGGGTCGGGCTTGTGTGGAACCCTCCACCACGTCCCGAGCCTTCTCGGTTGGACGATTGGTATCTCGGGGCGGGCCGTGCTGGTTCTCAGCGCTCCGCCCCAGTGCCATTCTTTCCGGAAGTGCATTAGGAGCTTACTAGGACGTGGAAGGCGCCGTATAGTGCCAGAAGCTGTCCTAGTGGCTCCTCCCTCCTCACCACCCTCGACGGCGGGGCGGCTAAGGGGTATGTGGATGTTCCCCCGGTGGAGCGTGCCGTCTCGATGCAATTGTGTCCGGCGTCCGCTTCCTCCTGGCGGGGCAATCCACACCTCCCGTCCAAGGCTGCAGAGCCTGTGGACAGGCTGCTTCTGCCCTCCATGCCATAGCGCTTCTACAGGTCCATCAGGCCCAGGCGCTCATTGACATGAACGAGGGTGGTTCTGACCCAGAGTTCCTCCGGGAGCTCCGTGTGGCAACCGACCTCGCTCTCCGAGCGACGAAGGAAACTGCACGTTCAGTCGGTCAGGCGATGTCCACCTTGGTGGTCCAGGAGCGCCACCTCTGGCTCAAACTCGCGGATATGAGGGACACCGATAAATGTCGGTTCCTGGATGCCCCTCTTCCCAGGTTGGGTTATTCGGCGACGCGGTCGAGAGCTTCGCCCAACAGTTCTCAGCCGCCCAGAAGCAGACGGAGGCCATCCGACACATCCTGCCCCTGCGGACCGCTGCTGCTCCCTCCGTCCGCCGGCCGCAGCTCCTCCGTCCGCTCGTCGCCGAGGTCGACCTCCTGCGGCGTCCTCCGCCCCCGCTAAGCCTTAGCAGCAGCAGCCACCATCCAGGCCTCGGCGTGGGGCAGGCCGCAGGAAGTTGACCATGCCCGTCCAGCCCGCTGCCAAACCAGGAGGCAAGCGCAGGTTCTAACGACCCTGAGACGGGCGACCCAGAGTGAATCAAGTTGCTCTTCAGGAGGTGGTGAAGGCACCGCTCCTTCCCCCGGTGGAGGGCCGGGTGGAGAATCTTTGTTTCCTTTTCTGTTCCGCCACTGACCCACGGGCCAGTGGTACCCTCATTTTCAACTAAAGAGCAATTCTGAAACCTCTGGGTCCCAAGAGGGCGCGCTTGGCGGTCGACGACGCTATGCCTTGTCACCCTCGAGCCCCTCTTCTTCGCCAGCGAGCAGCAGTGGCTGTGTTCTGGACGCACTGACGCTTCCGCACACTCACTCTGCCATTCGACGGAAGCAGGTACGTGTTGCACCACACACTCAGACCCCACTCCGGGCCGCTGTGCCGTCCGAGTCGGGTCCCTGCATTCCGCCGCGCTGCCCCACCCCGGGTACGTCTGTGGTGCCGTTGATTCCGCTTGCGCAGTGTCTGGGAGCCTGGCTAGCGCTTCCCAGCCCGTCTCGCTGGCTCATCCGTACTGTCAGACTCGGCTATGCGATTCAGTTCGCCCGGCGTCCCCCTGTATTCAGGGGCGTTCTGTTCACCCGTGTTCTGGCGGACAGTGCCCCTGTGCTCAGGGCAGAGATCGCAGTCCTACTGGCGAAGGACGCGATCGAGCCGGTCCCTCCAGCCGATATGAAGACCGGCCTCTACAGCCCGTACTTCATTGTACCCAAGAAAGGCGGTGGGTTACGGCCAATCTTGGACCTGCGTGTCTTGAACCGGTCCCTTCAACAGACTGCCCGTTCAAGATGCTTACGCAGAAACGCATTTACAAATGCATCCGTCCCCAAGATTGGTTTGCAGCGATCGACCTGAAGGACGCGTACTTTCATGTCTCGATTCTCCCTTGACACAGACCGTTTCTTCGCTTTGCGTTCGAGGGACGGGCATATCAGTACAAAGTCTTACCCTTCGGGCTGGCCCTGTCACAACTGGCTTATTCTCGCCCAGTCGAGAGAGCAGTTGTGCGAACACAGGGACATGGTGCTCAGTCACCTCAGCCGTAGGGCTTCGGGTCAACTGGGAAAAGAGCAAACTCACCCCCGGGCAGAGGATCTCTTTTCCCAGTGTGGAGTTGGACTCGATCAACATGACAGCGCGCCTCACCAAGGCCCGCGTCCAGTCAGTGTTGAACTGCGTGAGCACGCTCAGACGCAGAACAGCGGCTCCACTGAAACTGTTTCAGAGGCTCCTGGGGCATATGGCATCTGCAGCCGCGGTACGCCGCTCGGATTGCTTCATATGAGGCCGCTCCAACACTGGCTCCACGGTCGAGTCCCGAGATGGGCGTGGCAGAGCGGCTCGTGCCGGGTCCAAGTGACTCCGCACTGTCGCCAAACTCTCAGCTTGTGGCAGGTGTTCCCCTAGAACAAGTGTCCAGGCACTCTGTGGTCACCACGGATGCCTCTGCCACCGGCTGGGGGGCCACGTACAACGGGCATGCAGCTTCAGGTCTGTGGACGGGGCCTCAACTGCATTGGCACATCAATTGCCTCAAGTTGTTAGCAGTACATCTTGCATTGGGCCGCTTCGAAACGCCGCTTCGTGGCAAGCATGTACTGGTCCGTACGGACAGCACTGCGACCGTTGCGTACATCAACCGTCAGGGTGGTCTACGCTCCCGCCGCATGTCACAACTCGCCCGCCATCTCAGTGGTGTAGTCTAGTTTTTTGTAGTGAGTATACTGTGATATACCAGACCCCCCCCCCCCCCCCTTACTATGCATTTTCTTTCATAATTCCCTCGAGTTACTTTATTTATCTCTACAAACTTTTATTTTGGTGGGTTGTAAATTAAAGACATTTGAGCTTCTGTGTGTTTTAATAAACTATTATTATTAGGCCTACTTGAAGTATACTCTACTGTGCAATAATAATATATTTCTGTTATATTTTCTTTAAGTTAGCCTATACAAAACTTTGATTTTGACAGGTTGTCATGAAGACTTTAAAGTTTGTGAGTGTGTATATGGTACGAATGAATGACGATAGTTTTATCAAATGAAATGGTAAAATTCGTGTGAAGTGACTCTCATAAAAGCTCTGCGATGAAGTTCAAATGTGTACATGTCCTCCTCATAGACGCTGAAAACACCACGAGTGTCGCGCGCGCGTCAGTGTGTAGTGTTCAGTGTGTAGTAGCCTAGAGCACATTGAGCGCTCATTCACAGATACACGCAGAACATGCCGAGTTTATTTCAATAGCAGTCTTTCTGAGCTTTAATATTCATAGACACTTAATACATATCGAGATTTGATTCATTGTATCATTACTTTTGATTTATTCATTCAAAATGGCCAAATTGCGTGACGTTCCGCTTTACAGTAGCCTAGGTTATTTGTTACATTTGTTGCTGGATTCCGCGATTCGATCCGTGTCGCTGCGCAAACACAGACGTCACGGCGGGGTGAATTTATGAATGAAAATTCTTTCACAAAACGATGTTGTTACGAATCCTCGCGCTTTTTAAAGTGGGTATACGGAGATCTTTGACATTTCCTAGTGGGTATACGGAAATCCTTGACATTTTCTAGTGGGTATACGGCGTATACCTGCGTATCACGTAGACTACACCACTGCGCCATCTACTCCTTTGGAGTCAGAAGCATCTGAGGTCGCTTCGTGCCATTTATATTCCTGGCCTGCTCAACCGTGCAGCCGACGAGCTCTCACGGCAGCAGGTTCTACCGGGAGTATGGCGACTCCATCCCCAGGTGGTCCAGCTGATTTTCAGGCGCTTCGGGACCGCACAGGTAGATCTGTTTGCCGCCCCGGACACGTCTCACTGCCAGTTGTTCTATTCCCTGACCGAGGGGACCCTCGGCACGGATGCTCTGGCACACAGCTGGCCCCCGGGCCTACGCAAGTATGCGTTTCCCCCAGTGAGCCTTCTTGCTCAGACTTTGTGCAAAGTCAGGGAGGACGAGGAGCAGGTCTTGTTAGTTGCGCCGTATTGGCCCAACCGGACCTGGTTCCCCGAACTTGTGCTCCTCGCGACAGCCCTCCCTGGCCCATTCCTCTGAGAGAGGACCTGCTCTCTCAGAGACGGGGCACCCTGTGGCACCCGCGTCCAGACCTCTGGAAACTCCATGTCTGGTCCCTGGACGGGACGCGGAGGTTCTAGGTGACCTACCCCCAGCGGTAGTTGACACCATCACTTCCGCTAGAGCCCCCTCTACGAGGCGCCTCTATGCTGAAGTGGAACCTATTCGTTGACTGGTGTTCTTCTCACGAGGAGAACCCCCGAACTTGCTCGGTCAGAACCGTGCTTTCCTTCCTGCAGGACGGGTTGGAGCGAAGGCTGTCTCCCTCCACCCTTAAAGTGTATGTTGCCGCCATTGCCGCACATCACCATGCAGTTGAAGGTAAGTCGTTGGGAAAGCACGACCTGATCGTCAGATTCCTGAGGGGAGCAAGGAGACTATATCCTCCTCGCCCACTCTCTATACCCTCTTGGGGTTTGTCTCTGGTCCTTTCGGCACTTCAGAGACCACCTTTGAGCCTTGCAGTCAGCTGAGTTAAAAATTCTGTCCTGTAAAACAGTACTCCTGGTTGCATTGGCCTCCATCAAGAGGGTAGGGGACCTGCATGCATTTTCGGTCGACGGATCGTGCCTGGAATTCGGCCCGGCTAACTCTCACGTGATCCTGAGACCCCGTCCCGAATACGTGCCCAAGGTTCTTACCACTCCCTTCCGGGACCAGGTGGTGAACCTGCAAGCGCTGCCTTCGGAGGAGGCAGACCCAGCCCTGGCTTTTCTCTGTCCCGTCCGCGCTCTGCGTCTGTACGTGGACAGAACGCAAAGCCTCAGGACCTCAGATCAGCTCTTCTTCTGTTACGGAGGCCAGCAGAAGGGAAAGGCTGTCTCCAAGCAGAGGATGGCCCAATGGATAGTGGATGCCATCGCCTTGGCTTACGAAGCCCAAGGCGTGCCTTGCCCGCCCGGGTTGAGAGCCCACTCCACTAGGGGTGTCGCTTCTTCTTGGGCGCTGGCACACGGCGCCTCGCTGACAGATATCTGTAGAGCTGCGGGCTGGGCGACACCTAACACGTTCGCTAGATTTTATAGCCTACGTGTTGAGCCGGTTTCTTCCTGTGTGCTCGCTTCAACCAGCCGGTAACACCGAAGTTTCCGCTCTTGTGTCGGCTTGCTGCGCCACTCCCCTCCACATGGAGCGGATACGTGCGCTTTTTTGCTCCAGTCGAGTTCCCCACTCTGGCGAACCCTGTGAGTTCCTCCGCACCCCTCCGGCAGTCGGACGTTGCGGAGCGTCCGACGCCAGGCCTTGTGCTCGTATGCCTGTGTAACTTGTGCTAGGCTGGGGTCCATATGTGGTGATTCCTGCGGCGATCCCATATGAGTATTCTTCCACGACCGGCTCCCTGCGGTGAGCCCGTGTCTTTCCCTTGGCAGAGTCCGCTCTGCCGTCACTGTCTGGTGTAGCCTCCCCCTTCTCAGGCTGGAGCCACCCCAGTGACATTCCATATGTCGCACTGCCCTCTGGCCAGTCCATATGTGTATCCTCCACATGTTACCTCCCTTCGGGCAGGATGTGGCTTCCGCAGCGTCCCTCTCCCGTGGAAAGGCACGCTTTCCCAGTGTTATCCAAGAGTTCACGGTGTGGGTATATGGAACAGCAGTTGAACTCCCTCTACGCAGATCTTCCGCCCCAGCAGTTGGGGGTCTGAGAGTCTTGCGTAGGGCACTGGATGTGGCAGCAACCGATGGCGTTTTCCATGGGATCCCCTAACGTCGTCACGTCGACGTCACGTCGAACGTGAGCGACTGAAGGGGAACGTCTCGGTTACTGATGTAACCCTCGTTCCCCGAAGGAGGGAACGGGAGACGTGACGTCCCGCCGCCACAGTTGCTGACCATCGCTGTACGGCCGTCTCTATCTCGGCTCCTCAGCGAAAAACAATGAGTGCGTGCGTCCGCTTCCTGGTTATACCCGCGCTGCGGGGCGGGGCGCGTGACGCGTTTCACGCACGCCAACGTTCATTGGCTTGTTATGTAGACACTCGAAGTTGATAGGGCTCCCTGAAGTGATCCCCTAACGTCGTCACGTCGACGTCACGTCTCCCGTTCCCTCCTTCGGGGAACGAGGGTTACATCAGTAACCGAGACGTTTTTATCATATTTTTGTATCTTATAGTAAATGGGTCTTTCACAACATTTTGTCCCCTTTCAATTTTTGTGACAGCTCTAGTGTAAGTAAGAGATGAGAAGAAACCTTATTTTTTTTTGCCTTTCCATTTGTTTACAAGAATTATAGAAAACAGAACACGAGCAAATTCAGTCTGACAGCAAATTACCGGAACAATTTGTCAGTCATGCTGAAATACTTACACATTATATCTGTAATAGAGGGCTCTTATTTGTCAGTATCTGTTTAATATAATGGATTTTGACAAAGTATGGGTGTGTAACAACAGAGTTGCTGTTAGCGACCTCATTACTGTAATGCAAATTAGCAACCTGCAATTATCGACTTAAAGATCTATAAAATAAGCAAGTGTAAAAACAGTCAGCTTGTCAAGAACAATAATTAGATTTTGCACAATTTTCTGCACTTACATCAAAGTCACTCTTATTCAAAACACATTTTTATTAAAATTAGTCATTTTTCAGCACCAATCTTACTGGGTCAGTGAATCATTTCAAAGTAATTAGGAATTCAGTTTGATTCTGGTAAGTTATCTCTCTCTCTCTCTCTCTCTCTCTCCTCTCTCTCTCTCTCTCTCTCTCTCTCTCTCTCTCTCTCTCTCTCTCTCTCTCTCTCTCTCTCTCTCTCTCTTCTCTCTCTCTCTCTCTCTCCCCTCTCTCTCTCTCTCTCTCTCTCTCTCTCTCTCTCTCTCTCTCTCTCTCTCTCTCTCTCTCTCTCTCTCTCTCTCTCTCTCTCTCTCTGCGTTCCCTGACTGATGTTTTTTAATTGAAACAGTCTGTAGTCTGTTCCTCATTTCAGATCTTGTTAATGCAATTAATAATGTATAGATATTGTAATTAAAATTTGCCTGCACCATTTTACAGTGTAAACACAATTGATCTTCTGTTAATGAAGTTTTAAACATCATTGATGGAATTCAGAATTAGTTGTGAATCTAAGACGGTTATCGGTGCCTCCCACAGCAGTTCGATACATAAAATGGCGCACTGATTAAGACACATTAAAACAACGCTCACCCTTTCCATCAGATAGAAAACTGTTTATTCAAAACAAGTGCAATAAAAGCCCACTGCCACTTCAGCTGTTTTGTGAGGAGCTTAGACAACCATGATTACAGCAATGAGACTAAATTCCATAATAAAACAGGACTTCAGTATAATGACAGTGATGCAGGTGTAATCCTGAGAAAAATATCAGTTGTTGACTACAGTTGAATTTTCATTGAGATCTCTAAATTAGACATTCAACAAATCCCAGTTGAATGCTTAGATATTTTAACTGGAAAACAAGACAATATACTGATTAAGAGAAATATTTTAGATTTTTTTAATGTAACGTACAGTATGTTTGGTACCATATCACTGAGTGCAGTCTGTAAGCAATACACGGCAGAATGACCTCATCTCATGCACCCTCCTCTCACCTCGTACACACACATAAATAAAGCTAAAGCCCTGACAGAGATTGAAACCAGAGCCTTGGCGATAACTGGACCTGAGAAGTTTAAAGGAGTTTAAAGGTAAACAGGAAGTTTTACTGTGCTGCCAGGCTTCACCCCGAGAGATTATAGATTGAGATCCACCCCCAGCACTGCCTCGACTCCAGATGCCCCCGTGACCCCTTTAAAACCTTCTCTGGCTGCCAAGGCCCAGTGGCACTCTGAGCTCGGGCCACGGGGTTCCTCTAGCTGAGAGGGCACCATCTGTCCAGCCCGGTTTGGTATTCGTTCAGGAGCCGCTGCGACACGGCCCCTTCTCATCCAGTCACTTGTTGTGATGGCAGCTCTTCCACCCTGTCTGTGGTGTGAAATGCTTGTGCTGTGGCCAGACCCAATGTTGTGAAAAGGTCAATTGGCTGTCTGAATGCTGAAGACAGTCTCTTGTGTGTTCCTTTAGCTCTTTCTTTCTCTCTGTCCCTTTTTCTCATTTAGTGCTCTGTGCTTTTTGCTATTTATATGCTTTTTTTGAATCCTAAAATGTCTGATTAGTGAAAAGAGCAGCTTAAGGCCAATTTATACTTCTGCGTCGAGTGTACGCCGTAGTGTAGGGCGTAGGCTACGCACGTAGGCGATGCCATCGTGAGCATTTATACTTCTGCGTTTAGGTCTGCGTTGCTCTGCAGTACAGCGCCGAAACACTAGTTGGCGGCGGAGGGTTTTAATGTTCCACTGTGTTTAGATTCCGCGCGGTTCCTAGAGAAGAAGAAGATTCCTCGCGACTGTTTTGAGTTTAGGTTACTACAAGCAATGGCGATTGAAAGAGAGCGGATCACATTGGAGTTGGAGCTTATCGAGGTGGAAAAGCAGTAAGTTTTTAGTTTTTTAACAGTTTCGCTGTACTTAGAATTTAAAAATGGCGGGCGGTGCAGAAAAACACGCCGGAAATGCGTAGGAGGAAACGCGATGCTACTAAGCCGACCAATCACAGATCTTGCGGTCCGCGTCGCCGCGACGTGTAGTTACATTTTTGAGGAGGTGCGCGTCAGGTTACGGCGAAGGGTACTGCGAAGGGCACGCGTCTGTGCGTGTGCTACGCCGTACCTACCGCGCGCACCCGACGCAGAAGTATAAATTGGCCTTTAGGTTAGCTACTTTGAATCATTAAAAACTTGATTTAATTTGAATAGTTTGCTCAAAATGGAACATTTTGTTTTCTCAACCTCATGTCATTCCAAACCTGCATGATGTTCTTCTTTAGAATAAAATAGAATAATTTCATATTTTACATTTATACAAAATCACACAGCACCAAGAATTACTTAAAGGTGCAGTAAACTTTTTTTTTGTTGAGAAAGTGGAAAGCTGATCGGACCGAGCACCACAACCCACTTGTAGCCAATCAGCAGTAGGGGGCGTGTCCATCATGATGCGGAGGAGGAGAGAGAAAGCGAGCAAGAGGGAGATTTAAAGGGGTCATATAATGCCATTTTTGTACAAGTTAATATGAATCTTTAGGGTCTAAATGAAAACTTTGTAATATTTTAAGAAAACACTCATTTTACCTGCTCAAAAACAGCTCTGTTTTCAGCACGCTGTTTAAGTGCATATGCCTTTAAATGATAATGAGCTTCGCTGACTCCGCCCCTCTGTTCTGTGGGCGCTTTGACACAACGCACGTGGAGTGTTGACTTGACAACAGTTGAGGGTTTATTATGGCAGCGGGATTCTCCGGAGTCGGACCCGAAACAAGATGACGGCCCCGAAGAAGTTCGACAATTAAGGAGAGGGGGTTCAATCTTCAGCTGGCTGGCAGGAGCCGCCACTGACAGGTCACGTGACCTGTCAGTGGCTGGCTGGCAGCTGCCAGTCTGAGCCTGGAATGTCACGTGACCTGTCAGTGGCTGGCTTTTCAGAAACCATTGATTTTTGACAGTTATTGTGTTTTGTGTTCCTCCCTTTCTAGCTCATTTATTATGCATATGTTGATATGATTATGTTCTTTAGTATGATTGATGTTTTGGAGACTGTTATCCCAATATAACCCGTCAAATGGCCGTGATCCGACTGGCAGCGTACAGACACTTGCTGGACGATCATCCAGTCAGCCGCGGCTGATACTGCGAGTATAACGCGTTGCCTGACACTCTCGCTGCAAGGAAATAATTTGTTTGTTTTTTTATAATGAATGGAATGTCATGCCTTTATTCTTGTGTATGATTGATGTTTTGGGGACTGTTATCCCAATATAACCAGTCAAATGGCCGTGATCCGACTGGCAGCGTACAGGCACTTGCTGGACGATCATCCAGTCAGCCGCGGCTGATACTGCGAGTATAATGCGTTGCCTGACACTCTCGGTGCAGAGAAATAAATTGTTTTCTTATTATGAATAGAATGTCATGCCTTTATTCTTGTGTATAATTGATGTTTTAGAGAATTTTATCACAATTAAAGCAATCAAATGGCCCTGATCATGACTGGTTGCTTACTGTAGAACTGTTGCCTGCCTCTCATTCTAAGGAAATAAATCTAATTTGCGAATACTGCCTTAGTTGTGACGATTTTGATCCTTGTGAAAAAGTTGTGTAATAATGTAGATGCAGAGTAGCCTATACAAACGTGAATTAATCCCAATAACATGAATCTTTGTCATTCGATAAAAGAAAGCTTTTTAATAATTCAATAAAAGAATGCCAACTTTAACGGTAAAATCACTTAGCACAGACTGTATCACTATTTTCAAATTTACAAAGACTATTTACAAATAACGTTACAAACAAGTTTATCTAAATATTTAGTTCAATTCATTATTAAAATACATATATATGTAATTCACAATATAGTTATTGAATATATTTATATAATTAGTGAAAGTGTTTAACCATTAGGGAACAATAGAGAAAGATTCACTCACTGTTAGGCCTAGGCTACTACTCTGTGAATAGATGGATACAGCGTCCATCAAGTGTCTGTACGCTGCCAGACGGATCACAGCCATTTGACTGGTTATATTGGGATAACAGTCCCCAAAACATCAACTATACACAAGCATAAAGGCATGACATTCTATTCATAATAAGAAAACAATTTATTTCTCTGCACCGAGAGTGTCAGGCAACGCATTATACTCGCAGTATCAGCCGCGGCTGACTGGATGATCGTCCAGCAAGTGCCTGTACGCTGCCAGTCGGATCACGGCCATTTGACTGGTTATATTGGGATAACAGTGCCCAAAACATCAATTATACACAAGAATAAAGGCATGACATTCTATTCATAATAAAAAAACAAATTATTTCCTTGCAGCGAGAGTGTCAGGCAACGCGTTATACTCGCAGTATAAGCCGCGGCTGACTGGATGATCGTCCAGCAAGTGTACTGTACGCTGCCAGTCGGATCACGACCATTTGACTGGTTATATTGGGATAACAGTGCCCAAAACATCAATTATACACAAGAATAAAGGCATGACATTCTATTCATAATAAAAAAACAAATTATTTCCTTGCAGCGAGAGTGTCAGGCAACGCGTTATACTCGCAGTATAAGCCGCGGCTGACTGGATGATCGTCCAGCAAGTGTACTGTACGCTGCCAGTCGGATCACGACCATTTGACTGGTTATATTGGGATAACAGTGCCCGAAACATCAATTATACACAAGAATAAAGGCATGACATTCTATTCATAATAAGAAAACAATTTATTTCTCTGCAGCGAGAGTGTCAGGCAACGCGTTATACTCGCAGTATCAGCCGTGGCTGACTGGATGAGCGACAGCAAGTGTCTGTACGCTGCCAGTCGGATCACGGCCATTTGACTGGTTATATTGGGATAACAGTCCCCAAAACATCAATCATACACAAGAATAAAGGCATGACATTCTATTCATAATAAAAAAACAAATTATTTCCTTGCAGCGAGAGTGTCAGGCAACGCGTTATACTCGCAGTATAAGCCGCGGCTGACTGGATGATCGTCCAGCAAGTGTACTGTACGCTGCCAGTCGGATCACGACCATTTGACTGGTTATATTGGGATAACAGTGCCCGAAACATCAATTATACACAAGAATAAAGGCATGACATTCTATTCATAATAAGAAAACAATTTATTTCTCTGCAGCGAGAGTGTCAGGCAACGCGTTATACTCGCATTATCAGCCGTGGCTGACTGGATGAGCGACAGCAAGTGTCTGTACGCTGCCAGTCGGATCACGGCCATTTGACTGGTTATATTGGGATAACAGTCCCCAAAACATCAATCATACACAAGAATAAAGGCATGACATTCTATTCATAATAAAAAAACAAATTATTTCCTTGCAGCGAGAGTGTCAGGCAACGCGTTATACTCGCAGTATAAGCCGCGGCTGACTGGATGATCGTCCAGCAAGTGTAGGGGAGAGTGGGGTAAGATGAGCCTGTGGGTAAGTTGACCCACCCCCTGTTTCTAGGCAACTATGCACATTTGGTGTCATGTAACCATACATTCTGAAGGACTCCATCATTTCTATTTTGCTGTGAAGAGGAGAAGCACTTGGGACAAAAGGTAAGTTTTTTTTCCCCACAAAAACACTTTTTTGCTTGTTAAAGTTAATTTTCTGCATTGCATGTATATTAGCTGTTGTGCCAAAGCAAATGTATCTAGGTCTAAAGTTGTGTATGGTACATGTTGGTGATTTGTCAACATATAAAACCATGTAAATCATTCAGCTAAAGGTTAGCCTGAATTGCTAACCTAGGCCGTTTTTTACCAAAATGGTGGCTATGGGGCAAAGTGAGCCAGATGATGTGGGTAAATTGAACCAGTGGTTCAACTTACCCCTAACTTAAGGACCTGAAGTTAAGTTAACTTTTAAAGGGATAGTTCCCCCCAAAATGAAAACTCTGTCAGTATTACTCACCCTCATGTTGTTCCAACCCTCTAAGACTTTCGTTCATCTTCGCAACTCAAATTAAGATATTTTGATTAAATCTGAGAGCTGGATCACTCCTCCATAGGCTTCTAAGGGATTGAAACTTGCCGGCCCAGAAAAGTTATTAAAGACATCGTTAAAATAGTCCAAGTGACTACAGTGGCTCAACCTTAAGTTTATCAAGCGACGAGAATACTTTTTGTGCGCAAAAAACAACAAAAATAACGACTTTATTCAACTATTCATTTCCTTCTCTGTTGGCCTCGAGTGAGTTCGCGTAGTGTAGCAGCGCTTCTGTGTTGTACGTCACACGCATCACACACATGACCAATAGTGAGCCTACGTGTGACGTACAACACAGAAGCGATGCCCTGTTACACTACGCGAACTCACTCGAGGCCAACAGAGAAGGAAATGAATAGTTGAATAAAGTCGTTATTTTTGTTGTTTTTTTGCACACAAAAAGTATTCTTGTCGCTTGATAAACTTAAGATTGAGCCACTGTAGTCACTTGGTGTTCAAACTGATGTGATGAGTGTGACACTTCTGAGTGTGACAGCTCCCAGGATAAAAGTAGTGAACCAGACATCTCGGACCTGTCAGTTGGTGACTTTATTATTGTGAATTTTGTGACCAAATGCAACAGTTACCATTATAGTGGCTTGTTTGAGAGCCTTGAGGGCAATGAAGTTAATGCAAGATTCCTCAGAAGAATCCGAGGGAGCACTGGGAAAGACAAAGCCACCTTTGCATTCAAAGAATATTATGTGGGATCTGTCCCACTGAATGATTTGCTGAAGAACCTTCCTAAACCTCGAAAGGTTGGAGGAACTGCAAGGAGGGAGCAACAACTAATAATAATAGCAGATAATAGCAGCGATAACCCCCCTTAGGGTAAACAGAACAGAACCAACATGAATGTATTGCAGATATTATAAATTCAAGATTTTAAAATGCAACATAATTGGAGAATTTATTCTGATTCAAGGGGAATCAGAATGCCAAATCCTGACTGACGGGAGGAGCTGGGGATGGAGGAGGGTTATTAGCTCATGAAAAACGTGATAGCTGCTGATAATATTGAAGGAGCTTATATATGTATACAGTTGATAGGCGTCGTATTCTTATTGGTAGACGTGGATCAGCTTAAAGTCAGCTGATGCGAGCTTGACTACCATGACCTGCCAGAACTGCTCTGCTTGATATTTCTTGCTCCTGAAAACTATGCTGGCAGTCCTTGTGTATTATTATTATTATTTTTTTAAAGAGGCAAGTTATTATTATTATTTTTATGCTTGCATTAAAACGTGAAAAATAGTATGGTCAATTTACCCCCAGATGGCTCAATTTACCCACTGACTGGGATCAACTTACCCCTAGCCTGGGGTAAGTTGAGTCACATGAACACTTTTTTTTCTGAGGTCATATTTTCAAGGCTCTTTGTCATAGGTGCATTCTTATAATTTCAGTTGATAGGCAACATCCCAAATTAACAGTAAATGTCTTCATTGTACTTTTGTCTCAATTTCCCTTGCCTGGAGATCCACATAAGTAAAAACTGGCTCATCTTACCCCACCCTCCCCTACTGTACGCTGCCAGTCGGATCACGACCATTTGACTGGTTATATTGGGATAACAGTGCCCGAAACATCAATTATACACAAGAATAAAGGCATGACATTCTATTCATAATAAGAAAACAATTTATTTCTCTGCAGCGAGAGTGTCAGGCAACGCGTTATACTCGCAGTATCAGCCGTGGCTGACTGGATGAGCGACAGCAAGTGTCTGTACGCTGCCAGTCGGATCACGGCCATTTGACTGGTTATATTGGGATAACAGTCCCCAAAACATCAATCATACACAAGAATAAAGGCATGACATTCTATTCATAATAAAAAAACAAATTATTTCCTTGCAGCGAGAGTGTCAGGCAACGCGTTATACTCGCAGTATCAGCCGCGGCTGACTGGATGATCGTCCAGCAAGTGTCTGTACGCTGCCAGTCGGATCACGGCCATTTGACTGGTTATATTGGAATAACAGTCCCCAAAACATCAATCATACACAAGAATAAAGGCATGACATTCTATTCATAATAAAAAATCTAATTATTTCCTTGCAGCGTGAGTGTCAGGCAACGCGTTATACTCGCAGTATCAGCCGCGGCTGACTGGATGATCGTCCAGCAAGTGTCTGTACGCTGCCAGTCGGATCACGGCCATTTGACTGGTTATATTGGGATAACAGTCCCCAAAACATCAATCATACACAAGAATAAAGGCATGACATTCTATTCATAATAAAAAAACAAATTATTTCCTTGCAGCGAGAGTGTCAGGCAACGCGTTATACTCGCAGTATCAGCCGCGGCTGACTGGATGATCGTCCAGCAAGTGTCTGTACGCTGCCAGTCGGATCACGGCCATTTGACTGGTTATATTGGGATAACACTCCCTCAAAACATCAATCATACACAAGAATAAAGGCATGACATTCTATTCATTATAAAAAACAAACAAATTATTTCCTTGCAGCGAGAGTGTCAGGCAACGCGTTATAGGCTACTCGCAGTATCAGCCGCGGCTGACTGGATGAGCGTCCAGCAAGTGTCTGTACGCTGCCAGTCGGATCACGGCCATTTGACTGGTTATATTGGGATAACAGTCCCCAAAACATCAATCATACTAAAGAACATAATCATATCAACATATGCATAATAAATGAGCTAGAAAGGGAGGAACACAAAACACAATAACTGTCAAAAATCAATGGTTTCTGAAAAGCCAGCCACTGACAGGTCACGTGACATTCCAGGCTCAGACTGGCAGCTGCCAGCCAGCCACTGACAGGTCACGTGACATTCCAGGCTCAGACTGGCAGCTGCCAGCCAGCCACTGACAGGTCACGTGACCTGTCAGTGGCGGCTCCTGCCAGCCAGCTGAAGATTGAACCCCTACTGCAATTAAGGCTCGAACAGGACGTTTCTGAATGGTTGGTTAACAATGTCACTTTGATCTATTTTTGTATACTGGCAGGGTAACGTTAGTTGTGATACAAACGCTATGTGTTTAACGTTACTAATGTTGATCTATTTTTGTATACTGGCAGGGTAACGTTAGTTGTGATACAAACGCTATGTTTTTTAAGTTACTAATGTAAGTTATAGGTTAGTTTGTTGACAGATTTATGTTGAAAAACATTTTTTTTTTTGTAAATGTTGTCAGTGATGCGTGACGTTATCTCAGTGTTAGGAACTATCGACTGAAACTGACATGTCAGTAATGATTCTAGCAGTAGTTGAAGGATACCTAAGAATTTGTTGTATGTTTATGTTTAGTGCAGTACGAAAATGTTTTATGTTTTAAGAAAACTTTTAAGTACATCTATAGTATTGTAACTGCATTGATATTCCTGTTACTATTCCTGTTACGTTAACTGTAACACCTGCGTACACAGTTTTTAATAAAACATTAACTATAACGCGTTTTTCATATAAACCATATAAACGTGGGATTATGAATTATATTGGGAACGTCGTAACGTTATATAATGCAGTAATGCACCCTGAGTGTAAACATTAGCCACAATCATCGTGAAGCGTGCAAGGGATTTGCAAAGATTAATATAAGGTACAACGTTACACTCAATTCTTCTGGAGGTCCAACAAGTTGGTTCCGATTCCTTTTTCAGTAGCAGCTTCTTAGCAATTCCTGATTTATATTGACCCTCGCCTCGTTTAAAAAGCAGTCTGGTGAGAAATGATTTGAGCAAACATGAGCGCATTGGCGTTGCTCGTCGGATTCCCTTCATAAACAAAACTCAGCCACTGCGTCTTCAGCGGTTCGGATTTAGGAACATTAAGGGTGTATTCACACCAGGAAAGTCCGATAGTTCACTTGCTTTGGTCCGGACCAAATAATTTTTTCTTTTTTTCTTTTGGTACGGTTCGCTTTCACACGGCTCTTTTTGCAAGTGAACCAAAATTTGTAAACAAAACCACACGTGTGCTAAGGTCGTCCATTCATTGGACAAGGATTCTCAAGTAGGGAAATCAGGAAGTGCAAAAAAGGCTCAGCATGGAGATATTTCGTACTGCAATATTTGAGGAGCTCTTTTCCAAAACGTGATAAATCCATTTCAATAGTTTTCAGGAAAATTCAATTTTTTACCTAGACCCACACATCTTGTGAATATTCAATTTATCTTGTTAATAATGTTTTTTTCCCTCAGTCTGAACATGTTGAACAATGATTATTAAATTAAACAACAATATTGTTGATGATAAATTCAAAGTTAATTTTTTTTCTTCAAAACGCTATAAATCCACACAAAAAATGGATGATTTTGCCCACTTAATTAAGTTTTGTTTTGTAGAAAGCCTTTCTTTAAAGTGGATTTCGTTTTGTATAAATTGTATCTTAATTTTAATAATGTTTTCATTAACCAATTACAACCAAAAACACTGGATGGATTTTTATCATTATATGATGGTTGTGTACAGGCACTGCCAACACACATTTCAGTACAATCAACTTGTAAAAGTGCATGTACCATTATATGACCCCTTTAAAGAAAGACTGTAGAAAGAGAGATGGCTGAGAGACATTACAAAAGAGAAAAGATCATAAAACAACTGATGATGTTTTATGATAAAGCAAGAGCTTTACGACCCCCGTTAATATTAGAAAAGCTTTACAACGACGGAGAGACCGAAGTGGGAATGCCTGAAAATCGCTTATTGTAACCTAAACCAATTAAATGCATTGATCTTTGGTTTAAAACAACATCAGATTATTAGCATGGCTCAGCTTGTCTGTCTATTTATGCATCAAATTATCAGGCGAAATAATCAAAGTATTTCGATCCCTTGAGACTGAAATGTACTTCCTGTATGAGTGTCTGAATCTCATTTTCACATTGTTTTTTGTTTTCTTCTATAATTTCATGTGTGATATCACCATTGTTTCACAAAATAGCCTATTATTTTTAGCTTCTGAGAAACTGTTCGAGAGCATATGATGAAACACATAGAGAGAAAGATAGCCTTCTAGCATTGACTCGTTATTTATTGAAATATGAAACACATTACTACACAGCATTCTGTGCTGATACTTTAAAAAAATGTGAGTCATTATTGCATTATTTAGGAACAAAATGATGGTGTTTTGTGATTATGGCCAGGATTTGCACTGCTAGATCCCCCATCTGTGCACAGTGCAAAAATACTAAAGCATGACATGTCAAACACAGAACTGATGATGTTTTTATGAACATATTATATATAGTTGGGAGATAGTCTGTGTTGTTAGAGATAGTCACAGTCTCCCTGTCGTGTTTGAGTGACACCAAAAGGTGCACTGTCATCACTTACAAATCAAAGCTGTACGCCATAGTCACAGCTAAAGAAAGTTTGATGGAAGTATGGAATGAATGGATGAAAACGCTTCTCCTCCCTCACCAAGGTCTGTGAGTGACTAAAGCAAAATGGTTAGATATTAGACAGAGAATGACATGAGAGTGTCTGTGTCAGAGAGTTTCTGGCCAGCTGACGTTCAAACTGTCACTTTCCCTATCAGGCTAGTGCCAGGTTGTTAATACATGCATGTAGCCTACCGTACATGTTCAATAAACATAAGATGTAATAACAACATTGCATGTATTTTTATGTCTTGCAAACATAAACATTTGGTTTGCTGTATGTGAAGCATTGAACATTGCGGTTGTAAATTCAGGTGAATATAAATACTGTAAGTTTATTTTTAAAATGTATATGAAATTGCAGTAATTACTTGTGATAGAGATAGAGCAAGAAAGAAAAAGAAGAGAGAAACAACACAGCTCAACAACACAAAAAGAAGTAACGCAGGTCGTAACAGTAATAAAGAAAAGCTTTTTTAATTATAGCAACAAAAAATTATTTTTAAGTCCAACAGCAGTACAAGGTCATGAGGAGAAAGTCCAGTAAATAATCGTCTTGCTGTCTTACTCTTTCACTTTGCTGTTATAACCTTGAGGTGTATAACCAGTGCAGTTAGCTCTATGCGTTACCGCTGTGTGCCGAATGAACTAATAGAGGGCACATTGACAGTTTTAATATATTTTTAGCCCTTAGTTTCATGCTGGGCTTCAATTAATGGCCAAACTATAGGCGCCTCTCTTGGTTAGGCGCAGCCATCAAAAAAAAAGAAAGAAAAAAAAAATGAAAATGACCTGATATTACCCTCTTAATTTGAATGATAATTAGCATTTCATTCTTTCCCCCCCTTAATTGTCCTCCCATAAGGGGGTTGATTGAGATTTACACCAGGGGACATGTACCTTTCTCTCTGCAAAGGTTACGCAAATCAAATACATTGGAGAATGAACATATTGATGTGAAAATGTAAAAAATAACACATTTTTGAGTCTGTATCACAGGTTTTCACGGATGGATATTTCTTTTTTTGTGAAATTGATCTGTAAAACAAAAATGAATAAATACCAACAATTTTGATATATATATATAATATAATATAGGCCTCCAAAAATCAGGCACTTCTAAAACATCTATAATATCAGAAAATTGTGAAATAATTATTCTACGAGAAAGATGATGGAGTCACAACATCTTCCAGCAGGGGCTAACTGGGCCATGCTAACCTATCCTGAACTGAGCTCAAGCTGTAGACCTCCTCACCAGCAGGAGGCGCTATAATATACACACTAATATGACAAAACATTTGGAAGCATTGATAGAGTAAAAAAACCATAGAAATCATATAGAGACTAGAAGCCCTATTGGCCGCTGGAAACCGAGAAATCCGTCCGCCATCTTGAACCGGTCGTATTCGTAGTTTCGTTGCGTGGCAGCAGATTAGATGCCAGAGCATTGTGGAGCATTTTCCGGTTCTGATCGCCGGACCATCGAAAATAGGGCTTTTCACAAGTAAGTCTTAATATTACCGTACAATTGGTTGTATTTTGTGAATAGAATATTACCAGATAATCGAGAAGGAGCAAGGATATTTGCTATTACTGTACTGAAATGGTTGTGAAATGCTGTTTACTGCATCAGCCGGTGTTCACCCGGCATGGAGAGAGGTGGGGTAACTGTTAAAGTAATAATTACAAGAGCTTCTAGGTTATCAGATAAGCATTCAACTGCCCTGTTGTATAGGTTATTTGTGTTTGCGCACATGATATCAGGAAGCAATGTAACGTTAATACACGCATGACAGCGATGCACAAATTGAGTTACCCCTCCAACTTCTAGTTTTATTGATAACCTATATCTTATCACATGCGATTTGGCTATTGATATTACAGAAATCCTGTGGTAAAATTACATCATTAACTTACTCCATCTACCCTAAAGTTAATCCGAATAGGGCTTTGGTCTCGACATTTTCCCCTCCCACATCCACATACAACAAAAAAAAAAGTATAGGCTTAGCAGCTAATGTTGTCCGAATTTAATTTTTAGAAATTACTGATGCAAACACGTTGAAAAGCTTCTTCTCAATTTTTATTACAGGTGGCTGCGTTCGGTGGATTCGCGGCTGCTGTGTGTGTGTGTGTGTGTGTGTGTGTGTGTGTGTGTGTGTGTGTGTGTGTGTGTGTGTGTGTGAGAGAGAGAGAGAGAGAGAGAGAGACTGTCTGTTCGTGTTTGTTTGTGTGTCTGTTCGTGTGTCTGTGCGTGTCACATATCATAAATTGTTTCTTCAACTTATTAAAATATCTTACTTTACTGCAACTATCTGTTTCTGCTTCTTTATTATATTTATAGCGTGATTTATCAAATATATAATATCCTTCATCACACATATTGTGTCTGGTCACTTTATAACTTATATCAGAATATTATATTACTGTTAAGCCTACTATGGATATTAAAATACGCCGAACCATAGTCCTGTATCATAGCTACATGAATTACCTTTGCAGGAAAAAAAAAAAAACGCGTGAAAATCAGTTCAGTATTCAGTGAGATATGATTAATTTAATGCGCTGACAGCTCATTCACCTGCCATTCAGATTACACTGAGCGGAGCGGATGACCGGTTTAAGATGGCGGCTCCAATTCTCGTCCGTGCCAATAGGCAGTAGCACTCAATAGGGCGTCTACCTATATGATGTCTATGAAAAAAACAAGCATGTTCAGCTAAAGATAATCTGAGATTACACATGTCCAGCGCTTTCTAGCCTCTACTGAATTAAGTGGAATTTATGTTAAGTCTTTGTAAGTAGATTTCCAAGATTATGTCTTTTTTTATTAAGTCTTGTGTCTAATCTATGGCCTGTTTCAGCAAAGACAGTCTGCAAATACAATATTTTTTGAAACCTCATTATGTTTAGCTATGGCAGCTTTCTTTATCTTGATCTGTTGCCATTTTCTTTGGATGGCAGTTGGAGAAAAAATACTTGAATAGTCTTGTACCTTTATCCTTTTTCTGAATTTATTTTGTCTTGAACTGGACTTTCAGTGGGTGCAATTAATTCAGTGAATTTCTTAGTCTTTAAATCATGTATTAAAAAACAAACAAAAAAAAAACTAACCATGTTTGATTTCTTCACCTATTCACTGAGATAGGATGTTAAAATAACTCATCCAGACTCTACCGTTAGAGTCCAGCAGGGACATGGTTATTTATATCCGTTCCGTTCCCCGTTACAGAAATTCAGTGTGGCAGTGATGTGATGTAGGTCCACTCACTCTTCACGAACAGCTTGAAGGGTCATCGTCTCGTCCCCGTAGCTTCCATCTTCCTCTTGATTAATAAACCTGATTGTGCTGGAGTGTGCTACAGTAATCAGCAATGACACACTCAAAACCATGAGACACTCCAGGCACTGACTCACCCATTTTGACTTCATTCATCTCTCTCTTTTAAATCTGTCCAGAACCCATGCAGCTCCTGAGTACTTCTTGTACAGATTTGCTTCCTGGAAGGCTGTGCCTTTGAGAGGTTATATTTGAATTATATTATAATATTATTATGATGCCCATTTTTTTTTTTCATTAAAAACTTGAAATGTATTGCGTAGCATAGCCCTATGCTACGAATTGATTCCTGATTCCTAATTACACTCTTGTTCCTTGCGCTACAAAAAAATCTTTTTTGTTTTTTATTTAGAATTTATCTTTTCAGGTGCATTTGGGGACTGCGCTGGCAGACTTTTTCACTTGTTTTGTAAAAAAAACTACCAGAAAAATAATTATCAGTGCAGTAGGGCAAAAATACGAATTATTAAAACAAGTCTTAAGTTAGTTTTGATTCTCAAGCACTGTATTGGTTTATTTATTTATTTGTTTTAAAATATATTTTTACATATTTTTACAGTTTTGGAGGAGATGTAAATATGTTCATTATGTTATGTTTTTCATTTCTGCCACCTTTCACATCACAGTTTAGAGTAGGTTTGGGACTGTTTGATTTAAAGGTGGGGCCATAAGCCAATAAGGATTGTCATTATGTTCTTTTTGATCTGCAAATGATGCAAACCAGATATGAATTTGCGTTTAGAAAAAACACTTGATAAAATATCTGACATTTTATACATTAATTCAAGAGCTAATATCCCTGCCCAAACCATAAAACTTTTAAACTGCAAATAAAACAGCTGAACCATAGTAAATGCCACGCTATTTCTCAAGATCCTGATTGTTTTTTGCTTGTGATTTTGCTGATGAAAAACAGGGAGAGTTGAAAAATTCGATGACAAAGAAGAACCACACTGTGCATCCATTAGATTTCCCTTTTCAAGCACTGGAAGTACAGTGAAGTCTGTTCACGGCACATTTCCCCTCCCACAGCTGTGTGTGTATCTGTCACAGCCGCTCTCTGTGCTCTAAGACCTAACCTGGGAAGACACACACATGCCTAGTAATTGCCTACCAGACGGTGTAGTGTTCAGCCCAGCGCCCCATGTGCTCATTTCCTGCATATGCAGCAGGCTTTGCCCTCTCATTCCATTGTCATTCCTCTCTGCACTATCCATCCATGCATTTTTTCCCTTCACATCCCTGTATCCATCCATCCATGAATCCATACAGCTCAAACAACCCACCACCCGCTTCCCAAACCCCTCTCAACCTCGGGTGCCATCCCTCTTCAGTGGAGCTGACTCCCATTGGGTGATGCTGTCATCTGTAATGATAGTGAGCTCTGGAGCTGTACCGCATGTGTGTTTGTATGATTTTTATGAAGCTGTAATTATTACTTATTTTTCTTACCTACTCATTTTAATTGCATGGAAAATCAGTACATTATTAAAATGGTCTCCTTTTGTGTTCCACGGAAGAAACAAAGTCATACGGGTTTGGTATGATGTGCATGGATAGCATCAGAATGTTCATATGTTCATTTAATTATGTTCATTCCAATTATCCTTTAGATTATAAGAAAACCTTTGTTAGTGTGTAGCAGTGTAGAGCAGATAAAGTGGCCTCTGTTGGTACAATGCATTAAAAAAAAGTAATTTAAAATGTCAGTGCGTGGCATTTTGCATCAGACCCCAAGGATTCAGTTCATTGTGATCACATTCAATTCATTTCAGTATACTGTAGCCTAATTTGATCTGTTTGGTCTCAGAGGGTTAGACAAAAAGAAAAATTTGCAAAGGGGATACATATAGAGTCCTGCGAACTGGCATCTTCCCTAATAAAAGCACACAACAGAGTTTTACATTTAAATAATATTTTATTATATAATAACTGTGAAGTACTGATGCACCTAAGAGCCTGTTTACACCTTAATGAATTTTCTCTGATCGGATAGCTATCGATTGTGAAAAGACCAGGGGTCTCATTTATAAAACTGTGCGTAGAATCCTTACTAAAAGTGTACGTGCGTCCAAAAGCCAAAAATGGCGTAAGCAAACAAGTATTCTGACTCAGGCGTACGCAAAAAACGTGCGTATGCCTGCACAGAATTCACTTTATAAATCCCAGTCAGCGTAAGATTGTGCGCACATGCGTCTCCACCCCGAAATAACCATATATGGAGCTTACAACGCCTAGTTTTACTATGCATATCCTCATCTGCATATCATTTGCATATGATTACTCATCCACGTGATAACATGTTTAACGGTACAAGACATTTGGAAAATATGAAACACGGATGTGCCGTCACATTACATTAATAAAAAATAATTTAGTAGCCTATATCCTTGCCTTGTTTTTGAATAAATAAATCAAATAGTGTAAAATACATTTCAGAGAAAGTTTTTCTCCATCTTTTTCACTGGCCAAATAGTATTTTTAATTGATTTATTTTGAATGTAAACAGATAAACCTTGTTGTGCATTATTTGCACGAAACTATTTTCTCAGACAATTTGCTATTATCATAAGCAATTATCTATGAAACATTAAAACAAAGCATGCCAGAGGAAAAGTGTTTGAAAGCATTGCATCCACAACAAATATTTCTATTTATTGAATATAAAAAATGTTGTAACTTCTCAGTAATGATTTCATGTAATTTAAGTTTCTAACTCCATTAATCAGAATGGCATATTTAATCTAAATGTTTATATCAGAAGTAAAACGTAGTTTAAATCATTATTTTATTTATTTAAACTGTTATTGTGAACATATTTCACAGAACACTGTATTTATGATTATAATGAAGATTTACGGTTTTAGATAGGCTGCGTCAGTTTCACTAAACGGCCCAACGCGCTCACTGGCGCGGACATTTAAAAAGGGATGGATGTTTGCTTCATGTGATAGTCTTGGTGAGTGAAATTATAGCTATTTGTATTATCTTTCTGTGCACTGTATGTATCATTTTTTTCTAAACGTGACCAAAAAGACATTTAGCTCCAGCTCACCATCGGTGTCGCCAAACTGCTCCGTCTCCAAAACATGCGTACGCACGGCTCAAAGTTTGCTTAAAGGTGCGCACATTCTCCCGTCAAGTTTGTTTTTTATAGATCACAACCTTTGTGTGGAAACTGGCGTATGTACGTTTCCAGCCCCGTTTTGTGCGTACGCACGCTTTATAAATGAGACCCCAGGTGTAAATGCCCTCAAAAAAGCTTTCGAGACAGATTTAAATCCAATCACTCAAACCACTACAGGAGATGTTTTGAGATGCATTCCTGACAAAACTGGACGAGGGTAAATGTATCTGGTTGTTGAAACCATATGTAAATTTGACCAAAATAGCCAGAAAGGATAGCACTAATGCAACATGCATCCCATTCGCCACAGATATAGCTTTTGCAGATGAGTTGCTGAGTATCTCTTCAGCAAGCCAACTCACAAACTGATGCAAATGAAACTGAAAGTTCAGCGTCACATTCTGAAGCTCAACACAAAGTCATGTTCATTAAAAGTAGTGAGCTTAAATTATCGTACCAGTGCTAATCCAACGCTCCCATTCTTGAGGCTTGGTAAAATCGAATGGCTCTGGAGGTTGTATTGTAAACGTAGCAGTTGGTGTAGATTGCGCCATCTCTGCCGGCTCGTCTCCTAATTTTTTCCCAAAAACGATCACTTAGTTCCTTTCCTTTTCCCTTCTCCGCTCACAAGTCGCCCACTTCTGACATCATGTCAAGTTATTTGTGAATAAACAAAAAGAGGTTCGTACAACGACGTACTTGGAGCTGGTCTTTATGAAGATCTCAATCCACACCACACGAACGAAAACACGTCACATGACCATTCATACACACTGGGTATGCGCGTAGTGTGAACAGTTGCCGATTGTTGCCGATTGCTCTAATGATAGCTTTCCTCTTGCGCACGTAGGCAGCTGCAGTATTATAAAATGCAGAGTTTAACTGCACAATGGCTTCTAAAAAGAATAACAAAGTCAGAATATAAGTTTGCAGTTCTGTCTCCATGTTACTGTTTACCCTGTTGTCGAGGCTGGTCTATAACAGAGCTGTTGAGAGAGACGGCTCTGGTCTGTTATTGTCGTGATCCGGTAGCGTAATGGTCAAATGATAGGGGATTCACAAATCAGGGAAGGATATGCAATTATCCAGAAGACCGAATCAGGGAGCGAATGTGGGCAGCAATGCTTTGGTTTTCAAGTCTCAGTTTTAGTTCATCTACACTGAAACGTTTCAGTGTAAAGTTTTCAAAATAAAACGGGGTCTGTAGCGTTTCCAAGAGTCTCCGTTCTCGAGGGTCGAATACTCTGAAGTAGTGTGGATGCCAGTTGTAACTGTAGAAAAAGTTATGTGTTTTTTAAAAATGAAAACACACTAGTGTAAATAGAGCCTAAGCATACTAGAAACTTTTATGCAAGTGTGTTGAGGCAATATGGAGCTAAACTCTGCATTACAGTGGCCCTCCAGGACAGAGTTTGGATGCCCCTGATCTAGAGTGACAGACTTTGTTCCAAACTGCTTTTACACTTAACAACTTTAATAATAAAATAAACCAAAAAAAATAAAAAGTAAGACAGCAGCCCCTTACGGACGACTGCTGTCACGTATAACAAAACACAACATCAAATAAAAGAGTCTAGGCCTGGCCTCTCTCGTCCTTCACTGTCGTCGCTCCTCCTTTTGTGCTTCCGCTCCTCCGTGAGAGATACGAGACCGGTGCGTCGGCACGACATGGTTCTCCCACAGCATCTCCTGAACATTAGCCACTCTCCTGACACAGTGGGTGGATTTTCCGTTCTGTGTGGCCGTGAATGGAGGCGGATGTCCAGAGGCAATGCCAGGAGTGTAGTCAGTGTGCTATTGCAAAGTCAAATCAGCCACCAGCTCGTGCTCCAATGGGCCATTTGTTATCATCAAGACCGAATCAGATCTTGGCGGTTGATTTTGACACTTTGGAGCAGGCTAGTGATGGAAGAGAGCATGTCCTTTTTATTACGGATGTGTTATCTTAATACACTCAGGCTGTGCCCACACGGGACCAGCAAGCAACTACAGTAGCTAACATTTTGGTCCATGAGTGGTTTTATAGGTTTTGCGCAAATTCATTCGGACCAAGGAGTTTTGAAGGTGCAGTGGTCTCCCAGCTCTGCCAGTTGTATGAAGTTCAGAAGACTCACACTGTCCCATATCACCCCCAGGGAAACGGGCAGTGTGAGCACTTCAATAGAACCCTTCATGACTTACTTCGTACACTGTCCTTAGAGCAGAAAAGGTCATGGACTTGTCATATAGCATAGGTATGTTTTGCATATAATACAACTATTCACCAGACCACCAGTGAGTCACCATATTTTTTGATGTTCGGGCAGGCCCCAAGACTTCCAGTTGATTTTCTGCTCTCTGCAGTGGACGAACCTGCCAGTGGAGGGGTGAAAGACTGGGTGGTTGAGCAAAGAGAGAGACTTAAAACAACCTATGCGAGAGCAAGGGCTCGGCTAGATAGAGCTCCTGAGCTTCATAAAAAGCGCCATGATCAGGTAGGAAGGGATTTTGGGTTGCAGGAAGTTCAAGAAGTTTATCTGCGGGACTATGGGGTCCGTGGTCATTACAAAATACAAAATCATTGGTCCAGCATGGTTCACAAAGTAGTTAGAGCTCCTAGGGGAACCTTTCTCCAGAGCATGGTCTGTGTCCTGCCCGGCCCTGTTGTTGAGAGCTGTTGTGTTCCTTGTTGTGGACCCGTTCAACACTGTGCTAGTTTTCAGTTGTTTTGGCCTAGAGAACTGTTGCTTATTGTGTATTACTGGAGCCACACACAACGTTGCTTATTTGTGAGACGATACCTTTTTGCTTTATCATTTAAGCTGTTATTTATCTGATTATTTGCTTTGTTTACTGTCTGGGAACTGTAGGGAGGTGGGTGCCATTTTTATTTTGCTATCCCCTGTTTTCTCCTGGTTTGTGGTCAGGGAGGGAGAGAGTGTACATTTCTGATATTTATTTGTATTTTCTTTGTGAGATTTAGTAAGAAATTGACTCCCCCAGGCAGATTAAACTTTTGTTTGTTATTTTGGCATTGCCCCCTCCTGAAGTCTTTGTTTCCTTCCCAATTTACTCTCGAAGTAAATTATTGTTAATCTTTTTGAATAAAATTGTTGAAAAGAACTCTGTTGTTGTGGTGCTGTGGCAGGGCCCTGACTATTGCTTTTTACAATCTTAATTATGTTTCGTTCTGAACTCTAGACATACGTAGGACGTAACAGTGGTGTATACACTGTAGCACAGGTAGATAATCCTTCCTTGGTAAAACAGGTGCACAGGTCTCATTTAAAGTCAGTACCACACGTAACATGCTCTGGCCACATGGCTGATCCAGGGTTAGGGCTGTCAGATGACAACTTGGATAAGTTTTTAGCCTCTCCAATGGCAGTGAAAGAGTGGGATGTAGCCCTTATAGATGTAACACCTGCTGCCTTGAGTTCAGCTGAAGTAGATCTACCACTGGAGCCAGAGAGGTTTGTAGAAAGTCCTGTTGAGATGGGGATTGAATGTCCTATGTTGATTGTTAATCCCCCAATTCCAACAATGGAGGGGGGTCGGCGTCAAACCACTCGGGCTACTGCCGGGAAACATTTTAACCCTTATCATCTACCAAAAGCCACAGCAATAGTTCAAAATATACATTTGGGCAGAGAGTGTCAATGCTCCATGTCAACCTGGTCAGACCCAGGGTTGCCCTTTCCGTCCATGGTTGTAAATTGTATCATCGGGACGATGAAAGAAAAGCCAGGGGGTAGAATGTAATGGGGTGACCCTCTTAGGTGGATTTTACGCAGTGGTGGACGAAGTACACATACCATGTACTTGAGTAAAAGTAAAGATACTCAAGGTAAAATATTACTCAAGTAAAAGTAGAAGTGCTGCCTTTAAACATTCACTTGAGTAAAAGTACAAAAGTATTTGCCTTCAAATGTACTTAAGTACCCAAGTACTTTGATTTTTTTATGGCTATAATATCCTATTATAATTTGTCACAAGACTCTTGCTTAACTCAGTCTAAGTGAAGACTAATTTCACTCTTGGCACACCAATCTATTAATGAAATGACATTAATTAGTCTGATATATATAATATATATATATATATATATATATATATATATATATATATTCTATGTTATGGGAGCTGCCAATTGCCCTCCAAAATTAAACACAAAAACGTATTAATGCAGTGTTTCTGCTACTCCCCAGAAAAAAAGCTATTATATGCAAGTAATTTTAGTGGCAACGTAAGCAATGTACATTATGCGTCAATACTTACCGATAATTGCTGCAATAATAGCTGCTGCTCTCTGTCCCGCTTAAAATCATTCTGTCAACGCGATTTGTTTGGAAGTTGGAACTATTGAGAGCTACACGAATAATGTGACCGCGCGGCGGCGAGATAACTGTCACAACCATATATGTTCGCAACTCTCATTTAACGGCTCTGGTTCGTGCTTAGTTGATACCGCCAAGGCAAGTTCAAAACAAAGCGCGCGCGTGATTGTGATTGGTGGCTCGTTTGGCCAGTTACGTTTTTATCCACTCATAAATAAAAAGGAACGACTGATTTTGAAAATGTAGTAGAGTAAAAAGTAAGATATTTGACTTTGAAATGTAGTGGAGTAAAAGTAAAAGTCTCCCAAAATTTAAATACTTGAGTAAAGTACAGATACGCAAAAAAGCTACTTAAGTACAGTAACGAATTACATTTACTTCGTTACTGTCCACCACTGATTTTACGTTCTGTGTGGGTGGATGGAGATGGGCAGAAGTTTAGCTGACGGCCCCTTTAAAAACGGGGAGATTTCCTTTTACTTCCGTTTTTTCTCTGTGGCATGTTATGCAGCCTGTGTTCTTCGGTGTTGCAAGCATTGCGTTACTGTGGTGCTGTGGAGACTGGAGAGTTTGCACGCTCAAATCCCACTGGCTACCATGATTTAGAGTGCACAGTTGTGTGAGCAGGGTCTCGTGTGAGTGTGTGCTGATGCGAGCGTGTGTTGACGTGACCACATTGTTGTGTGAGCACGGTTTTATGTGAACTTTATGAGAGTTTTTTTTAGTGAGCTCGGTGTGAACGTGTGTTTGTGATGGTGTTGGTGTGTGTGTAAGTGTGTGTGCGTGTTGAGATTATTTGGTATTGAATAATTTTCTTGTAATATTGGTTGATTTAATTGTATTTTCTTTAATTTGGTATTTTTTTGTTGCTTGTTAATTGTGTTCTTGCGTACTGTGGGTGGCCACCGCTCGTCAATTCCTTTATTACCATCAAGGGCTAGCTGCTGGGATTGGGAGAATTCACTTAATTTATTTATATTTTTGTTTGTTAATTGGGGGGATTTTGATTTTGGTTATACATTTGTATGAATGTGTGAATTGAGGTTGTTTGAATTTGATTTATTTGGAATTTCTTTTTTAATTTTTTTCTTTCTCCTTCCCAAATGCTGACTTATCCCATGGGATATTGATATTGATATTCAAGATCCGATTTTACAGGTGATCCCTTTATGATATCAGGATTCCTTTCCTTTTGTGTGAATGTTATTGTATTTATAACTTTGTAATAAATCGTATTTGTATTTTTTATTAAAATCCTTGATGGGTATAATTATACTTTTAAAGGGGTCGTATAATGTCATTTTTGTAAAAGCTAATATGATTCTTTAGGGTCTAAATTAAAAGTTTGTAATATACTTTAATTAAAAATTCTCATTAGTATTGTAAGAAAACACTTATTTTACCTGGTCAAAAACAGCTCTCTTTTCAGCACGCGGTTTAAGTGCATATGCCTTTAAATGATAATGAGCTTTGCTGACTCCGCCCCTCTGTTCTGTCCATACACCGTTTGTAACACAATAACCATAGCACGTTGTTCATTATAAACGTGGGATTATGAATTATATTGAGAACTTCGCACATAGAAAACATGCCGTAATGTACCCTGAGTGTAAACCTTAGCCACATTCATCGTGAAGCGATGTTGTTTCCATTTGTTTGGAAACCCTGTAGTTGGGAGAATTTATAAAACATATTCTACATCTTAGGTGGCATTAGCCTCCGCCCACACAATAACGGTCCATTGTTTATTGTCAATAACGTAGCAGTGTATAAAGCACTGCTCACACATAAGTCACTTTCAAACCATGCAGCTTTCTGTTGGTCAACGTGGCAAAATAACATGAGAAATTAGCAAAATTTACATGGGGAACTTTTCCGCCCTCACGGGATTCACCACCTCACTATCTTGTGGATTCCTGTTGGAATAACTGGATTTAGCCTATGAACGTTTGCAGAGCAACTCTATTTTTGACCACACCTTTAGAAGGTGTCCTAAATACTGTAGACACTGAAGCAGCTCACTAGGATCATCCTCATCTACTCATCCCTTCTTTCAATCATTCATTTTCCCCCTGTCTCTCTCTCTTTCTATTGTCATCTTTAATCCTCTCAGTAGAGGCCTTCTGATGATGAGGCTAGTATATGGAAATGAGGAGGTCTGGGTCGGCAGCTGGATGGTAACTGGACCCTGCTGTAATAAGGATGAAGAATGACAATTTGAATTTGGAGATTAATGGATTATCTGGAAAGGGCTTGTCACAGTGCCACAGCCAATGACCTTTTCAGATTTGACTGATGACTCTATTTTACCTGAACGAACAATCTGGTTCAAGGGGCAGTATGATCACTCTCTCTTCCCTGCTTTATCTGAGATTTAGAAACGATTATTGATATGTATTGGAATGTTAGAGTGAACTGTGAAAAGATTATCAGAATTTGTTGGCACTATATCAGCCATAAGAACATAAGACGACAATATTGTTTAATCCACTTCAACAGAAAGGTCAGTAGTCAGTATCTGAAGGCTTTACATGATACTTATGCATGAATACGCAAGTTGAGTACTGCTTACTAAGACTATAAGCAGAGACAATATAGGAGAAGGAGACAGAGAAAAATCACTCATTATGGCAACTGTAACAATGTAAGTCCCACCTTTCTGTTAAAGTCAGCATGAAACAAACATTTAATTGTCTTTTTCCTATTGTGATGTATATCTGAGTAAAACGGCTTCTCAAGCAAGAAAAAAAATGTAGGGCGGGACTTGATTTTGTCCACTGGGAATTGATTGATTTGCTAGTTGAATGGGAAAGAACCCAAAAAAGTGAAGATTATGAAGGGGCTTTTGTGATAAGTAATTGAGAATTCTAAAAAAGAAAAATGAAATAATATAAACCTGTATTGAACATCTACACCAGGGGTTCTCAACTCCAGTCCTCGCGTCCCACTGCTCTGCATATTGTGTATGTCTCCCTTATTTAAAACACCTGATTCAGATCCTCAGCTCGTTAGGATATGGACGAGAGTCTACCCTAACGAGCTGAGGATCTGAATCAGGTGTGTTAAATAAGGGAGACATACACAATATGCAGAGCAGTGGGTCGCGAGGACTGGAGTTGAGAACCCCTGATCTACACTATACTACTGCATGTACAAGTAATAGTCATCATGAGTCCTCAACATTAAGGGACTCCACATGTTATTTCTTTGAATAAGACACTCTAACAATCTAATAGTTTAATTCCTCACAGAAACAAGTGCATGAGGGTTAAACTTACATTAGACAACTGAGCATCTAATGTGTAAATGGAGGTCTTGACGGTTGACGCATACCAGAGCAGACATCGTTTCAATGAGGTATCAAGATATGTCTGCTATTCATGCAATATCTTTTTACATATTCTTCCGGAGGTGATACATTTTAATCACTACCAAAGACCTTGTGTTCTGCACACTAAGTAATATGTCCTCTTAAAGGGTTACTCCACCAGTTTTTCTTATTAAACTATGTTATTCCCTTAACTAAGACGAGTTGATACATACCTCTCTCGTCTCAGTGCGTGCACTATATCTCTCTGTATTGCCGCAAAACTATGTTAGCACTTAGCTTAGCCCATGCATTAAATATGGGCCTTAAAGAGAAGCGACCAAACACTTCCACGTTTTCCCTATTTAAACACAATTACTCGAGTAGTGTAACTTGACCTGGGCTGGTGACACAAAATAAAACGTTGCGCTTTTCTAAGCGTTTAAAATTGATGACTATATTGTATGGCGGAATACCATAACAAGTGCTTTTGAGCACTTCGACTTGGCGCAATAATATCATCACTTGTGAAAAGTCCTCTTACCGGCTCCCGCTTCCTCTCCCCCTCCCTCTCATATCCGTCAATACAACCAATGTGACATGCGCCGGTAGTAGTAGTTTGAGCGGAGTTGACGAAGTAACAGGTTGTTGGAAGCTAGTTTGTGTACAATCATGGTTAAATCGTGCATCGTAAAGGGTTGTGAAAATAAGGAGAATGCACATAGTGCTGTCATTTTTCACCGAATTCCAACACACCACATACAGCGGAGAGCTTGGTTAGCTGCTTTGAACAAGAATCCCAAAACACCATTGATGACTCTGAAGCCTCTGAAGAAGTGGCGTGTTTGTTCTGAACATTTCACAAAGGAGGACTAGACCTGCACAGGAACACGCCTAAAGGATGAGGCTACACCAACAATATTCAGATCACTTACACAAAAAAGAGGATCATCACCCTGTACTTTTGCATGGTATTTGGTTGCCCTGGAAGTGTCAGTAACTTTAGCTGAGTAACATATCTGTGAAATCAGTGCGGAAAAAGTGACTGTTTTATTTAGATAAGGACTGAGCTCAGAAAGAAACATGTAGTATAAGCCTAAAACCGTATAACTCCTTAGTATAACGTTATAGTGGCAACATATCTGATTCTCTGTATCTTGAGACTGCAAGGTTGCATAGCACAGGTAGTAAAAGTCACGTTGGTTGTATTGACGGATATGAGAGGGAGGGGGAGAGGAAGCGGGAGCCGGTAAGAGGACTTTTCACAAGTGATGATATTATTGCGCCAAGTCGAAGTGCTCAAAAGCACTTGCTATGGTATTCCGCCACACAATATAGTCATCAATTTTAAACGCTTAGAAAAGCGCAACGTTTTATTTTGTGTCACCAGCCCAGGTCAAGTTACACTACTCGAGTAATTGTGTTTAAATAGGGAAAACGTGGAAGTGTTTGGTCGCTTCTCTTTAAGGCCCATATTTAATGCATGGGCTAAGCTAAGTGCTAACACAGTTTTGCGGCAATACAGAGCGATATAGTGCACGCACTGAGACGAGAGAGGTATGTATCAACTCGTCTTAGTTAAGGGAATAACATAGTTTAATAAGAAAAACTGGTGGAGTATCCCTTTAAAGTATAAGCATAAAAATGACATTTAAGAGGTGAATGGTGAGGAGAGTGATACTTGTTTTCTTGGGTATCACCATTTGATAAAGCTTGAGAGTTACGGCAGTCTCTCTGTTTCTGTTTTCCAAGGTTTTTATCGACTTAAACATCAAATGATGCTAAAAGCATGAAAATTGCAAGCTATTTGTGTGTGTGTGAGACTGAGAGAGAGCAAGAGCTTGAGACTAAGTGTTCATCTTTATGTACTACATTCTTTTTTCTTTTTCTTTTTTTTAATAGTATAGTAACTATAGCCTCAGCTTCCTATGGAAAAGCCACAGTCTGTTCACAATCTGATGCAAATTGCACAAATTTTGTGCACAAGAATAATTTCTTGTTATTATCATGTTGAAAATAGGTCCTATTTTTCTATATCTATATCTTATCCTATAATCAGTATTTTTGGTCTTGTGTTTCAGTAAAGCTTTTAGTGTGACCCACCTGAGTTTGAATCCGCCTTTTTCCAATCTCATCCCATTCCCTATTGCATATCAGCTAGGAAAGGGACTTCATGTTAGCTTAGGTACATTCAAAATATTGTAGATTTGAATAATGTATTAGTAAATGTTGAAATGAACATAATTCTAAGGTTGATAAATGCTATTTTCCATTGTTAGTTCATGTTATGTAGTTATGTGTTATGTAATGTTAGAATCTTCTTTCAGAAACCCTCCTCCTTCCCCAGCTCCACCTGTATAGATCTGCTACAGGTTAATTATGTATGCTATATTGTACACCAGCAGCGTGTTGTGTATGTATTGGCAACAACAGCAGCAGCATAGCAGATCTATTTCCCCAACACCAAACATATCAACATTGCTATATCCAGTACCATGCCAAACACTCTAAGAGTTGTCATGACAGAAATGCATATACCTGCACACATTGGGCTCCGGTTATAACTTCCTGGTCAGAAGCTCCTAGCTTGTTGGCCGAGTGATGCTATAATTGTTCTATAACAAGCTGGGTCAATGGCCATTTATAGCAGCAGTTAATACAGACAGATCTTATGTTTTAATGGTTGTGGACTGTGGAGCAGAAGATGAGATAAATCACGCAAAGGCTGTAAACGCCACTCACTTCCTCACAGACTCCAGCAGTCTCAATGGTTAGCGCTTATGCTAATTAAAAATGCAGTATGACAGTGCTTAATGTGATGCCTGAGATCTTTATTGTATGAGGGTGAATTCCTTTAGTTATCCGTCTCTTGGCTAATGGATAACTTGAAATGTTGTTTAAAACCTAATCCAGTAGGTTTCTCTCTCAATTATGGTATATTTCGCACTTGCGTATTACAATTTGCGGTGTCACTCAGTGTAAACAAAGGAACATTATTCAGATATGACTCAGAGGACGCATGCTGTAGCACGTCTCACGCGGGGCTGTCGTAGAAACACACAAACACATCAGCCGCGTCCCCTCCTTAAATGTCTCGTAAAAGGTCACGTTTAACATTTGAGTAAGCCATCAAGCCCAGCACAGCTGTAATAAGGGCAAGTGGGGATTATTTTGGGTAGAAGGAAATCACACCTACAAAACCAATTTCAAGTCACACGCTCAGCACTAATACGGCAAGACGAGATTCTTCTAAAAACTTTAAAGGTGAAGTCTGGAAAAAGTTTGTTATATATACGCACACAGCTGGTATTCATTCAAAAGATTATTTGGTATGATTTTGAATGTTTTTGAAAGTCTTTTGTTCTCATCAAGGCTGCATTTATTTGATCACAATACAGTAAACACAGTAATACTGTGAAATATGATTGCAATTTTAAATAACAGTTTTGTATTTTAACATATTTCAAATTTTTATTTATTCCTCCAGTCTTCATTGTCACATAATCCTTCAGAAATCATTCTAATATTCAAGAAACATTTGTTAGTATTATCAATGTTGAAAACGGTTATGCTACTTAATATTTTTGTGGAAACCACTTTTTTCACAATTCTTTGATGAATAGAAAGTTCAATAGATATAAAGATATAATTTTACAAAAAATAAATATTTTGTAACATTATGAATGTCTTTACTGTCATGATTAATCAATTTAGTGTGTTCTTGCTGATTTAAAGTATGATTTGTTCCAAAGAAATCTCACTGTAGTGTTAGGAGTATATTTCAGTATTTTTCCGTCTTGATTTTTTATTCAAAATATATAAACACCCCATACATCTGTTTGAGAAGAATACATTTTAAAACTTATTTTATGGAATATATCTCAGTATTATCTGTATATAACGTTTATTTTACCCAATTGGCAAATCATCTTTTTTTTAAACAAACCATACATATAGTGATGTTTATTCTTAAAAAAACAAAACAAGAAATAAAATGCCACTGATGTAAGAAAAATCTCTATATATATTCTCTGAAAAATGTTACAAAGACTTGATGTGTTCCATAAGCACAATCATTATTTGTGTTTGATGCAGATATTACACGCATTTAGCATGCTGTGATTCAAACTAGCCAAAGTTTTTCACACATATAGAGTCAATCTAAAGACATGACATTGTTGATTTTGATAATGTGCTGTGTAAGACCTTACCTCTTTTAAAAAGCAATCTAACTGCAATACTTTAAGTGGCTTTTTGGATCATTGCATTTTAGGTGCGGCTTTCAGGAGGTGTAGACTGTGAAATTAGAGCTTGAAACTAGAAGTGTGAGGAACTATAAGAAGGAATGATGCTGACCTCAAACTCCAGAAAACAACTAAAAGCCTCTTAGATTGTGCTGTGGGACAGATGCAACCCCATGCCCGAAGCACATCTACACTCCTGCATTGTTCCATTGTCCCTGGAGAAATATAAGATTATCCATTAGAGGGAAAGCACTAGGATTGATTCGAGATCTTTTAGACATTGGGTTGGCACTTACAAAATATTGCCGAGATACAGTGAATAAGTCTGTTGCTCTATTTCCATGTGGTAGAATTTTAGCATCAAAATATTTTCATAAATATTGAGTATATGAAAACAACTGTTGTAAATGTATATTTGAAGTGAGCTTTATTATATGTAACTACTGATGTAAACCTGCTCTGCTGTCAGCATCGGTCTAATGATGCATGTTACTGCATCGCCAATTAATCTAATGAGAATGAAATGGCTTTTCATCATCATTTATCATGTCTGTAGAGAACCTAAAGTAATCATATTTAGTACGATTAAAGAGCTAAAACTTTGGTTAGAGCCTTGACTTGGAAGGTCATACGTTGAGGTACTACAAACCTTATAGACCTTATACGAACCTTCGTATTTGGTAACGAAACATACAAAAGAGAATAAACAGCATTGCTTAACCCATTTAATACAGTATCATATTTGATTCACAAATGTCTAAGGCCTCTGATCAACATGATCAAATCTACACAATGCCTTCTGTCATCTGATTAATAGTTAATACTTTTTTTAAGCAAGTTTAGTTTTTGAAAAAAACATTCTCATTTGGGATTTTGTCCTTATCAATGTCAAGATGAACACTTTCTGGATTGAAGAAACTTAGGTTTACTTGAATTTTTACTGTGAATATCAAATACATCAGGCTTTTGACGAACATTTGTTTGTACATCTCTCAATCATCATCGAGTTGCATTGCATTATATGTTTTTCTCCCCAGAAAAAAACAACTACAGAGCTTTGATCATATAAAATCATCTATATTATTAATCATATTTTTGGAGATATAAAGTGACAACTGATATTTATATTAATTTTATGTAAGTTGGGTGCTGTACGGTTATAAACATTTCTTTGATTTACATTACAAGCTATCAGAATTTGATCCTATTTTTCATCCTATTGTATTGGCCATATAAATAGCAGTACCTTCAGCAAATTGCATATATTTTGGGCCTCTGAATAAAACTGGGTTGTTTTTATTGCTTGATTTTGAGCTCGTTATTCTCCTATATGAGCCTCCTATATCAAAATGATACTTAATGAAAACATATATGCAAACTTTTTATAGATTTTGTCTAAACGTTCAATAAACTCTTCAATTTTTCAAAAACTTCATTTTCTCACTATTATTTCATAAGTTAGACTTAACAGGGTTAAGTGTTTACTACATCTCTATAAAAATGCCTATTGATTGTCCCATGCCACTTTAAGATTCAGCATCTTGACATTTGCAAAGACAACTTCTCAGCTGGTGGATGCACTGCCAAAATAACACTATTATCTAAATTACAGGTTGCATGCAGTAAGAATGTGTCATCTCAAGAAATATATGCGTACACACGAAACCACTGAAACCAACTGAAAACGATGTGGTATACATGCCAGACCAGTATGTGGCACTGTAATTCTGCCACAGAGATACACTAAACAAGGCGAAGAAGATTTGGAGCATGCGCATAACCTTACGCGCTCTATACGAACCCAACATGACAGCAAGGTGAAGACGAAGATTGCTCAATTATGCTTTAGTAAAGCTAATAGACTCAGTAGCTTCTGCAGCACGATCATAAACATATAGTCCGCCATTGTTGTTGATGTTACGTGTGACGTAGCGGTGTCACCGGTGTGTGACTAATGCTGACACGTAGTGTGATGACATCATCGTTTCACAAAATGTACAGATTGGCCGTACACACGGAAACACAAGGGTGTCGTTTTCAGATTTATCCCCTCGGGACCCGGCTTCAAAAAATAGCGGTTTCAGTGTCCCCAAATACCGGATCCGTCTGGACGAAACGCCAATGGGCTCTATGCACGGCGGTATTTCCGGTGAAGGGTTAAGGATGCTCGATAACTTCCGCCGATCGTAGAGTCCAATGCAATACCAAGAATTTATATTGATTTTTATACTCCATGGTTATACTAAAGAAACGTTAGTCACAAAAACAGACAAAACAGCCACCCCTCGTTGTGTTTATGCTTCTTTTTAAAATTATATTAAATAAACATAACTATACATAAAATTACATCTAAACATATGAAAGTTTCATTTCAAAGACGGGAGGACAGTACATTTTGAAGACTCTGCCATAATCCCGTTTTCCTCGGTTTTCCTCCGCTTTAATCTCCCCAACCGGAAACGGATGAGCATCCTTGCGTCAAATGCGGAACTTTTTCGTGCATATAGCCTATACGATACAAAGTTTGTACGTATACAGCTAAACGTGTCTCCGTGTGCACAGGGCCTTAGTAGTCGCGTTTAGATTAACAATCATGTTCTTTATGGAAACTTGATTGTGACGAAAGCCTGAGCATCTTAAATTCCACCAGGAACACGTTTGATAATCACAGGAAAGAAGCTCAGGAAGAACTACGCTCAACAAAATTGAATTATATGTGATGTGCAACACAAGGACTTCTGGGAATGTCCTTTTACTGTTTGTTTGGGATTTTTTCTTTTTACTATAAATTATATGGTAATTCTTAGTTGTTGTTGTTTTTTTGCAAAAACCAAAGGTTTTTTAGTATTTACAGTAAAATGACATATAATATGATGTTTTGAAACAATCACAAACATCTTTTTTCAGTATATATATATATATATATATATATATATAATATAAGAACTGCCATGTTCACCCGTGTTAAAAATGCTAAACTTCTCTGAGGGTGGGAAGGAAACGTTTGCCACTTTGCCACAACTGTGCAGAAATTGTTTGTTTTGTGTGATCCTTTTCTCTCTCTGCCTTCCACTCTCCTGCTCTTGCTCTCTCTCCCTCTCTGTCTCTGTTTTCCTTTCTCTTCTTTGATTTCCCATGAGCCCGAGAAACAGACTCGAAGTGACAGTGTGTTGCAGACTCCTCAACTGCCACAGCAGGGATTACCTGGGGATATGGATGCATACAACATTTTTAAATATTTGTTTTATTCAGTGGTATTAGTCTCCTTAAATTGTCAGGGTGTATACTAAATCATATTTCTCATTACATGTTGTATGTGGTAAACACACATGATATGATGTTCTTACTTAAAAGAGTTATTAAAGAGATAGAAAATAGTAAATTTGCACAGTTTCTGGCACATTACCATTTTGGTGGAAAGGGGTTATATATAGCAACAGCAAAGGGCACGAGGACTGACTGCCATTGAATATGAAGCCATTATCTGCATTGAAAGATATATATATATATTTGATTTTTTTTTTTGCTTAATTTTATTTCATTTCAGCAGTTGGTATTATAGATTCATTTTAGTTTTTATTTCATGTATTTTAAATTTTTTTTTTTAAGTATAACCTTGTTGGCATCACACATCATATTGTCATCTGCAGGTGGGATGCTCAAACCGCACAGGTATGGTATATCTGTAATTTGTATACTATATATACCATTTTGTTTTGGTTTTATTGTTTTAAACTATTTTATTATTTAAGCTATTGTTTTAAGTTTACATTTTTTTGTCTTTATATATGAAAATACACTGTGTCCAATCATTCCTGGATACACACACACGCATGCACACACACACACACATACGCACGCACGCACACAGTGAATGGCTCAGAGCAGCACAGTGGGAATTGAGTGGCAGAAAGAGTGTGAAGGGGGAGCAGAGATCCAGCTGTTTCTAAAGCAGGTAAAGCCACATTAAAGTGCTGACGGAGTGTGTGAAGAGCTCCGTTGATGAATTATTCATGAACACTGCACGAAGGACAAGATTCTTACTCATGAAGCAGCGTCACGGCCCCTCTCTGACAATTTGTCCTCCACAGTTCCATTTACAGGTGCAGAACAGCAGTGGTTCAATCTTTATTATGGCTTAGAAGTGCACAGCAATAACAGCCTGTTGCACCACAAGTCTCAACATCCATCCTGCTCGCACTAAACTTCAGCCGTTTCCGATGAAGAATTTCTACAATTATCAATGCTGATTAGTTTTGCGATTGCTCATAATTTATGACCATAAGCCAGGAATATGGCCTATGTGGCTTTGAATATTCCTAGTTTTGTGTCATTACTGTAGATCACCACCGAATTTTGACTTTACTTAGAATGAATTTCTAAATGAATTACATATATATATATATGTACTTACAGTGTACCCAAGAACTTACTGGTAATTAGAGGTAGGTTCATGGTTAGTACCTAGATATAACCCAGTTATTGTAATTGCTATAATAAGTACATATATGTACATGCGGAAAAGGACTAAAAATAAAGTGCTACTATTATATCTGTATCACTTAAACATTGTGATAGAAAGTGTGAAGTTATCCTTTCAATATGCTTTCCTCATGGCCATGTAAACCTGGTTAACTCTGTAACTTGTGTGATACATGAGCAATGATTACATGTGGATTGCGCATTGTATTTTTAAATCATTTAGAATATTATGATGTTAACTTAGCAACATGCCAACATCAAACAAAATCAATTGTCAATTTAATCAATATTAAGTCGAGTCTTAAAAGTTATCAAGTTGTAGATCATTAATCTACAAGGTTCCATGGTACTGTAGGTTAGTTACAGTCCTGTTAACGAGAACGATAACAAACCATATTAGCGTCCACACCAGCAGACAATAACGTTCTGTTAACATTGGTTAATGTATTATTAGCTAACATGAACTAACAATGAGTAAATATACATTCAAGCATTTATTAATCTTTGTCAATGTTTTGTAAAAATGTAAAAAAAAAAGTCATATTATATGTTCACAGTGCATTGATGTTACCAGATACAACTTTTATTAATTTTTTTTTTATAAATATTGAGATTAACTCTAGCTAAGATTGATAAATGCTGCAGAAGTATTGTCTGTTGTTAGTTCATGTTATCCTATAACTAATGACAAATGAACAACAATTAAATGAAACCTTATTGTAAAGCATTAACAGGAAGATTATTAAAACTTTATAGTTTTCATTATAATTATCATCCTAAGGCAGAAGGGCAGCTCACTAGCTCTAGTCTGAGGTTAGACACTCAATGAGGTCTTAACAAGTAGCCTACTGCAAGTAAACATCAATTTCTAATATGTTACAATGAGCAATAAGGCAAAAAATCTGGCAGTGTTTCATCTCTTCCATTACAACACTGACTCTTCTACTCTTCCATTACAACACTGACTCTAATCTTTTACTCTTCTTCATGAGAGAGAACAAGTTTTAGAGCGAGACAGAGAGAAAGCAAGAGAGCCAGCAGCTCCCGATGATCGGTACATCTCACAGAAGGTTTAATACCATTGTGATCTCTTGACTTTAGAAGTAAAATCAATCCCTGCTGCTTCTGCACTTATCAATGTTCTTTTCAACATAGCAATTGAAAAAGAAATCCAATACTCTTTCTTTAATTGAGCTATTAATACCCAGCTGGATATCTCGATGGCAGTGACTACACCCATTAAGTTGTATTAGATGGCTGAGGTCATTCTCATTTTAGTGCAATACCACCTCCTACCCTGCATCCAATCAAGGGCCGAAGAAATGTGTTCCATCACAATGTCTTTTCATTGTTACTCTCTTTTTGTCTTTCTTACGGCATTTTCTTTCTTTCTTTCCAAATGATCACCTCAGCTTTTGACGAGAAAATTGGTGACATTTCCCTTCATTGTAACCCTTTATCCCTCAGACATAATATTTCAATTTCAGTTAAATGTCATTAATCAGTTTAGCAGTAAATGTCAGGAGTTTCGTGTAATGCTTGGCATGGCCACTTAGGTAAATTTTCATGAAAAGATCTTCCATGTCATTTTTGTTGTCTTTTTCCTCTTGAAGATTTGGGATATTGCCTGGATATTAAAATCTATCTGTTCCCTTTTCTTTCTTTCTCTTTAGCTTTCTCAGTCCTCACAGAACCCCCCCCCCCCCCCCCTCCTCACTTGCATATCTCTTGGTTTATTAATTTTAATACCTGTGCCTTTTTTGTTCTTAATAAAGGTTGAAGTAAGCACAGGATGAATGGCACATCTCAACTCCATTCCCTGAAGCATGAAATTGCTTTTAGTCTTTCAGTCCATTTCTGAGTTCATAAAACCGATTTCTCTCTGTTCATTTAGCATTAGAGGTTTTTTTTTTTTTTTTGGAATGACTTGTGAGTGCGGCCAGATTTGGCAGACAATGTCAAGCACTGATTATAGAGCAGATCTTCTATTGGTTTGCAGACTGATCTCATGAAATGGCGTATGTATGACACGCCAATTCGTATTTCCATTTTTGGCGTGCTATCAACACGATAATCGCTTTTCAGCGTGTTTATAAACGCCGTTGACTTAACGTTACATTACTGTATATATAATTATATGACCTACTGTACCCCAACCCCGTCCCTAAACCTACCCGTCACTGGGGTTAATACCATTTATGAGTCTTCCCCTACCATCCTAGGGAAAAAAATATCGCTCCCCAGATGTAGATCTACAGTTTGCTTTGTTTCGGACATTTAACGACGTGTACATACACGCGGAATCACTCGGACATTTAACGGCGTAGATAGCCGTTAGACACGCATAGACACGCATACATGCGGATAGCTCAAAATGCGTATAGATAACACGCCACTTGACTTGAAAGTGGCGTGTATGTTTATACGCAAAAGTCATGATGTCATGTTGTGGTTTGAAATAAACTGATTATTGACACTACAGTGTAGAACAAATAATGTGACAGTACATCATGGCACAATGGACTTGCCTAATTGTCTTTGTATAGCTCACAAATCATCAATCAATCAATCAATCAATCATCAATCAATCAATCAATCAATCAATCAATCAATCAATCAATCAATCAATCAATCATCAATCATCACATTCCGTGATGGCAAAGCTGCATTTTCAAGGGCCATTACTCCAGACTTCAGGATCTCATGATCCCTCAGAAATAATTCTCAAGAAAATGTTGAAAACAGATCGGAACATTAGAGAAGAGAATGGTCAGGCAGGCAGGGGTCAGAGTCCAGGGCAATCAAATCCGAATCGTGAGGTGAAAATCAATTTCAGACAAGCAGGATAGTCAGACGAGGAGCAAACATAACCCAAACCCAACTCCCGATCAGACACAGGCAGGCGTTCATAGCAGAAAGCAGACCAGAGAGGCAAACGGTAGCCCAGGAAAATCCCAACTCCAGCACCAGGAACAGTCCAACTGGTCAGCAGAGAGCAGTCCGAGACCAGTGAATTCTGGAGAGGAACAGGGAACCACAACATAACTTGGCAGATAAATATGTGAGATAAAAACAAAACAAAACCAAATAAAATGACAAAACTAGAGAAGAAAAAAGTGCAGGTGAACAGCAAGAAGCACAGAACACACTGGCAGAGAACAAATGAAAAGGAAGCATACTGTAGATATAGCAGAGAAATCAAGCAAGAGAGACAGGTGAGCGCAAACGGACCGACACACTGTGCGCAAATGCAGGTGAAACAGAAACAAATGTGTGATCCCTGCAAATTCTAAATATTTCATTGGTCATGTCAATCACTGTACTGATTGCCTAGACAAAACACTGATGCCTAAACCTACCTGTCACTGTAAAATTGATGAAATTAGCTGCAGGGCGGGATTTCCGCTGAACAGGTTTGGGGGAAAAAAATCACACTAAACAAACACCAAAGGTGGACGAAAAGGGAAGATCAAACCGATTTGACCAGTAGTGGTTTTTTTAAAATATTGTTTTCTATTAAGGCCAATTATTGGATTGCATTAATCCTGCCTGTAAAAAGACTGAAAAGTTACACACACCTTTTGCATGAATTGATTTTAATTAAGAAAAATTATTTCACAAATGTTTAAATTGACCATTTATAGCTCATAATATAATGTGATATTTAATTCTGCTAACATCGGCTGACCAAGAAGTGTAGATTTGTCTAAAAGAGGTGATTTGTTTTTGTCACTGGTCAATATTGTCAATGTTGTGGCTTTTAGCTTTTAAATACAGAGGCAACCAAAACTGGGACATGCCATCAGTTGGTCGACAAAACATGTTAGTCTGGTCAATATGTGGCGAGTTGAAATGTAGGTCAAGGTTACTGCAATGTTTTTCCCTGACTGCGTTTGGCCTGACTGAAATCACATTCCCTTCAGCACGAACGGGTGGAATGAAGAAGTCTCTCGTGCATCATCAAACGCATCCTCACACACATGGATTTCAGACTAACGCTGCGGTTTTAACAGGTGTGCAAGGACACACACACACACACACACACACACACACACACACACACACACACACACACACACACACACACACACACACACACACACACACACACACACACACACACACAGTGTGCGACAGGTTCATAAGACAGGAGCCAGAAGATTTTCTTCACCCCACAAATGTGTTGCCAGTATGGCAGATGGCTCCTGTATGTGCAGAAAACAGGTTCCCCCCTTCCTTACTGTGAGCAGAATATAAAAAGAACCAATGGCCATCAATCAACAACCTGGAGTATGATCTCCTCTAGACTCACCCCCCCCCCCATCATGTCATTTACATGCCATCTTCTGAAGGTGAACAATATTAGCTGTTTTTCAAAGCTCAGTTGAAATTAGTTGGTGCTCTCAAATCACATCAAATACTCTTGTATCAACGTCAGAAGCAATCGTTCTTAAACCGATGGAGGAACATTTGATCCTACTCAGACTGCCGAAATCACTCGCTGCTGTTGCATCGCAAACAACAAACACAACCGTAGCCGCTACCCCTTTGATGTGTCTGCATTTGAAAGCAGAAGCTTTTGAGCTAGACATAGGACCGGCGTGAATGTGCGAGTGCGTATATGTCTTATAGCGTAGCCTGACTGCGCGTGATAAAACTGCCTTTAAAAGGCCTGGTGTCGGCTTGCCTTTCTTTTATCCAATTACAGTTCTGATTACCCTCAGAAGATGGAGCCTTTCTTGCTTGTGTGGGGTCCCTGCAGAAATGTTAAGGATATAAAGTGCTCAGAGACATTACACATGTGCTCTTGTATGGAAATGTAAGCCTGCAGAGCAACCATCCCCCTCAAAATAACTATGATATCATGTGTTTGACAGATTGCGCAGGGCATAATAACCGCCTATTAGCTCATGCCGCAGATGAAGCATCCTTCCAGATATAATCCTCCGTTTCTCATACATAACAGCATGCTTCTTATATTAACAACAAACAACTTATTTTAACAATACAAAGTTCTGGCATGAAACTCTAGGTGGTGCAGGCTGATGGGTCCTGCACGGATAAGTTCGGTATTTTACACTTAAAGCCCTGTTTTAAGATCGTTTCTGATGAAATAGAACGGTCGGTTAAGATTAAAATTTGGACACATGCTGCTGTCCCGAGAAATTTCGGTGTCTGTGGTGGTTGCACCCCCCACCACCACCTCTACAATGATTGCATAGGTGCACAGAAACAATCCTTCATAAAACACATTAAACTTTAGTTTACAAAGACGTGAAACTCACCGAGTGGTCAGGGGTGTTCACTGATATGCTCACACAAAAATCGCTGCAAAAGATGCTTTCCAACAGGTTTTATCGTAGTTTTTGTCCGACTCCATTTGACTTGACTTGGACAAAAACTACGATAAAACCTGAAACCGAAATTTCTTGGGACAGCAGCATGTGTCCATATTTTAATCTTAACCGTTCTATTTCATCAGAAACGATCTTGAAACAGGGCTTTAAGTGTAAAATACCGAACTTGTCCTTTAACTCAATCTGCTTGCAATCACATCATTCTCTATAGGGCACAGCTGATTGGCTCCTACTGTGTCAGTAGCCAATGAGCTTGCTGCTCAACTTTCAAATACTTGGTTATCTTTTACAGCACACTTTCAGAAACCCTCCTCCTTCCTCAGCAGCATAGCAGATTTATTCCCAAAACCAAAAATATTAACATTGTCATATTCATTAACATTGAGTCATTTATAGATTCATACTCCATGTGTTTCAAAGTGGCTGGTTTACCATAAGATTGTAGTTGCCTTGGAGAACTCATGTTAATGTTCACAGTGTTGTTACTGATGTTATTATATTATATTATGTTGTTTTATAATGTCTGTATAAGAGAGAGAGAGAGAGAGAGAGAGAGGAGAGAGAGAGAGAGAGAGAGAGAGAGAGAGAGAGAGAGAGAAACAGAACAAAGAAAATTGGAGAGTGATTACTATATCGCAGTAGGAATGACATCATCTCTGTCTATTCCACAGAAATATTTTTTTCCTTACCTTGATTTCCTGATTGTGTGTCGAATTCATTAGACCATTAGACCGGTCAAGCTTTTCTGACAGCTGATGGACGTCTTACAAATGAGATCTGCTGATGGTACATGAAAGAGCACAGACAGATTTGAACAGAAGTTCTCTCTGAATGACAGCTCTCTGGTTTTTTATCAGTAAACCAGATTCATCACACAATGGCTACCTTTTGTCTTTTGATGTTGTTTTATTGGAAAAACAAAGGTTGCAATAATATGCAGAGAAACATAAAATATTACTACCAGCTACTGGCTAGAGCCTAATGCAAGTGTTATTCGTTTTAAATTTAGTTTTCTGTTCATTATTTTTTGTGCAAAACATTTTTAATACAAAAAAAAAAAAACCTTTTAAAGGTACAGTGTTTAATTATAATGCCTTTAGCACCACCAAACATTAATGTGAAAGACCATTCCAGGGTCATTAAGCAACTTTCTCAATTGACTGCGATTCAGCTGTGTATTGAGACAAAATACGTTTTTTTTGTTTCATTGTACTGTAGTAAATGTTTTGCAATGGACAAATATTGGCTCATACGGAGCTCTGCATATGTAGACAAAAATATGTATATCGTGGCCACTGATTAACAATTAGTTACCATGACTTACTAATACGTCAGCACATATTTACTAATTTGTTCCCTTGTCTTAAGTAAATTGCATGCACGATATAGTAATTAATTCCCTCTTTTTGATAAATCATGGTCACATTGTCATAAAGCATTCCCTTGTTTTAGAAAACAAGGTACGATGGTACGAATGTTACGAATTCGTAAAACGATGGAAAACTATGGTACGAATGCGTGGCCACAATATATGTATTTTTTGTTCGCATGTCATGTGCTGGGCTCCGTAAAACCATCCATTGAATTAAAACCATCCAATTGAGGCCCTACCATTGAATGTGAATGCTATTGAGTCGATTTCTTCAGGTGTTATAGCAACCCAGTCTCATATAAAAATGTACCCTGACTACGTTGGTCCAAAGTGCAAAACGTAGAGGGGTTACAATAATGGCCCTTGAATTGTATGACTGTTACATTTTTTTTGCCTATTCTTTTCGTACAGGTCACGTGACTTTCAAGATTCCGGCCGTGAGAACAAAAAACATGGCGGACATTTCTCTCATTTTTAGTGAGAAAAATCTATATTTTGAGTTAGTTTCTGCATAAAAATAAGATTTGATTACATTTCTAGCGAGAAATATATATTTTATTTTCATAATATTCACTCAGTGAATGTACATAATCACTCGCTTGCTCGTTGTTGCGAAGATTTTTCAGATCTCGACAGAAAAACGTGAAACTTAAACGTTTTGGTTGCTATATGGACTAGGGCTGCAACGAATTGATACAATTCGATTATTAAAAGAGTTGGCAACGAATTTGATTACCGATGCGTTTTGTCGCGCGATTATAACGCCAGTCAATTATTCGCAGAGATGTTTGAGTATAAATTAAAAACAGCTAAGTTACGTTCGAGTGCGGAGGGGAACAGATGAAACAGCGGTGAGTTTAACAACGCACATGGTGTGCAACCGCATTCATCGGTGAGTTTAACAACACCCAACTGCAGTTAAAAACGCCATTCATCGTGAGTTTAACAACACCCAACTGCAGTTAAAAAGTCATTCATCGGTGAGTTTAACAACACCCAACTGCAGTTAAAACGCCATTCAACGGTGAGTTTAACAACGCTCCAAGTAAGCAGTTTAAGCGTTTTCTTGTCGTACTGGTATAACGTATTTTTATCGGAGGTTTGTTGGTGTTAATAAATATTAATATATAATATGCTACGATTGTGTTCAATTAATAAAAGTTTATTTTTTTTTATTTTTTTATTTTTATTTATTAAATCCTCAATAACGCTGACGTCACTGAATGGGGCTATCCCAACTCCCAAGGTCCATTGCGATTTTCCACTCGGTAAGTAGAAGCTAATAAATAGAGATTTTTTACACATTTAAGTTACACATCAAAAACTGTTGAATCAGGACAAGAAGTTGTGTTGTGTATAGAATCTTTAGATGTGTACGGTAGCAATTTCGTATGACCGTAAATGATAGAAGACGTTATAAAAATATAGCTTGCCAAATGTTAGTGCCAATGCTATTGCTAGCAAAGTTAGCTAATTGAATTCAAGTTCATTTTTTTGTCACATATAATCATGTAAGGTACAATCATAGGGTAACTTAATGCAGTATTTTCAGTATTACATTAGCCCACAACTATTATCCAACATTATAAATGTTCAGATGAAGAGCGGTGTTGCCAGATTGGTTTGTTGTTTTATTTACAGCCTAATTTTTATTTATTTATATAAAATTATATAAACACCCAAATAAATCTGTCATAAACAATAAAAAATAATTCATAACTACTAAATTGTGGCTAATCATAGTTTTTAAATATTAAATAAAACAATTAATGTATATAATTAATGTAATAAGTAATGCTGTCATAACTTATTGACTGATTCATATATATAGAAGTTCTGCTGTGGCTTTGTTGGAACATTTTATTAACATTTTTGTCTATATAATTAATAATAACAAAAAATGATGTGTAATATTATATATATATATATATATATATTAATATATATATATATAATATATATATATATATATATATTGATGTGTGTGTGTGTGTGTGTGTGTGTGTGTGTGTGTGTATAAACAATATTAACTTCTTGTTTATTGATCTGTATACAATGAATATCACACACAATCTAGCCCATTCTGGAAACACAGATGAAGAGAAAATGGTATAAACTGTTCAATTATTTTTTTTTTTTTTTTTTTTTAGGTCCCTCAAATTTGGCAACTTCAAAATTTATTTTTATTCTATCTATTCGTTGTGAGTCTTTTCTGTCCATCACAATGTCCAAGAGTGATTCAGAAATCCAAGAACATCTCATGATCTTGGATAACCTGGTTGATGACCAAGAACTGAAGGATGAGAACTGGACGTTACTGGAAATATTGTCTATGCAAGGCCAAATCAAGCAGGAATCAGTCAAATAAGGGTCAGTATTGTTTTTCATTCATGATATTTTGAAAATCTACATTGTTTAGGCACTTATGAGTGTTCAAATCAAGGAATACATGTATAGCTTGATATGTCAGGGAAACAATCAAACCAGAACCAATCATTTGATTTTTTTACATAAAAAGTAGATTATGTAAAATGATCATAATTCAAATGTACCGTATTATCCTTTTCAGTCCGGCTTGTACCTGTGGTGATGCCTGACAAAATCTGTGGTTGTTCACCAGAGTCATTGAGGGTCATTGCAGGAAAGATTCTGTCTGTGTCACAATAAATGGTAAGAATGCGAAGAACTTTATTTTGTCCTTTTGAGAAGCATCTAATCCATACGCAGCGATCCCTCAAGTTGACATAGATTAAAAAATAATATGCGGAATACACGGTACAGTTTGACAAAGACTCCATAACAATACATATGTGATATTAGGACGCATGTATCTAGAGCATGCCAGTAATTTGCGAGCATACAACCAACTTGACTCTGGTCTGACCTAAACAGATACTTTTTCTATGGCATCAACGCTTCCTAAGTATGCCCGAGCTTTATTTGGAAGAATTAAGATGGACATGCTGAGAGCTGAATGGCGAACTGTCTTGGCGGAATATTTATCTCCTGCAATGTTACTTGACACTGTTTATGCTCAATGATTTGTGTACATTACTTTTTTTAATTTTAAAGACTGGCAACGATCTCAGCACACATTATTCTGAACGTTTTTGAGTGGAGGTTGTGGGTTTATGGAAAAATTGAAATTCAACGTCCTGCAATGACCGATAAGTGCATAGCTGTTTGATCGCTTAGCTATGAGTACTCATTAGCTGTTGTTTCTATTTTTAATAACTGGCAAGCCAGCACACGTTTCTGAAGTTTTTAAGTTTCATTTAGGTACAGCAGGGTTAATGCCTCATGACCAGAATCTCAGTTTAAGTTATAAGATTGTTGTCATCACCAATTGTTGTTTTTTTGTTATTTTTAGATCTGAGGAACAGGCCATCTTTGAAGGCGTCTTCATAGCCAAGGACGAAGACGTGAAAAGATTTGTAGACAAACATTCACAACACAACCAAACATGTACAATTCTAGATGATAATTAGACTACAGCACTATAATAACCTCTTTCTGAAGAGTTTGTTTAGGACAGTCTTTTTTCCATCAACCATTTTCCATATTGTAGGTCAGTGGAAGAGGTGTTTGTGGAGGAGAGTGGTCCGCAGCCAGAGAGAGACCTCACAAAGATCTGCCAGCAAGGTGGACGAGGAGGGATTGGAGCTTGCGGTGGGTCGGCACGGAGTCCTGCTCTGTGCCTTAAATATGTATAAGGGGGACATTGTGTCATATCCCCTGTACCTGCAAGAAAAGCTGGCCAGTAGGCAAATCACCTGCAAATATTGACCCTACCTCCAAAGAGTTGCAAAAAGCTGTCCGGAGCTCCAGCACCTTCTGAACATGAAGCCGTTCCTTTCTGTATTTCATGCCAAAGCCCATGGTTTTAAATGTGAGGTAAGGAAATGTTGGTATGTGATAGAATCACATTATCTAAACTGAACATCTGCAAACAGCTGTTTTTTTTTTTTTTATTATTCTAAACCAGGTGAAATGGAGTGGGGCAATTCAGGATGGAGCTGGTTTAACACTAGGGGAGGAGGTGGAACAGTGCAATGCCTTCCTCTCTAGGATTGCAGTAACCACAAAGCATACTGTATGTCAAAAGCAGGTAAGATGACCACATACTGCACTAGATACATCCTTGCATAATAAGTAGGAGGAATATGGTAACCTATTTTCTGTGTTTGCAGGACGCACAGACATGGAATCGGCAAAAGTTCAACAATTTGGCTATCTCACTGACCCGCTGATATCAAAAGGTAATGACATCAGTAGAATACATTTTAGATGTTCAGTATTGCATGTTAGCAGTGTATGAAGCTGTACATTGAACATTTGGTTCTTGTTTCTTACTACTTTTTGCTATTGTAGACCACAAAAGCTATCCATGTCATGCACACATAAATTAATCTTTCAGCATCTGAAACACTTGTGTGTCATAATTTAATATTTCTAAGATGGAGAATCCTGTTGTACATGTGCTGGAAATGTGACTTTCCTCATCCCACTAATGACAACTTAATCCCTCAGTTTATCAGGAACTTCAGTCAATTTTGAGATGCATGGCTTTCAATGTACAGGAACTGTACATTGTTTAAGTAGAGCTGCCAGACAATTGTAGTTTAGTAAAAAGTACAATATTTTCCTGTGAGATGCAATGTTGTATAAAAATGTGTGAAATGAAAATACACTAGGTCCAAGTACCTCAATTTTGTAATTAAGTAAATTGAGTAAATGTTTAACAAACATAAATACATTTAAATGAACTCTCTAAATTTAACCCAACAGTGATTTTTTTTTTCTTTCTGTGTTCTAATGACATTTTTTGCACTTATGATATTTTACAGTGGCAAAACCTGGGATGACACATGAGAGCCTGCCAGTGAATTCATGTTATGCCTAATTCCCCACATCCCAACCAGCTTTCAGCATGACAGCCTAGTCACCTGGACTCATCAAGCACCCTTCATTTCTTTTTCTTTTCTTTTTCATTTTTATTTTATTGCTTTTGTTCATTAAAGGTTTTTTTTGCACAATACCCAGTCTCTTTTTGTGTTTATTTTCTTAATGGGTTTAAAAAAAAAAACTTTTGCATTTTCATGAACTGCACAACAGCCAGGAAGTACAAGTACAATGGAGATATAATAAGGGAGAAAATTAGTAGTTTGTCATAATGACATTCCCAAAGGCATTCTTTTTACATATTTTTGTTTTAGTATAGGTAAGTCTACTTGAAACTATTTGTTTGGTATGACAGCCATGAATAAATACCACAGAATACTCCTTAAGATATTAAAATGTCACACAAATGTTGTAGTCCTGTTTGAAATGTTCAATTACAATATTAGATAGTAAGTCCTTTAACATTTATAATTACCTATTTATAATTGCCTTGCATTTATTCACAGCAAAATAATGTAAGAATAATCATGTAAATATATATAGTGCTTATTTTGGGGGGCAATGTGTTCTTCAAAGGGAAGAAAATAATGTATTTTCTGGTGGCAGCCGTGCATCTCCTGTGTTTGTTTGTTTGTTTGTTTTAAAAGAAAAGAAAAATTAAAGTCTTTAAATAGTTTGGCATATCAATACATTTTGGGAAATTGGTACAAAGTGTACGCGCAATGTTACAGACACATTTAATTTGATTTGAACTTAAATCTGTTTAAAACAAATAATGCATGCTAGAATAACTATCAAGAGTAATTTTCTTTTTGTAAGATCCCTGTAGGGTTACATAGCCTATCTTCAGTTTAAACTCGGAAGGGCCTGTTGTTTTGAGTGTTTTTTTTTTTTATTGCAGAACTTATACATACATAATCATGGAAATTAAGCGTTGTTGTATTTCTTTCAATGTAACAACAAAATAATTTGCATACATCAAAAGTAGGAAGAGCCTGTAAATACCATATATGGACAAGTGTGACGTGCTTTGAAGTTTCCATGGCGCTAGCAGGACAAGCTGTGGTTGGACTAACGTTTAGGTCTGAATAAAAAGCGCTCCATATCGCAAACTATGTTTTGCTGTCGTTATGACGTCAGTAATACTATCAGTTAACCATGAGGTATTGCAATATTAAAAGAAATTACACGTTTACTGAGATCCTAACCCTAACCCTATAGTGTAACTACACACTTCAAAGAACTACAATTTACAGCGCCCGCCCGTTTGACACAATGATAGAGGCCTATGGGTAATGTTGTTTAAAACGTTTAGTAATGTAATTAAATAAATACAATCTTTAATGAACAAAGGGACATCTGAATATGTTCAATATACAAACCTCTTTGACATATTTGAGAGCTAGACTGAAATTTGGTATTTTACTGTGAGCAATTTTTAAAATGCTTTTATAACACCTTTGCATGTATGCCAGACATCTCTGTCCAACATTATGTATTAAACATAGCATAAATGATTGCCGAACCAATTTTCACTTTGATACGCTTATCAGACTTTACATTTGCAGAATGTGCATTATGTTTTGCTCTTCCAGGGGTGATGGGACCCCATGGGAGAGGAAGGGCAGTAAAACCTACACAGTACTCTCTTCATCATGGACAGCAAACTTTATTGAGTCACATTTATATCTGAAATGTATTTTTATTTCCCAACTTTTCTATATTTACATCATGCTTGTGCTAGCTTTTGATTATATTGCAAGACTCTGAACTCGGAATACAAAAATACAGTAATATTTTACAAATGTTGTAAAATTCACCTTACTACTGTAAGTTGTCATTACTATACTTTTTTACGTAATTGCAAAATTTGTTTACTTAGTTACGATATACTTTTTTCGTTAACTGCATGTTTTGGATTATGTTCTTCATTTTTTGATGTAGTGTCTAACGGATGATCTGTAGTGTTTATAATATTGACTCGCTGTGTGTAAGATCTGAAAGCATTGTTTGATTTTGAGCACAGATCAAATGGTTTTGAGGCAATTGTTTGATTTTGCAGAAGAATCAGATATTCTCTGAATGTGGTTGAAAATTTGGTTTTGTTTAAGGTTTTGAGAATGTGAGTGACTGGTTTCAAAAAATGTGTTATAGCAATTCAGAAAAACTGTAACATTATACTGTTAATCAGGTCACAGCTGATGAATCTACACAATTGAGTGGTGAAATGTTTTGAGTACCACAAAATCACATCAGTTGACTATGAAACATGTACTAGATTACACAGAAAGCACATTGAATATTATGTTGGTGAAAAAAAATATTCCTCATCATTATGGATTTATGTTAAGGGACTTACTATCTAATATTGTAATTGAACATTTCAAACAGGACTACAACATTTGTGTGACATTTTAATATCTTAAGGAGTATTCTGTGGTATTTATTCATGGCTGTCATACCAAACAAATAGTTTCAAGTAGACTTACCTATACTAAAACAAAAATATGTAAAAAGAATGCCTTTGGGAATGTCATTATGACAAACTACTAATTTTCTCCCTTATTATATCTCCATTGTACTTGTACTTCCTGGCTGTTGTGCAGTTCATGAAAATGCAAAAGTTTTTTTTTTTAAACCCATTAAGAAAATAAACACAAAAAGAGACTGGGTATTGTGCAAAAAAAACCTTTAATGAACAAAAGCAATAAAATAAAAATGAAAAAGAAAAGAAAAAGAAATGAAGGGTGCTTGATGAGTCCAGGTGACTAGGCTGTCATGCTGAAAGCTGGTTGGGATGTGGGGAATTAGGCATAACATGAATTCACTGGCAGGCTCTCATGTGTCATCCCAGGTTTTGCCACTGTAAAATATCATAAGTGCAAAAAATGTCATTAGAACACAGAAGAAAAAAAAAATCACTGTTGGGTTAAATTTAGAGAGTTCATTTAAATGTATTTATGTTTGTTAAACATTTACTCAATTTACTTAATTACAAAATTGAGGTACTTGGACCTAGTGTATTTTCATTTCACACATTTTTATACAACATTGCATCTCACAGGAAAATATTGTACTTTTTACTAAACTACAATTGTCTGGCAGCTCTACTTAAACAATGTACAGTTCCTGTACATTGAAAGCCATGCATCTCAAAATTGACTGAAGTTCCTGATAAACTGAGGGATTAAGTTGTCATTAGTGGGATGAGGAAAGTCACATTTCCAGCACATGTACAACAGGATTCTCCATCTTAGAAATATTAAATTATGACACACAAGTGTTTCAGATGCTGAAAGATTAATTTATGTGTGCATGACATGGATAGCTTTTGTGGTCTACAATAGCAAAAAGTAGTAAGAAACAAGAACCAAATGTTCAATGTACAGCTTCATACACTGCTAACATGCAATACTGAACATCTAAAATGTATTCTACTGATGTCATTACCTTTTGATATCAGCGGGTCAGTGAGATAGCCAAATTGTTGAACTTTTGCCGATTCCATGTCTGTGCGTCCTGCAAACACAGAAAATAGGTTACCATATTCCTCCTACTTATTATGCAAGGATGTATCTAGTGCAGTATGTGGTCATCTTACCTGCTTTTGACATACAGTATGCTTTGTGGTTACTGCAATCCTAGAGAGGAAGGCATTGCACTGTTCCACCTCCTCCCCTAGTGTTAAACCAGCTCCATCCTGAATTGCCCCACTCCATTTCACCTGGTTAAGAATAATAAAAAAAAAAAAAACAGCTGTTTGCAGATGTTCAGTTTAGATAATGTGATTCTATCACATACCAATATTTCCTTACCTCACATTTAAAACCATGGGCTTTGGCATGAAATACAGAAAGGAACGGCTTCATGTTCAGAAGGTGCTGGAGCTCCGGACAGCTTTTTGCAACTCTTTGGAGGTAGGGTCAATATTTGCAGGTGATTTGCCTACTGGCCAGCTTTTCTTGCAGGTACAGGGGATATGACACAATGTCCCCCTTATACATATTTAAGGCACAGAGCAGGACTCCGTGCCGACCCACCGCAAGCTCCAATCCCTCCTCGTCCACCTTGCTGGCAGATCTTTGTGAGGTCTCTCTCTGGCTGCGGACCACTCTCCTCCACAAACACCTCTTCCACTGACCTACAATATGGAAAATGGTTGATGGAAAAAAGACTGTCCTAAACAAACTCTTCAGAAAGAGGTTATTATAGTGCTGTAGTCTAATTATCATCTAGAATTGTACATGTTTGGTTGTGTTGTGAATGTTTGTCTACAAATCTTTTCACGTCTTCGTCCTTGGCTATGAAGACGCCTTCAAAGATGGCCTGTTCCTCAGATCTAAAAATACAAAAAACAACAATTGGTGATGGACAACAATCTTATAACTTATAATCTGAGATTTCTTAGTTCACATTAAAGAGCTGTTTTCTTATTAATACAAACACTGTGATACACAGTTTGGAGTACCTAGCAGCATTCTTGAAACTGTGATGCTTTGCCGTTTCCATCAACTGAAACTGCAGGCATATCTGGGGTGCATGCAGGACAGTCTGGGGTGCATGCAGGACAGTTGAAGGGTTCTTCCTTGCTTGTCCACCTCAAATCGCACAACCTCCCACTCAAAAAAACGTTTCAGAAAACTGTGTGCTGAGATCTTGCCAGTCTATTAAAAATAAGGAAACCAACAGCTAATAATGTACAACAAATACATTAGCATCAAACAGCTGATCAAACCACAAGAAATATCAACAATACTGCAGGATAGATAAATTCAATACTCACACGACCAAAGCGGACAGTTCGCCGATTCAGCATTCTCAGCATGGTGCCGCCATCTTAATTTCTTCAAATGAAAAGAAGACATCTGTGGCATAAACTGTGTGAAGGGTTGCAGGCCAGTAGTCAGTAGTCTGTTTAGGTCAGCGACTCCAGCAGTCCAAGTGGCTTGGTATGCCTCGCAAATTAACTCGGGCATGCTTAGATCATGCCGTCCTGGAAATATCAAAAACACATCCACTGTAATATAAACCAGGTTTGGGTTCTTTGTACAATTTATACATTACCTCGTGTACTTCGTATATATATATTTTTTTTTATATCTATGTCAAACTTGTAGGGAGTCGCTCGCGTATGGATAGATATTTATATTTAAGATGCTTCTCAAACAGGACAAAATAAAGTTCTTCGCATTCTTACCATTTATTGTGACTACAGCAGCAATCTTTCCTGCAATGACCCTCAATGACTCTGGTGAACAACCACAGATTTTGTCAGGCATCACCACAGGTACAAGCCGGACTGAAAAGGATAATACGGTACATTTGAATTATGATCATTTTACATAATCTACTTTTTATGTAAAAAAATCAAATGATTGGTTCTGGTTTGATTGTTTCCCTGACATATCAAGCTATACATGTATTCCTTGATTTGAACACTCATAAGTGCCTAAACAATGTAGATTTTCAAAATATCATGAATGAAAAACAATACTGACCCTTATTTGACTGATTCCTGCTTGATTTTGGCCTTGCATAGACAATATTTCCAGTAACGTCCAGTTCTCATCCTTCAGTTCTTGGTCATCAACCAGGTTATCCAAGATCATGAGATGTTCTTGGATTTCTGAATCACTCTTGGACATTGTGATGGACAGAAAAGACTCACAACGAATAGATAGAATAAAAATAAATTTTGAAGTTGCCAAATTTGAGGGACCTAAAAAAAAAAAAAAAAAAAAATAATTGAACAGTTTATACCATTTTCTCTTCATCTGTGTTTCCAGAATGGGCTAGATTGTGTGTGATATTCATTGTATACAGATCAATAAACAAGAAGTTAATATTGTTTATACCACACACCACACACACACACACACACACACACACACACACACACACACACATACATACATATATATATATATATATTATATACACATCATTTTTTGTTATTATTAATTATATTAGACAAAAATTGTTAATAAAATGTTCCAAACAAAGCCACAGCAGAACTTCTAATATATATGAATCAGTCAATAAGTTATGACAGCATTACTTATTACATTAATTATATACATTAATTGTTTTATTTAATATTTAAAAACTATGATTAGCCACAATTTAGTAGTTATGAATTATTTTTTATTGTTTATGACAGATTTATTTGGGTGTTTATATAATTTTATATAAATAAATAAAAATTAGGCTGTAAATAAAACAACAAACCAATCTGGCAACACCGCTCTTCATCTGAACATTTATAATGTTGGATAATAGTTGTGGGCTAATGTAATACTGAAAATACTGCATTAAGTTACCCTATGATTGTACCTTACATGATTATATGTGACAAAAAAATGAACTTGAATTCAATTAGCTAACTTTGCTAGCAATAGCATTGGCACTAACATTTGGCAAGCTATATTTTTATAACGTCTTCTATCATTTACGGTCATACGAAATTGCTACCGTACACATCTAAAGATTCTATACACAACACAACTTCTTGTCCTGATTCAACAGTTTTTGATGTGTAACTTAAATGTGTAAAAAATCTCTATTTATTAGCTTCTACTTACCGAGTGGAAAATCGCAATGGACCTTGGGAGTTGGGATAGCCCCATTCAATGACGTCAGCGTTATTGAGGATTTAATAAATAAAAATAAAAAAAATAAAAAAAATAAACTTTTATTAATTGAACACAATCGTAGCATATTATATATTAATATTTATTAACACCAACAAACCTCCGATAAAAATACGTTATACCAGTACGACAAGAAAACGCTTAAACTGCTTACTTGGAGCGTTGTTAAACTCACCGTTGAATGGCGTTTTAACTGCAGTTGGGTGTTGTTAAACTCACCGATGAATGACTTTTTAACTGCAGTTGGGTGTTGTTAAACTCACGATGAATGGCGTTTTAACTGCAGTTGGGTGTTGTTAAACTCACCGATGAATGCGGTTGCACACCATGTGCGTTGTTAAACTCACCGCTGTTTCATCTGTTCCCCTCCGCACTCGAACGTAACTTAGCTGTTTTTAATTTATACTCAAACATCTCTGCGAATTATTGACTGGCGTTATAATCGCGCGACAAAACGCATCGGTAATCAAATTCGTTGCCAACTCTTTTAATAATCGAATTGTATCAATTCGTTGCAGCCCTAGTCCATATAGCAACCAAAACGTTTAAGTTTCACGTTTTTCTGTCGAGATCTGAAAAATCTTCGCAACAACGAGCAAGCGAGTGATTATGTACATTCACTGAGTGAATATTATGAAAATAAAATATATATTTCTCGCTAGAAATGTAATCAAATCTTACTTTTATGCAGAAACTAACTCAAAATATAGATTTTTCTCACTAAAAATGAGAGAAATGTCCGCCATGTTTTTTGTTCTCACGGCCGGAATCTTGAAAGTCACGTGACCTGTACGAAAAGAATAGGCAAAAAAAATGTAACAGTCATACAATTCAAGGGCCATTATTGTAACCCCTCTACGTTTTGCACTTTGGACCAACGTAGTCAGGGTACATTTTTATATGAGACTGGGTTGGTTATAGCCCTCCTTAGTCGCAACGCTCAAAGAAACAGAGTGTTGAAAATACCACACGTTTGTTTACTCTCTTGGGGAATTCAACCTATGAATAGCTTACTTGTAGTTTGTCTCTGCACATTAGGGTAAGAGAACAGATTTTATCACTGGAAAATGGTGTGCTTTAATAAATTCCTTATATGTATCAACGTTAAATTGTGCCCAGAAAAACATGCTGGTTTAGAAAGCTGCTTGACTGAGGAGAGTTATAAAAAGTCCAACTGAAATGGTGAACGAGAGCACTGGAGAATCTAAAGAGAGAAACGGTCATTTAGCCATTTTGTCATTTAGCTATACCTCAAATTATGTATATTGTGTTTGATAAAATGATGTGGTGGAAATTATGGTGTGACTAAGGGAAATTTTATAACTAAAATTGTATGTGTGCTAAATACACAATTAAACAATATTTTCATACTTTTTGCACAATTTGACAAAAAAAGCATGATTGGAAATGACACAATAAAATATTCTGTTAAGCAATATTGACTTTGATATTTGATTACACATTGTACTAACTGAAATAAGTACTGAGTAATATCCATTAATTACATGTAGTTATGGTTATGGTTTGGTTTAGGGTTAGTTACTTGTAATTATGCACCTTAAAATAAAGTGTTACCGATTTTTTCTTTCTTCACACATCACTCGTATTTCTGTTTTCACCTTGGTAATCAAGTACAATAACATAAGGGAAAAAATCTTATTAGTGACAAAATTGTTGGTTGTGAATCGCAATATATGTAAATTGATATTTACGTTTTTTTTTTAAACAATACATATTTAAACCGTTAGCTATTCATAGACATTCCCCAAGAGTGTAAATCCAATGTTCTTTTGAATGCGCCACACGAACACAATGTTTGTTTAAGTACTGTAGTGATAACAAGGAGGTCTATTACCCGGAGAAAGCTATCCATTAGCATTCACATTCATCTCAGTGGTAGTAATAAGAGGTTTGGAGGCTTTGTAGAGAAAGTTTTTTTTTTTTATGTTGGAATAGCACAGTCCAGGTTTTGTCTCTTTAATGAGTTAGCACTTCCTACTCCAGGCCAAAAGGTACTTGCTGATTCAGGCACTCCACTCAAAACTAATTGGCCACCCATACAAAGTGGCCATGTGGCCAGATTTCAGGGAAAGTTCTAATGAGTAAAGGTTAAATACATGCCCACCACTTTTCTGGGTTGTGAAAGCATTTTTTTTTTTTAACATGCTTCTTTCTTACCGTCTTTTGCTGTGGTGTGACTGATTCAGAGCAGGTCTGAGATCAGTAATTTCCACTAGGTGTTATGGTGTTGGGCAATTAAAAGCACTCTGTTCATATGAAAATGTGACAAAGAGGTTTATGTAACCCTCTTAACCTGCCCGAGCTGAGCGCTTTTTAATGTGTACTTCAGGAAGCTGTAATGCAAGTCTGTTACTAGTAAGTTTAAAGTAGACAAGAAAAGGGATCCTTTGTCAAGGTGGCAGAACTCTAAAACTGTAATCTGAATACATGAGTGTTTTACAACTAATAAAAGCCATTTTAACCATTTTAAATGGTTAATCTAAAATCGTCAATTTAGACTAATCTAAATTTTGTCATCTTTCCTTCTCTTTAAGTTATTATAAACAATATAGCTTTCTTTCTTTCTTCTTTCTTTCTTTCTTTCTTTCTTTCTTTCTTTCTTTCTTTCTTTCTTTCTTTCTTTCTTTCTTTCTTTCTTTCTTTTTTTCGAACATGAATTAAGAATGGATTCTATTATGCTCCAGACTTTTTCAAAAAATAAAGCAATACTATACCTTGTGGTTTCTTTTATTTTGGTTATTGGTCAGTTCTGGGCCTCCACAGCACCATCCATTCATTATGTTAAAGTCACAATGTAACAGAAGTAGCGAGAGAGTGAAACAGATTATCGAAAAAGAATGGAATGTCAAGCAGGACTAAGTTCTCTCCGTTGGTTGTTGATTGAATGGAGGCAAATTTGAGTGCAAGTTGGCAGTCAATTGTAAAAAAGGGGTGGGATTTATCAGACTAAATGATTGGAGAAGTCTTGCATACATCATCAGAGAGAAGTCTAGCATTTCACTATTCATTTTGAATAAAAATTACAAGGTCACATTTTTTTTTTTATAAAACGCATGCATGGATAAATCGTTCACAATAATTACAAAATGAAGTGAACATGAAGGACATAATTTTCATCTTCGGCTCAATTAACCCTTTAAAAAGGGGATTATTTGAATTAAAAACATAATTAATTATCCCCAACAGGCTTCTTAACAAATACTGTCGTTAAACCGTTAAATTTTTCTTCAGCTATACGGCAAATCTAGTAACACTAACTCCTTAATGCCCCTCAAGATAAACAAATCCAAGCGTTGTGTGTTTAAGTATAAGACCTGGGTAGTTCTGAGCTTCAGAATGTGTGCGTTTTACTCTCGCAGGGATGAGGTGATATATGTGAGTCTGACAGCCTGTGGCTCAGACTGAACTAGGCCCTGCAACCCAGCTCTGATTCACGATTGAAACGTAAATAAAAGCCACTAGCTATTATTTAGAGAGAAGATGTTTTTGAAGAAAGCCTCGCCCTGGGACATGAGATGGAGGGAGGGAGGGAGGGAGGGAGAGAGGTAGAGATGGCGGCTGTGGGGAATCTTCAATAAAGAAAGGGGGAATCAAATCTTTGTTGTACAGCAGATCGCCTCACTCTTGACTCTGGTTTTCTCCTCAGGACACAGAAGGCCAGTGACCCCGGATTGTTTGCTGTATTGTGCCTCCTGATTGCCTCGTGCGAATGTTTGTGTAGCAGGCACAATGAAATTAGTCACAGTCCCTCTGTCTCTCTTTCTCTGCACCACCAGGTTTTCGTAGGCTTGATTCTAGCTGAAGGTATAATTCATCATGGACATGACAAATTACAAAAGCCTACTTACTGGGAGAAGAGATCGAGTCTCATGTGTGTATGCGCTGTCCGTTCTGTTAAAACTGAGGCTGTAATATTGGTGTTTTGAGGCTGGCAAATCTTGATTTTCGAAAGAAAAAAAAGAAAAAAAAGTCGCGCAGAGGCGGAAGAATTACAATGGTTTGTTTTGAGTATGACGCCTGCCCCGGGGACCCTCTCGACTCCGGAGCCAGATGGCTAATAATTCTGCTGAGGGGATCTGAGCTGTGGTTTGGGGCAACGGCTGAGGATGCTGAGATTGAGTGGAGATGGGAGGAACGGGTGCAGAGGGAATTTGTTGGGCTGGAAACAGAAGGATTTGCCGAGGCACATTCTGTCGGAGTTCCTGGGGCGAGTTATGAACTCTAATCATCGGCGCTTTCCATTCCCTATAGGGTAAATATATCCGTGAACACATCCAAACCTCAATTACCATTGGGCCATTACTGTCAGATCAGCCTCTCGCGGCAATGTCTGCATCAATACGTATAATATACAATTATTATACGTATAATAATGCACAATCTTGCAACTATATGCATTTCATGTAACCTAAAACAGACTAAAATATTGGAGACTGATTTTACCACAACCACAAATGCTTTTTGTTAAATTAATCCACATTGATAAAAAATATGTTCAATTCATGCATTTGTTAATAATATTAATTTAAATTTATGCATCTGGCAGATGCTTGTATAAAGTATGACGTTGTATTCAAGTTGATAAGGTAATGTTCAATTTAATGTTCAATTCAATTAAACAAAACATTTTTTGTGATCAAACATTAATTGGCGGACCACCTGTAATGCTGCAGACCCCCTAAGGGTCGCAGGCCCCCGGTTGAAGAATTACGTAATTGTAAACTTTTTGTCAGCTTAAAAAAAATGGGATGAGCCTTGTGTTCTACAAAGGAGATGGTTAGATAATGTTAGACAAACACAGTTTCTTTTTCAAAGCGAGTTAAGATAGATAAATAGATAGGAGCACAAAGGAGTTCTTAACTTTTTCCCCAGTGTTTAAAAAAAAAAAAAAAAAAAGTTAGCAGCCACCAGCGTTTTTGATCATTTTCACAAAGCTTTCTTGGCCCTCAGCATATTTGGTTGTATGAATATCTAAACATGCAATACATCCAAAGAAAGAACAGACATTCTGCTTTTAAACACATTCAGAACAATGATCAAAACAGTTTTGATTTATATGCTGTTTAATATTTATAATCACGTTATTTTATATATGCATTTGGTTACATATGATATCGCTTGTTTCTGCATCTTCTTTGTCTGTGTTTTAATCAGCAGATTCAGAACCCTTTTAGAAGATGTCTAATAGCGCCCCCTGCCCTATAACATTGAAAACACAGAAAGCAGAAAAATTTCGTCAATGTCGGGGAAAGAGTTAAATAGATGAATTTTATAGTGCAAAACTCATGGCTGACGGTAAAAGGTGACAGTTAGATAACGTTTAAAGTTTCTACAAAAGATAGATACAACTAGAGTATCAATTGATGTCCTTGTCACTTGTATCCCATCTTGAAGTATGGCCAAGCGTCAAATTAAAATAAATTGATTAGCACTTCACAACACCAAGCTTGCCATCGTTTCTTAATGCTTTAACAAGTTTTAGTGCTGAGCGATATGACAATAACACAAGTGATCATCTGGATTTAGATTTGCCTAAATTATATTTACATTGTTGTCTAGCAGATAAAGCATTCACATGCTTTGCTTTATGTATCCCTGGTGTTGAAATTCAGGTATAGATGTCAGGAAACTTGATTCCTGGCCACTGCTTTTAATTTAAGAAGATAAGTGTTTGCTTTATTCCCATTTTCGCGTGACCAAATCTAGTCATGTTGCAGGATGTTTTGCCACTCTTTCAGTGGATAACATTTTTATTTAGTGGAAGTTCAAACAAAACCAATTCACAGTCACTATGGTAGCATCATGGCGCATTAACAATTCACATGACGCGCAGTCAAAAGTTTGCAAATATCAGATATTTAACAGCATTTGAACATGGATCATCCAATGAGATTTCAGAGCCGTAACTATCAGTAACTATTATGAATGATAAAGTTTCTCATAGTGTAATTCTCTGCAGTGTTAAAGACTCTTGAGCGGGTGCCAGACAGGCTCTTTTGCTTTTGCAAAATGACTGCAACAGCAGGTGCAGGGTAATGGGAAGAGATCCCCTTAGGTGTGTGTGCACAGATGAAACTATTTAGATTCTTGGCTTGGAGAGCACAGCTCGTCCCTCGAAATGCTGAGGGCTACCCGAGAGCAGGGCAGGAAGGGGAAATATCATCTCTGCAAAACTATTCTCCTTTACCTAAGAGGTCTGGTTAAGTAGAAATCTATGACAGAGCGCTTTTTCTGTTCTTGAAGCAAGCAGTCTAGTAAAAGTACCTGCCTGAATGACCACTTAAAGGTGCATTTATGGAGGTATAATGAGACCATGGTACAAAATGTGCCCATCTGTGTTCCCTTGTACATATAATTTAGAGTAAGGACATGTATGCCGCATTGCAATCAGCATAAAAGGCTTTCACAAGCGAGGCAAGGCTTACTAAAGACTGAGTGATGGTGTAAGTCTCACTGACAAAGTTGCCAGCAGGTAGAGAAAATAACAGGCGGATGAAACGGACACCATGTGAAAGCTTCAGTTTAAGCTCCAGATCTGTCCGTTTGTTTTAGACACTGACAATTTCATTTGAAAACTATCAGTCTTACTCTTGACTGTCAATCTCTGTCAGTATTTTAAAGGAAGTCAGTCCACTCCACGGCCATCATGGTTACGCCCCCGGGCAGCTCGCCAGTCATGTACAGCTCCTACCTGCACAAATAGGAAACGACACAAATCATCAAAACTATTTGCCAGACGTCCACTTCAAGAACACAAAATCACCAATAACACCCCCCCCCCCCCCCTTCTTTAAATCATTCAAGCAATTTGTTTGGTCTAATAATTAATAATGCAGGTGATTGCTAATAAGGTGATTGACTATTGACTAAGATTTATTGTGACATTTAATTTGTCTTTTAATTATATAATAAGCTATATATATTAAACAAGTGATTCATTCAATTGATTTGCTCAAAACCCGGATTCATCAGAAATGAAACCGGAAACACGCTACCGTGTTTTGATTGGAGAAGCGATTTATAAGACGTTGATACTGTGTAATTGTAACTTGCAATATTTTGTACAATGTAAGATTATAGATTTATATTTATACTGTATTAACTTATTGTTTGTTAAACTGTTATAGCCAACGCAGTCTCATGAAAGTGCGTATACCACGAATGTTATTTCTCGTGCCATTTATACGCCAAAAATGTTTTTTGCGTGCAATGCTTTGCACTGAAAACCCCTTGTGTAGGATTAGGGGGAGGGGGGTGTGTGCGTATTACACGACATAAGGTGCGTATCATATGCACGCGAAAACTGCGTATCATACACCCTATCCTATAGTATCCAGCTGCAGACCCGCAGCACCACCAGTTTCAGAACCCCAGCGCCAGGACCGGAAGTAAGGGGCGGAGCTTATGTTCTAACACCAGCGCCAGGACCCATAGACAGTAAAAGAAATGGACACAGCGACCCCGCTGAATTCAACGGAGAGAGTTGAAGCCCAACATGGGCACTCACTTCCTGATAGCCAAGCGTACTGCGCATGCTCGAACTGAGCTTGACGACGTGAGCAACCTGACTGACAGTTGTACGTCTTCTAGTAGCGGTGCCAATCATTCCCTTCCGAATCTTGCAGAGCCGGAGATCGTGAGTATTAGCTGTCCATGAGCTCATAGCAGGAGCAACTTTATGACTATCTATGGGCTTCTCCCTTGACTTTGCGCGAGCTTCTACTTCTGTCTTTACGGTAAATGTCTCTTCTGCACGACAGAGAGTCGCGTGTTATGACGCAATCGTTAGCCTATTTTTACAAAAAGGGCTTCTACGGGGCCATAACGTAAGATACAAAGTAATGGAGCCTTTTATACAGTGTCGTGTTTCTTTAGAAATAAATAATGGACAAATGGATTCTTTGGACGCCTCAGATGTAAAGTTATTCTCTGTCAAAGTGACGCCAAAATGAATGGGAGTCAATGGGATGCTAACAGCAGGTGATAGCCAGCTACAATGGCGGCCCCCGGAGGCAGCTTCAACTTCCGGCTGATGGATTACCCCCTTGCCAGGACCGGATGTGAGGGGCGGAGCTTACGCTCTAAACCGAATAACGCCACCTTACATTTTGGAGCGTATTTTGCTTTTATTACACACGAAACGTCATACTTTATACGTATGATATATTGATACATTAGGGTACAGTACAATAAGCATTTTAAAACATTGATTTTGTGTAATATAATTGTATATAGTTATCCGTTTCATTGTATTATGAGAGTTACTTCCTGATCATGATGGGGAAAAATAATGCTTGAAATTTATGGGCATTTTAATGTATAACAGTTTAATTATTTTAGTTTATACATAAGTGTAGATTTATGAAGGTAAGATCTTTGTTTTTGTTTTTTTATGAAGGAGTTAACTCTGTATAAGAAAGCTTTGAAAGATATAAAAACAAGACAAGCCTTGGAGGTTTTCAAAATTATACACAATTTGATAACTGATTAGACCTCTGTGATATTTTATGTTCTATTTATTTATTTATTTATTTATTTATTGTGTTTACAAAAATCTTAAATTGTTTTGATATTCAAGGTATGTATTGTTAATATGAATTTGTAATGCCTGATTTTGATTGTTTGATAAAAATAAATAAATAAATAAATAAATAAATAAATAAATAAATAAATAAATAAACTTATGGGCTTTTTATATAAAATATACTTTATTTCACAAGAACATGTGCAGCATGCATTTTTCTTTATGTAAAATAATAATGTCAAAAATCTAAAAAAGAGAGAGAAAATTTCGTCATTGTTTTAAATGAAACAATAAAAATGTATTCAACAAATGACCAATTCACCCCTAGGCCCATTTTATCATGACAATCCTGTATAAATTTAACTTACAATGTATAAAATGAGGAACTCACCCATTTTGTCCTAACATTCTTGCAAAAATAACTATAATGCAATAATAATAATTCCGCCCCTCCCTCACTTCTGGTTCTGGCGCAGGGGTTCTGGCGCTGGGGTTCCGAAACTGGTGGTGCTGCGGATCTGCAGCTGGATATATCTCTGTACACGCAAAAACTATGGCGTATAAATGGCGTGAGAAATAACATACGTTGTATTGATACGCACTTTCATGAGATCGGGCTAATATAAGCAATATAACACTCTCAATCATGCTGTTTTTTATACTACTTCGCAAATATGTTTATGCGGCACTCGCAGCCTTTCTGACATTCTGGAACAACAGCACTCTTGCTTGTCTGATACTGCTTGAATTATATAGCCTACACACACATACGCATTAGTATGATGTGGGTTGTGATAGGTGTGATACTGTAGGTATCTATAATAGCCTGTCTGTCTCTGTCCTTAACCTTGCCCCACAATAAACAAGATGAGATGAGAAGGCCCTTAAACTAAGTTTGACCTGTCAGCCAGATCTCTCTCTCTCTCTCTCTCTCTCTCTCTCTCTCTCTCTCTCTCTCTCTCTCTCTCTCTCTCTCTCTCTCTCTCTCTCTCTCTCTCTCTCTCTCTCTCTCTCTCTCTCTCTCTCTCTCTCTCTCTCTCTCTCTCTCTCTCTCTCTCTCTCTCTCTCTCCTCTCTCTCTCTCTCTCTCTCTCTCTCTCTCTCTCTCTCTCTCTCTCTCTCTCTCTCTCTCTCTCTTATCATTATACACCTTCCTGTCAGCTAATCACATCTCTGTCACCTCCTCTCCTGGAACTGAGATCTTTCTCCTTGATCATGTCAGACATTAAGGACACCCAGAAAAGAGCTACGGTCTGGCGTCACAGTGTCTGGAACACAGGGACATACAACCCAGTCTCTTCCGGCATCCAGAGCTCATCGCCTGAATTATTTAAGTCCAGGTCCCTCCGCATAGAGGACTCATTTCTACATATGTTTGCCTTTGGCCCAGCTGAGCTGGCAGCTCACAGCTTGTTGTGGCAGCTTATCAGGTGCTGACTTGTGGTGCATGGTATTGTGATTGCTTGCGCAGCAGATGTAATCAGTTCTATTATGTTTTCCCCATGTATGTATGTTTACATTTTTAATTTTGCTTACTTTAGCAGCATGGAAGATTATATGGGCAAGTGGGTGTAGCTGCACTGTTTTTTTGTTTAGTTTTTTTTTTTTTGTCAGAAATGATCGATATTTGTACACATTTGCCAACGTCTTAAGAAAACCCATCTCCTTAGCAGGGTGAATAACTGAACATATGAACAAAATCATATCATAATATGAGTCATTTTATTTAACAATAATGATATAACAATGTATTTATTTTTGTGATATACAACATTTTTTATACTGATTTCATATTACCATTTTTAATATCACAAAAGACTAATACTAGTAAAAAAAAAAAAAAAAAAAATAAAAACGAGTAAAAAACCCTCTCAAGCTTACAAAAGAGAAGTAAACAGTCATTGATAAAACAACAAAAAAACTTTACAAATTACAATAGAACATAATAGACACATTCAATAGGCCTAACTGACAACTTCACAATAAGAAATACTACATTAATTGCATAAGGTAATCGAATGTATAAAAAAAGACTGCATAGTCTTCACTGTTACAAAAAGTTACAAAAGTGATTCAGTCGAGAGCAGTGAGAGATTTTCTCTCCTTTGTTGTTTGATTAACTTTATTGTCACAGAGGACAGCAGGTATATTAGGCTGCCGTCACTTTAAGATAGAATGCATGGATCCAATATGCTGTTACACATGCATTTTCTTTCTCAACTGTTTACTTTCACTTATGGCATAAATGACAAGGACACTTGCAAAGATGCACATTTTGACATGTAATAATGTGTATTTAACCATTTAAGCCCAATAGAGTGCCGAAGTGATGACGTCACTTTGAAGGACAACTCGGAAGCTAGCGCCGCATGGGTTCCCTCGATCGAAAAGCCATGCATTTTCCCCATAGACTTTTGGAAAATCGCAAAAAATAAGATCTGTGTTTAACAAAGAGCTGTGACCCTTACACGTTTTGTCTATCAAGATAATCTTTACAAGTTAATCCAAAATTTATACATTTTGAAGCCTATATAAAGTTTTTAAAAAACGTACTCGGTTACTAACGTAACCTCGGTTCTCTCTAGAGAGGGAACGAGTACTGCGTAATATCTTACGCTATGGGGAAACACTCTTTCCTCGAGATATTGAAGCCAAAAATTATCCTTAATTTTTAATCATGCAAAACGCTTTTGCAGCAGCAAGCAGACAAGGGCGAGACAGCTCGCGCGCCCATTGGCTGCCTTGCTGGAAAAGCTGCAGCCTATCGAGTGAGGCACTGCGTGACGTAATGACGAATGGGGGCGCTTCGCGCCCATTTCGTCATGTCCCGCCAGTAAAGGCGTGGTCTCGCCCTATAATACCCTCGATAGCTGTATTTCCTCTGATTTTTCAACGCCGAAGCGAACCAGAGCGTATTCCAAGCACGGCAAGATACGCAGTACTCGTTCCCTCTCTAGAGAGAACCGAGGTTACGTTAGTAACCGAGTACGTTCTCTTACGAGAGTATCTCTCGTACTGCGTAATATCTTACGCTATGGGGAACACCATGCAACACGCCGTGCTGGTAGGGATCCAACACCAAAGTCCCAGGGGCCGAAGCCCGGGGCGCATATAGTGCATAATCACCATAAACTCACAGAGAGTGAGGGAAGAGAGGCTAGAAGCATCATTCCCTGTAAATAGCATCCGAAGGAGCTGATCATGTGACAAATAGACCATACCGTCAGGGTGAACATTCAGCCTGAACTGGGTGGCCACAAGTGTGTCGACAATTTAATGAGCTGCTGTACCGGTCAGTGAGCAATACGCAGGTCAAACTCAGTATCTGAGCCGCACAGCGGGCAGATAGCACTGAACTTTATACCGCCAAAAGCTTAGCTTGCAAGGCGGGAACCTCCAGGTTATAGTATTTTATAAATGTAGACGGCGAGGCCCAGCCCGCGGCCATACAAATATCTTGCAGGGTAACCCCGCTAGACCATGCCCACGAGGAGGCCATGCCTCTTGTGGAGTGCGCTCTAACACCCAAAGGGCACTGTAGGCCCTTAGAAGTGTAAGCCAGCGCTATGGCACCGACTATCCATCTGGATAGGCTCTGTTTCGAAGTGGCAAGTCCCTTAGCACGGCCTTTCATATTTCATATATTTCATATTACCATTTTTAATATCACAAAAGACTAATACTAGTAAAAAAAAATAAAATAAAAATAAAAACGAGTAAAAAAACCCTCTCAAGCTTACAAAAGACAAGTAAACAGTCATTGATAAAACAACAAAAAAACTTTACAAATTACAATAGAACATAATAGACACATTCAATAGGCCTAACTGACAACTTCACAATAAGAAATATTACATTAATTGCATAAGGTAATCGAATGTATAAAAAAAGACTGCATAGTCTTCACTGTTACAAAAAGTTACAAAAGTGATTCAGTCGAGAGCAGTGAGAGATTTTCTCTCCTTTGTTGTTTGATTAACTTTATTGTCACAGAGGACAGCAGGTATATTAGGCTGCCGTCACTTTAAGATAGAATGCATGGATCCAATATGCTGTTACACATGCATTTTCTTTCTCAACTGTTTACTTTCACTTATGGCATAAATGACAAGGACACTTGCAAAGATGCACATTTTGACATGTAATAATGTGTATTTAACCATTTAAGCCCAATAGAGTGCCTGTAACAATTCAATGTGTTTAAGTTCTGTTTTGTGATCTTGGTTTCCCCTGTCTTTGTGGTTTTTGGTTTAGTCCTGTTAAGTTTTCCCGCTCCTCGTTTGTGTTCAGTTTTATCACCTGTGTTCAGTTAATTATTCAATCATTCCATGTGTATTTAAGCCCTGTGTTTTCCCTCAGTGTTTGTCGATCGTCGTCCTTGTATGGTTGTGTGTAAACCTTTGAAGTCCTGGAATCTTGTTCTTGTTTCATTTTGAAAGTTTCATTTTTGTTATTAAAACTAATATATTGAAGCTTCCGTGTCCTCGTCTTCGGTCACCTGCACCCAACCCTGACAGAACGATCGACCAGTACAAAAAAAAAAACCCGAAGATGGGCCGAAGGAGGAAGAAGAAAGAGGTGAGCCCATTTGAAACACCTATCCTCTTCCAAGAGGAGCGCTCACTTGAGGAATATGTGGGGCGTTACCTAAATCTCTATGATGATGTGACGATGGATGAAGAGGAACTGAAAAAGAGTTTCTGGGGTGGACTAAAAGACCCTCTCACCCAGATAATTTTGGTGAAGGACCTCAATCTATCCTTCCTGGAGTTTTTGGATCACACGCTGTGGGCCTGTGGATCCAGCTACCACTTGGAAGAGCTACCACTCCAACCAGCTCCAAGCACGCCAACGCCTGAGCCCATCACCTGCACGCTCACACCAGAGACCGTCCAGCCAGCCAGAGACCGTCCAGCCAGCCAGAGACCGTCCAGCCAGCCAGAGACCGTCCAGCCAGCCAGAGACCGTCCAGCCAGCCAGAGACCGTCCAGCCAGCCAGAGACCGTCCAGCCAGAGACCGTCCTGCCAGAGACCGTCCTGCCAGAGACCGTCCAGCCAGAGACCGTCCAGCCAGAGACCGTCCAGCCAGAGACAGTTGCCTGCCCGCCAGAGCATGAATCTAGCCCCAAGCTCCCTGATGTGCTGGCCCCGTCCAGTTCCGAGTCCCCTGATGTGCTGGCCCCGTCCAGTTCCGAGTCCCCTGATGTGCTGGCCCCGTCCAGTTCCGAGTCCCATGATGTGCTGGCCCCGTCCAGTTCCGAGTCCCATGAAGCGCCAGAGCCAGAGCCCGTTGACCCAGCGCCAGAGCCAGAGCCCGTTGACCCAGCGCCAGAGCCAGAGCCCGTTGACCCAGCGCCAGAGCCAGAGCCCGTTGACCCAGCGCCAGAGACAGAGCCCGTTGACCCAGCGCCAGAGCCAGAGCCCGTTGACCCAGCGCCAGAGCCAGAGCCCGTTGACCCAGCGCCAGAGCCAGAGCCCGTTGACCCAGAGCCAGAGCCAGAGCCCGTTGACCCAGAGCCAGCGCCAGAGCCCGTTGGCCCAGACCCAGAGCCCGTTGACCCAGACCCCGTTGACCCAGCGCCCGTTGATGTCAAGTCTGTTCCCGTTCCTGAACCTGTCTTTCTCCCCAAGAAAATTTTGGGGGGGGGCTATACGCCTTCGCCGTGGCCGGCCAAAGATTCACGGAGGCCGGCCAAAGATCCACGGAGGCCCGAAAAAATAACACCGCCATGGCCACCCGAAGGGTCCTCACCGCCATGGCCACCCGAAGGGTCCTCACCGCCATGGCCACCCGAAGGGTCCTCACCGCCATGGCCACCCGAAGGGTCCTCACCGCCATGGCCACCCGAAGGGTCCTCACCGCCATGGCCACCCGAAGGGTCCTCACCGCCACGGCCACACCGAAGGGTATTCACCGCCGTGGCCACCTGAAGAACCTGCACCGCCATGGCCACCCGAGGGTCCCACAGCTCCACCCTGGACGCCCGAGGGTCCCACAGCTCCGCCCTGGACGCCCGAGGGTCCCACAGCTCCGCCCTGGACGCCCGAGGGTCCCACAGCTCCGCCCTGGGCGCCCGAGGGTCCCACAGCTCCGCCCTGGACGCCCGAGGGTCTCACAGCTCCGCCCTGGACGCCCGAGGGTCTCACAGCTCCGCTGTGGCCACGCCCACAGCCTGCTCTGCCCTGGCCACGCCCACAGCCTGCTCCACCTTGGTCACGCCCACAGCCTGCTCCGCCTTGGCCACGCCCACAGCCTGCACCGTCGTGGCCACGCCCACAGCCTGCTCCGCCTTGGCCACGCCCACAGCCTGCACCGTCGTGGCCACGCCCACAGCCTGCACCACCGTGGCCACGCCCACAGCCTGCTCCGCCCTGGAGGCTTCCTGGACCTGCACCATGCCCTCGTCAGCCTCCAGGGCGCCCACCCTCCCACCCCTTTGGATGTTATACGGCGCGAGGACGCGCCTTCGGGGAGGGGGGAGGTACTGTAACAATTCAATGTGTTTAAGTTCTGTTTTGTGATCTTGGTTTCCCCTGTCTTTGTGGTTTTTGGTTTAGTCCTGTTAAGTTTTCCCGCTCCTCGTTTGTGTTCAGTTTTATCACCTGTGTTCAGTTAATTATTCAATCATTCCATGTGTATTTAAGCCCTGTGTTTTCCCTCAGTGTTTGTCGATCGTCGTCCTTGTATGGTTGTGTGTAAACCTTTGAAGTCCTGGAATCTTGTTCTTGTTTCATTTTGAAAGTTTCATTTTTGTTATTAAAACTAATATATTGAAGCTTCCGTGTCCTCGTCTTCGGTCACCTGCACCCAACCCTGACAGTGCCGAAGTGATGACGTCACTTTGTAGGACAACTCGGAAGCTAGCGCCGCATGGGTTCCCTCGATCGAAAAGCCATGCATTTTCCCCATAGACTTTTGGAAAATCGCAAAAAATAAGATCTGTGTTTAACAAAGAGCTGTGACCCTTACACGTTTTGTCTATCAAGATAATCTTTACAAGTTAATCCAAAATTTATACATTTTGAAGCCTATATAAAGTTTTTAAAAAACGTACTCGGTTACTAACGTAACCTCGGTTCTCTCTAGAGAGGGAACGAGTACTGCGTAATATCTTACGCTATGGGGAAACACTCTTTCCTCGAGATATTGAAGCCAAAAATTATCCTTAATTTTTAATCATGCAAAACGCTTTTGCAGCAGCAAGCAGACAAGGGAGAGACAGCTCGCGCGCCCATTGGCTGCCTTGCTGGAAAAGCTGCAGCCTATCGAGTGAGGCACTGCGTGACGTAATGACGAATGGGGGCGCTTCGCGCCCATTTCGTCATGTCCCGCCAGTAAAGGCGTGGTCTCGCCCTATAATACCCTCGATAGCTGTATTTCCTCTGATTTTTCAACGCCGAAGCGAACCAGAGCGTATTCCAAGCACGGCAAGATACGCAGTACTCGTTCCCTCTCTAGAGAGAACCGAGGTTACGTTAGTAACCGAGTACGTTCTCTTACGAGAGTATCTCTCGTACTGCGTAATATCTTACGCTATGGGGAACACCATGCAACACGCCGTGCTGGTAGGGATCCAACACCAAAGTCCCAGGGGCCGAAGCCCGGGGCGCATATAGTGCATAATCACCATAAACTCACAGAGAGTGAGGGAAGAGAGGCTAGAAGCATCATTCCCTGTAAATAGCATCCGAAGGAGCTGATCATGTGACAAATAGACCATACCGTCAGGGTGAACATTCAGCCTGAACTGGGTGGCCACCAGTGTGTCGACAATTTAATGAGCTGCTGTACCGGTCAGTGAGCAATACGCAGGTCAAACTCAGTATCTGAGCCGCACAGCGGGCAGATAGCACTGAACTTTATACCGCCAAAAGCTTAGCTTGCAAGGCGGGAACCTCCAGGTTATAGTATTTTATAAATGTAGACGGCGAGGCCCAGCCCGCGGCCATACAAATATCTTGCAGGGTAACCCCGCTAGACCATGCCCACGAGGAGGCCATGCCTCTTGTGGAGTGCGCTCTAACACCCAAAGGGCACTGTAGGCCCTTAGAAGTGTAAGCCAGCGCTATGGCACCGACTATCCATCTGGATAGGCTCTGTTTCGAAGTGGCAAGTCCCTTAGCACGGCCGCCAAACGAAACGAAAAGCTGCTCAGTCTGTCTGAAACCAGACGAGCGGGACACATAAGCCCTTAGTGCCCTGACAGGGCAAAGGAGACTCGCGTCCTTCTCCTCATTGAGAACCGGAAGGGCAGACAGGGAAATCACCTGTGCCCTGAACGGTGTGTTGAGGGATTTTGGCACGTAGCCGTGCTTCGGTTTGAGTATGACCTTTGAGTCATTAGGTCCAAACTCCATGCATGACGCGCTCACTGAGAGCGCTTGCAAGTCCCCTACGCGCTTCACTGAAGCGAGAGCCATAAGAAACGCTGTCTTGAAAGACAAGTGTTTGATGTCTGACGACTGGATTGGCTCGAATGGGGCACCTTTCATGGCCTCCAAGACCGTGGAAAGGTCCCATGTCGGAACTGAAGGGGCCTGGGAGGGTTTAGCCTCCGAGCTCCTCTAAGGAAACGCACGACTAAGTCGTTCTTTCCTAGTGACTGGCCAGACACCGGTTTTACAAACGTTGCTATGGCCGCCATGTATACTTTGAGCGTGGAAGGGGTCCTGCCCTTATCCAGTAGCTCCTGAAGGAAGGAAAGCACTTCCGTAACCCCGCAGTCTACAGGTGAAAAGCTCTACGCTTGACACCAAGCAGAGAACACAGACCACTTCGAGGTGTAGAGCCGTCTGGTAGACGGGGCTCTAGCCTACGCGATCGTGTTTAACACTCCCTCTGGGAGGTCAGCGGGTACCCGTTGATGGCCCATGCGTGCCGGGACCACAAATCCGGGCGAGGATGCCAAATCAAGCCTCCCGCCTGAGAGAGGAGGTCTCTCCTCAACGGTAAAGGCCATGGGGCAGCGCTGGTCAGCTGCATCAGGACAGGGAACCACGACTGGTTTGTCCAGAGTGGAGCTATGAGTAGCACTGGGCATCCCTCCCTCCTGATTCGCTCCAACACCTGAGGCAGGAGTGAGACAGGGGGAAAAGCATATAGGGGGGGCGGCGGGGCCAACATGGGCCAGCGCGTCCCGGCTTTTCGAGAAGAATCTCGGGCAGTGAGCGTTTTCTTGGGACGCGAACAGGTCCACCTGCGCTTTGCCAAACGTTTCCCACAGCAGCTGGATCGTCTGCGGGTGCAGAGACCATTCTCCTGCTGGGACGTTGTTTCTGGACAGCCTGTCTGGCCCCACATTTAGGTGACCAGGCACATGCGCCGCTCTCAGCGAGAGCAGGTTGTGCTGAGCCCAGACCAGGAGGCGTTCCGTCAGCCTGTAAAGGTTTCGGGACCTGACGCCGCCCTGGCGATTTATGTACGCCACCACTGACATGTTGTCCGACCGGACCAATACGTGGTGGCCTATTATCTGGGGACAGAAGCGCCTTAGCGCTTTGTCGACTGCTATTAATTCCAAGCAGTTTATGTGAAGGAGCTTCTCCCGTACTGACCATAGGCCAGCTAGCGGTCTGCCCTCGAGCAGCGCTCCCCGCCCCGATGTGGAGGCGTCCGTAGACACCACCTTCACACCCGAGGCGATCCCCAGACTCACACCTGACTGATACCAGTCGGTCACTTTCCACGGTTTCAGAGCTGAAACGCACTGAAGGTCGACCCTGAGGCGAAATAGACCCGCGGTCCACGCCCTGGGGGAACTCGTGCTTTTAGCCATAGCTGCAGTGGGCGCATGCGGAGCAGGCCCAACTGGAGTACGGAGGCTGCTGAGGCCATCAGACCCAGCATTTTCTGAAACCTTCTGAGCGGGACTATAGAGCCGTGGCGGAAGGATCTCGCGACGTGCTGAATATTCAATCCGCGCTCCGGTGACAGGCGTGCTGTCATGGATAGCGAGTCTAACACTGTTCCCAGAAAGGAAATTCTCCGACTGGGGAGCAGTGAGCTTTTCGCCCAATTGACTGTAAGGCCCAGCTCCTCGAGGTGCTCGAGTAATGCGGCCCTGTGTTCTATGAGCTCCGTTCGTGAACGAGATAGAATCAGCCAATCGTCCAAGTAGTTCAAAACTCGCATGCCCCGAAGTCTCAGGGGGGCGAGGGCCGCGTCCATGCACTACGTGAACGTACGGGGTGCTATGGACAGGCCGAACGGCAGGACTGTGTATTGATATGCCTGGCCCTCGAAGGCGAATCTCAAGAATCGCCTGTGATGGGACGCTATTTGTATTTGAAAATAGGCGTCTTTCAGATCTATTGACATGAACCAGTCTCCTTGGCGCACTTGCGTGAGGATTTTCCTGGTCGTAAGCATTCTGAACTGGCGCTTCCCGAGCGTTCTGTTCAGCAGTCGCAGATATAGAATGGGTCTGAGCCCACCATCTTTTTTTCGGTACCAGAAAATATCTGCTGTATAAGCCCCCTTCGCCCTGAGATAGAGGTTCTATAGCCCCTTTTCTCAGTAGTTTCGCTATCTCGGCTCGAAGTAGATGAAACACTTCGCTATACACCGTAGTTTCGACTCGCGCCGTATAACGGCGGGGGCGTTGAGCGAACTGTAGCGAACAGCCTCTCGTTATAGTGTTCAACACCCAACCCCGGGAAGCCTTGACCACGCATTCTGCGTGAATAGCTAGGGGTAGAATGAAATCTGGGCTCTGGCCGCGGCAGGACGGCGGCTCGAGAGCCCCTGTGTACTGGGAACACAGCACTGTGTTTACAGCGTTCGAGGCGGGGGGCGCGCTGATCACAGCGGGCAGCCTGGCCGCGCTCAGCTTCTCTATGGCGGGACATGCAGAGAAAGCGAGCGGGGCGAATCCTGTGGGATTTGGCGCGTGTGAGGGAATGTGGGCACATTTACTAAATGCGGCACATTTACTACACTGAGAATACTGTCAGCTCGCGCGACTAAATCACTGCTGTGTTTACAGCGTGCGAGGCGCGCGCTGATCACAGCCGGCAGCCTGGCCGCGCTCAGCCTCTCTGTGACGGGTTGTGCAGAGAAGACGAGCGGGGGCGAATCCCGTGAGATTCGGAGTGTCTGTGAGAAATGCGGGCGCGAGACAGCGGGCACATTTTCTGCACGGAGAACACTCGGCTCGCGCCGACTGAATCAACGCTGTGTTCACAGCGTGCGAGGTGCGCGCTAATCACAGCGGGCAGCCTGGCCGCGCTCAGCTTCTCTGTGACGGGTTGTGCATAGAAAGCGAGCGGGGGTGAATCCCGTGGGATTCGGCGTGTCAGTGAGGAAATGCGAAAACAGCGGGCACATTTACTGCACTGAGAACACTGTCGGCTCGCGCCGACTAAATGTGTGTTAGTTTCGTTTTTACAGAAACCAAGGGACACGCATCGTGTAGTGTAAGCGGGCATTGTATGGGCGCGTTCACTACATTTTCTGCACAACCAACATGAGTTGGTTTTATTTGTGCTAGCCCTGCACCGTGGCGGGCTGTGTCTGGGTGTGGGAATGGGCACTGGGACGTGGGCATTCTTACAACACTCGTAACACCATCGGCCGTGGCCGGAACACCAGAAAATGCACTCTTTATTGGATTTATCTGGGTAGCCATAGAAACGGCTTTTGTGCGCAGGCAAGCGGGCTGAGACACCGGCTGCTTCACTGCGAAATACACTGGGACAGTCACAACGCATGGAACTGAACGAGCGAGAAGTTTTGGTGGAAATCCGGCCGCAGCGGGATCTGAACACCGTCACTTTCCTAGAGAGACTAGGAAGGCCTTGAGACCTCGGGCTTTACCTCAATCCTCGGCCGGGGCCCGCGCTGAGGGGGGCGGCGTCCAGCAGAGCGAGAGCGCGGTGTTTGATCTCGGGCCTGGCGGCGCTGCTAGTTAGCCGAAACGACGGCCTTTGTGCGCAGGCAAGCGGGCTGTGGAACCAGCTTGCTCACTGCGAAATACACTGGAACAGTCACATTGCTTGGAACTGAACGAGCGAGAAGTTTTGGTGAAAATCCGGCCGCAGCGGGAACTGAACACCGTCGCTTTCCTAGAGAGACTAGGAAGGCCTTGAGACCTCGGGCTTTATCTCAATCCTCGGCCGGGGCCCGCGCTGAGGGGGGCGGCGTCCAGCAGAGCGAGAACGTCGAGGAACACGGAGCGCTCAGCTTCCGTCATCTCGGATAGCGTTAGCCACAAATGTATCTCACCATTCAGACCGATGTAATCCACGGCTTGAGAGAGCGGACGCATCGGCTCAGTTTCAATGCCGTCTCCGGTAAGTTTGTCGAGCTCAAGTGCGGACGCGGCGGCAGACGGGCGCGGGCGCGGGCGCGCGCAGGGCGCGGCGCTTCTTGCGGCGCGGCATCACGGCGGGCTGGGATGCGGGCTCGGAGAACGAAGCTAGGCGAGTCCGCAGAGTCACCATAGGCAAGCGTTCACAATGATGGCATCCGCCGTCAGCGAGCGCGGTGGCCGCGTGATCCTCACCCAGGCAGGACACGCAGATGACGTGGCGGTCCTCGTCGCTGAGTGGGGCTCGGCAAGAACCACAGGAAGGCATCTTTCAAAAGACGCAGCTCTTTTAGAACAGTAGAAATGGGTGTTGCGTCACGTAAGCAAACACACACACACTTAGCAGAGTAAAAGGATATAGTACGCCGGAAAGCGCAGCAGGTACGGCAGTTGAAGGCGGCTGGGCCAGCGACTTCAGAAGATGGCACGTCCCGCTGAGAAGGCTACAAGTCAACGGCGCGGCTTCTCACTCTGGATCCCGCGATGCGTGAGCTTCGCGTGAAGAATGAAAAAATCAGAGGAAATACAGCTATCGAGGGTATTATAGGGCGAGACCACGCCTTTACTGGCGGGACATGACGAAATGGGCGCAAAGCGCCCCCATTCGTCATTACGTCACGCAGTGCCTCACTCGATAGGCTGCAGCTTTTCCAGCAAGGCAGCCAATGGGCGCGCGAGCTGTCTCGCCCTTGTCTGCTTGCTGCTGCAAAAGCGTTTTGCATGATTAAAAATTAAGGATAATTTTTGGCTTCAATATCTCGAGGAAAGAGTGTTTCCCCATAGCGTAAGATATTACGCAGTACGAGAGATACTCTCGTAAGAGAACACAAGCAGACACAATAAAGTTTAAAAAACCACAAGCAGGTTATAACTGTGTGTTATATGTCATAGACCAAAACGTGAAAATATTTAGAGGCTTTGTTCACACAAGACCTTATTTCAGGCGATTTAGCAAAAACCCATTCAAAAATCCCATAGACTTTAGAGCGAGGGAACCGGGAGTGCTAAAATGCTAACTCACTTCCGCGTTTTGGCCTACAGAGTGACGTCGTAACTTCGGCACTCTATTAGGCGGCAAAAATAACTCTGTTCACGCGCTTTATATGCAGCGACTTATGTGCGTGCCGCTCAGAAACAATCTCCCAAACAGCACGCACATAGCAAAATTAGTTAACTTTTGCTACTTATTGCGCTTCAAAGATTTCACTTGTTTTTAAAACCACAATGCTTAAAAACACATGTAAACGATTAGCTTTCGTGACCATGCAGCACCGCAACGTCACATGAGCGTAACCGCGATCGTCCAAAATCTCTTCCGGTTGACAATTTTCTACCAGTTAATCGTGTCTACCGGTATATTGCCTACCTCTAACTGAACATAAGATTCAGATGATGTTGATTAATAGCCACAGTTCCTTTCCTTTCTATTTCATTCATGCATTCCATCGCTCAATGCCCCCGGACGACCGCCCTCCTTTCAAGTTAAAAGGAAATTTGTGAAATACACTAAACAGTCATTTAGCAGATTCTTCTATCCAAAACGACTTGCAGTACACGTGTTACAACAACATATCCCTTAGAGCAAACTGAAGTGCTTTGCTCAAGGACAATTTGTCTTTCTTCACTGACATGACATTTTTTTTTTTGCAAAACCCTTGCGCTAAGTATTATATTTAGGTGTGTAGCTTGTCATAAAGAAACAAAAATAAACAATTTTGCAATAATATTTTAAAGTCAGATTATATAATGTATGGCAGTGTTTCCTGCATGACTTTTAATAGTCATGCAGGAAACTTTGCTACAGTATACATTATATAATCTGGCGTATATGCATATGGAGTGCTATATATAAAATGATTCTCGCAAAATTATTTATTGTTGTCAGTTTAGAGCCCTGCCTCAACAAGACACACGTTAGCATAAACAATGACGAGATACGCACCATAATATAATACTTAGCAAAAGGGTTTTACACTTTTTATAAGCACTAACACATGCATGTTTTTGTTGTTTAGGCTTTTTTTTAACTGGTAGTAAGTCAATAAATAGGCAAAAAATAAAAAATAAAAAAAACCTTGTGCATATTGAAGTAGGGATTTGAACCCTATCTAGAGAGCAGGATATCATCAAGACTTCTGGGACTTTTGACTAGGGTAAGTGAGCAACATTGAACACTAGCATCATGCCAGCGAATTTTCCATAACTAAGCACATTCCAAAAATTTTTGTTTTACCCTCAGATGTTCACTGAGATAAGAGACAGCCTGTTCCCCCACTATTGGATTATCAGATCAGATCACATCACACATCAAGGCATTAACAACTTAATCACGGCACTCTTTTTAAATTTTAAGCTATTCTGCAGCCCACTTCAGCACGCTCTTGGTGCATAATTCATTGAGATGATGGAGAGGCGTTTATGAATTTGATGGCCATTTTCTCCAGCCACATTAGACAATCGATATCTCCAGAGCTTGAAACAAGAGCACGAAATGAAGGACAAATTACCCTCCCCCCGCCCAAAACGCAACAGACCCTTTTGCCGTATTAGATTCGGACTAGGACACACACGATGACACACGCCAGCAATATGCTGTGTTCTTCTGACAGTGGGCGATGCTCTGTTCTGCAGACTGCACAGTTCATGAACATGTTGCTAGTCCTCCCACATCAGCTATATTTGAAGTGCAAGAGCTATTATGCAAGTCAATACCGACTCCCACTAGCTCAAGGCAAAATCATTGATCAAACGAATAAAACAGTCTTTATCTAACTGTCTCCTTCCGTCTGCACTCCTCTTTCTTTCAAATGACTGTTTGTCCAGAATATCCATGATTAGAATGATGCTTTGAGTAACCATGTTCATTTCAGCAAAGAATTGTTGTTTTTAATATTAAAATGACAAAGTGTGTTTGAGTGAAGTCTGTTCGATGCTAGGGTTGTTCAACAGAAAGCAGTCGACAACAGATTTCTGGTCTTATCTTATATGGATAAAAGTACAAGATCATCGCCACCTCCGTTCTCTTCCTTCACTGTCTAAAGCCTGGCTGATTCCAGACACACTTACATCTGCAGATTTAATATGTAAGAGCTCCTCTGGGCATGTCTGGCCATATGCTGCCTCCTTAGAGGTTAAGCTTTCAAAGTTTGCTTTGAGGATACATCTTAGGAAATAGTTGAATTTGTGGAAATCATTGACTGAGCGAGCATGTCAGTTTTCAAGACAGTGAATAACCAAAGTCTTCATATTTTGCTTTTGTTTTACACAGGGGTACATTTCTGAGGAATGTTAGATGTAACGTGTTACAGTCTGATTGTAGCTGTTTGGAACTAGAATCATTAAAAATGTCAGTGGTGCAAAATGTTGTTACAGCATTAAAAATGTCAACGGTTGTTCTGGAAGTTTCCAAGCATGTTTTGGCTTGACATTAACACCCGCCAATCTGCCAAATGCGAGTGGATTTCAGCAGTGGCATATAACGCATTCAATACTACTTCCATCTTTGGTGGGTTGAATTTTATATATAATATATATATTTTTCATTTGTAGTCTTGTAAAAAGGCATTTGAAATAAAGTGCAATGTAGTGTTGTCAAAAATATAGATTTTCCGATACACATTGACACTGAAATATCTGAAACGTTTCAAATACTCATTTTCCACAGAATAGATACATGATACCAGCTGTGCTTTCTCGCGCTGTCATCTCTCCGACAGCGAGGTGACACACAAACCCGTCTCCCCTCACTCACTCATTTCATTTGTTTTGGATGAATATTGTTGGTGTTACAGGGCTTACATATTGGTATGAGATTTCTCTTAAACAGTCAAACTAATAGAAAATAATGTCAAAATGCCAGTCTTGGTGAGTATTCAACAAAGTCAGTTATTTTTTCAAGTGAACATAAACAGTTGAGAAAGAAAACACATTTGTAACAGTATAATGGTCTTAAAGTGACAGCAGCCTAATATACCTGCTGCCAAATTACCGGTATGACATATGAAAAAATATCTATAAGGCAGTTTTCCCCTGTGGTATCTGAAGTTGCCTAGTATCTTTGTAAAACCACTAGCCACATTGGCTGGTCAGACTGATCTCATGAAACTGCGTGTGTATGACACGCCAATTCGTATTTCCATTTTTGGCGTGCTATCAACACGCATAATCGCTTTTCAGCGTGTTTATGAACGCCGTTGACTTAACGTTACATTACTGTATATATAAATATATGACCTACCCCAATCCCGTCCCTAAACCTACCCGTCACTGGTTAATACCATTTATGAGTCTGTCCCTACCATCCTAGTAAGAAAAATACCGCTCCCCCAGATGTATATCAAAATTTTCTTTATTTCGCTCGGATTTTTAACAGCGTGTACATACACGCGGAATCACTCGGACATAACGGCGTAGATATACACGCATACACGCGGATAGCTCAAAATGCGTATAAATAACACGCCAAACTTGACTTGAAAGTGGCGTGTATGTTTACGCAAAAGTCATGATGTCATGTTGGGCTGGTGATCAAAAAAGTTAATGTCAAGCTCTGTTCCTCACCTAAGGAAATCAAAGGTTTAATAAAAAGGTTTTAAAAAAAAAGGGTTTTAAAAAAAAGGCCATTTACTGCCATTATAAAGCTTGAAAGAGTCAGGACATTTTTTAACAACTCCGATTGTATTCGTCTGAAAGAAGAATGTCATTAACACCTAGGATGACTTGAAGGTGAGTAAATCATGGGCTAATTTTCCTTTTTGGGTGAACTATCCCTTTAAGAAAATAGTTGAATTTGTGGAAATCGTTGACTGAAAGAGCATATAGTTTTCAACACAAAGAATAACCAAATTCTACATATTTTGCTTTTGTTTTTAGAGGGAGACTTCTAAGAAAGGTTTGATGTAAGGTGTAAGTCTGAGTGTAACTGTTTGGAACTAGAATCACATTGAAAATGTCAACAGTTGAACCTCATTGTTTACCATATAAACCTGAATAAATGTTTGCCATTTTTACATGTTCATTTTATTAAGAAGGTAGTTTAAACAAACTTTATGTTATCCTATGTCAGTTTATGTTATGTAGTATATCTAAATAAAACGTTGAGTGGGATGAACATTCAAATTGCACTGTGTAAGCAAGGCAAGCAGTGTGAAATCTCAGATATATCTAACACTGTGTAATATAATACAGAGAAGTGAGTATTGAATATTCAGTGTGTATTTCATAAGAGGCCTCAGTTTTTAAAAGTCTCTGTTAAACACAAATCTTCTTTGATGGCTCTCGAAGAGCGATTCTGTTGAGTGCTCCTGGCTCCCTCCCTAAGAGCAGCTCTCAAATCTCTCTGTCACTTCCACCAAGATTGCTGAGGCTCCTGGATGCTCTCAGGGTCATTTTGACACTGCACTTCTAATGTGTTGAGTAATATTCACTTTGTCTGGGTACAGATTTGCCTCATGGCTCTTTTCATGTGATACAATTGCATACTGAGTGGGATGTGGGATGTGCGGGGATGTTCCAATTATACCAAATGTGCATTAAGAAAGTAAATAGGGTCCTTTTTTAATGTTAACTTTAAGTACAAATGAGAAATGTAAACAGCAGCAAAGATCTCCCTAAGAGGATTCAAGATTAAAAGTAGTTCAACCCAATTAACAGAGAAGATTCAATTCAGATATTATTATGCGACGCTCACTAAGTTTGTTTTTGTAATTGATTTGTGTTGATTACTACTAGTGTGAGTTTCACAGAGTTTCATTCAAACTTAGAAGCGGCAAGGCCGGTTGTTGTGAAATTGGATGTCTTGCTCTGGCTGTCTGAAAGTAATACAAACATTGAATTCAATTTCAGGGCACTGTTTCTTTTCAGGAAGGATTTTTAGAAATAGTTGAAGAGAACTTAGTCTGTACGCTAAAACACCTGCCACATTACTTTTCGATTTTATATCATCAAACACTCAGCAGGTGTTCTTTAATGCAAAACCACTTCTTGTTTTGAGTGGGTGCATTTTGGATTGGTTTGCGAATTGGCGTAAATGTTTTAAGATGTTCATTAAAGAAATAGCCCACCCAAAAATAAAAAGTCTTTGCCTATCAGTCGCTCATGAGCGTCACTTCCAGGTTCTTCAGGCACACCAGATAAGAGCTGTCTCAGATTTGTGCTTTATTCAAATCGAGCTGAAAATTACCAAAAAGTGCTTTGTGTGATGTTGAAACACCCTGTTTCCAAAGGATTACTGGAGATTTGAGCATCTGTAGATTTGCATCATTATCAGTGGATCAAGACCAACCAAGGATTTGAAACAAATTATGATAGTTCACCCTTGCCAGTTATCGTGATTGCATCTGCTCTAATAAGACCCAATTGCCCCACAGCTGCTGTCAGTAGATTTGCATTTCTCTGAGGCATTTTATAAACTCTTGAGTCACAAATGACTGACACAAACTGACAATATGGCTAAAAACATCATTGATCTAATCAAACCCATATAATACATAATATATATATATATATATATATATATATATATATATATATATATATATATAATATATATATATATATATATATATACATTTCTCAGACGTGATGGAGATGGATGAGGATGGATGGATGGATGGATGGATGTAGATAGATAGATAGATAGATAGATAGATAGATAGATATGATAGATAGATAGATAGATAGATAGATAGATAGAATAGATAGATAAGATAGATAGATAGATAGATAATCCAGCTCAATGTTGGCAGTCGATGGGTGGATGGATGTTGGCAGTCAGTTCACATCAAGATTTGTGACTAAACTATGTATTCTATTTCTTGAGTGGACTGGCATTGCATTTAGCTTTTTTCCCCACTATTTTTCTCCTGCCTGCATCACTCCACGGCCGGTAGGCTAGTCGCTGAACAGTCCCAAACACTTAATTGGAGATTGACTGCATTCATTTTCATGGAGATTTTCAAACACATAATTTATTCATCACGGAATAGGCCGTCTTCTGCGACCTGTCAGCTCTTTGACAGTAAAGTGACGGGCATGGTGTTTGCATATACACAGATCACAAAAGAGGTTTGCTTTGTTCCATAAAGCCTTCTTTTTGCCTTTAATGTTGCCATTTTTTGATCTGTTAACTTCAAAGTAGCTGGTTTCTTTTGCACACAGCATGCAGAACTACCCGTTCCCCCCTTTTGTTTGTATCAAAGGTTTAATTTGGTTTGTTGTGAACAGATTTATGACTGAACCTAGTAATCAGGGGGCTTGTCATATCGGATCATTCAATTTAAGAAGATGTGAGGCTCTCTTCAGTGCATTGCAGTGATTAGTCCACCAGAGCAGGCTGATGGTATGTCGACACCAACTTTGTCCATATTTTCTCTAATTAATTGATTTCAGATGAATAAGTGCCTGAATCGTTTACACATCTCATGGGGATGCATGTGTCCCACTTTGAAAATAAGCCTTTTTGCTGTATTATCTTCAAACTAACATAGCAAGATTTAGATTGTAATCTAATCTTACCTGACAGACTGGAGAAAAAATCTCTATCAATATTTTGATCTTCCAGTAAAAATGTTTAAAGATCCCCCCTTGTTTTAGGCATAAAACCTAACTAAGTTTGAAGATATTTCACCAGAAAAATTGTAATGTCTTTTAAGGATGTTTAGATACTGGCAAAAAAATTTTTTTAAATTAATTAATTGCAGGTTGATGATTGAAATGTATTTATTTATTTATTTAGATGGCTTTACCCTTTGATTCTGGTTTGAAATGTCCTCTGGTAAGTGAGAACTTGAAGCTTATATGTCCTACCATAGGAAAGGGAACTGTCTGACCTTTCATTATCAGAGAGTCAAAGGTCTATTGCAGGGTGCCGAGAGCCTCTAGGGTCTGGCCCTGACCCGTTCCCAGGGCATATTATGGCCCTGAAGCACTGAAGTGGAAACAGCGAGCAGAGGAATGTTCCTCCTCTCGTTCTCATCAGACCGAGAAGACTCTGACACTTATAACAGAGGGAAAGTGATGAAAGGCATTTATTAACTTCAAATGAATTGATTTTTTTGAGTCAGCAGCACAAAAAGTGTCTTTTGCTTCAGAAAAACTAAAACCTGATCACCGAAGACCATTCTTTTTGAGTGAGATGGGAATCTTTTTTTTTTTTTAAAGAGATTTTATGATTTACTAATATATCCAGTGTATATATTTTTCACATTTTTTTCAAGAAGACAATGAATTAACATTTTAAGTCATTTCAGTCAAAATATCCAAGTTGTGTTGAATTGATACTCAGAAACAGAGGCATATTGAGCACATTTGCTTATGTGGGCTAACCTTATAAAATAAAATACAGTTATTAAAATTAAATGAGGATTTACAACAAAATGTGTGTATTTTATATTTATCAAATTGAATTATATGTTATACTACAGTACTACAAACTTTGGGACAGGAAGATTTTTTTCAAAAGAAGTTTAAAAGTACAAAATACAAAAACTAATAAGAAATAATGAGCACCAAATCAGCAATTATTTCTGAAGGATCATGTGACAATGGAGACAAATAATTCATGCTTGAAAATTCAGCTTTTCCATGACAGGAATAAACTATATTTGTTGACAATGTTGTAAAATATTAGATTATGATTTGTATATTTTTTTGCCTGGGTAACTGCAACAAATATGGGTGTGTATTAGTTCTTGTCCAGCTTGAATCTCTTTAAGCAACATAATTCATGATTTAATGTTTAACTCTTTCACTTTCCATCTCCCTTTTTCTCTCTATCTCTTCCTCTCTGGAATGGAAGCATATCAGGAAACACAGCAGTGCAGTTGTAGTTACGAGTCCATCACGGCGATGAATATTTAAGCTCACTTGTCTATTCCGCTGCTCTGAAGAACTGCTGAACTCTGCACTTGAGATCAGGGAACTGGTTTATGGCACAGCAGAACCTCCCCCACCAGCGGCGCGGGGCGACTGATGTGGCATAATCTCAGAGCGAGACACAGCAAATTATGTATTGGTTGGGAAACACACACACACAGCCTTTCCATGCAAAATCCACTTGTTATCTTAGTCAGGCAGAAGTGTCCTGATTTTAATGGCTGTCGGAGACACAGTCATGATGTGTGAAGCGAATGTGGAGTTAGCACTTTGTGACTAGACTGTGAAGTAACCGCTAAACATTCTATCTTAATTGAAAAGCTGATCAGTTAAATAAAAAGAGTCAGTCATTTGTGATAATTACTATTCTTGCGATGAATATTCACGAAACACGATTATCAAGTAAACAATATGTGTAATCGCACACAATACAAGCATTTGAGAGATTATTATTTATTAACCTCTCAAGCTGGATATGATTGTGCTTTTACTAATGAACATGTCCCTGCATCATTATTGGTGCTCTCTATTATTATTTCTCATTCTTTTTTTCCTTTTTCCCCCCAAAGAAACATCAATCAGATTCATGATTTTTGCCTGGTGGACAGTAATGGGAAACTAGTTGTCCAATGCAGTTTTTTTTCTTCAGACAACTAATTCTCAAAATGTAAGTGTGAAAAGGCAAAATATCTTCTTTCGTGTGCCACAAAAAAAAAAAAAGAGAAAAAAAAGAAAGAAAGCCACAGGTTTGAAATGACACACACGCGTTCTCACCCCAAGGCGTCATCTAACTGACAATTTTGACCATGCTTCAATATTCGACGCTAAAGGCACCCTTTAGCGTCAGTTAGTTGACGCGATCCCAGGGCGTCATCTAACTGACGCGTTACCTTTAGCGTCAGTTAGATGACGCGGGTAGGTTTAGGTCTGGGTAGGAGGGCGTCATCTTACTGACGCTAAGGGTAACGCGTCAGTTAGATGACGCCCTGGGATCGCGTCAAGTAACTGACGCTAAAGGGTGCCTTTAGCGTCGAATATTGAAGCATGGTCAAACTGATTCCCAAGGCGTCAGTTAGATGACGCCTTGGGGTGAGAATGGGCTGAATGACATGAGAGGACACGTGTTGTGTAACACACGAGAATGAACCTCATTGGTTCTCACACACCAGGGCGTCCATTTACCACATCCGATGTGTGAGTTGATGAATGTTTATATGTGAATAAAAGTCTAAATTCAATCTGTTCATCATATAAAGCGATCGTGTCTGTTCAGAATATTTGGACCAACCCACTCAATTCATATGGATTAGTTTTACGATCTTTTTGAAGCGTCAAAGTGGCAGTTGCGTAACTGTCAATGGAGGGACAGAAAGCTCTCAGATTTCCTCAAAAAGATCTTCATTTGTGTTCTGAAGATAAACGAAAGTCTTATGGGTTTGGAACAACATGAGGATGAGTAATTAATGACAATAATGAATTTTCATTTTTGGGTGAACTATCCCTTTAAGAGCTCATAGATCCAATAAGAAGTGGCCTGTAACTGCATGTTTATCTTTTCATAACTGAAGAATGCATGCAGAGCACAGCTTAAGCATGTCAGTTAGTCAACACATGTGATTCTGATGCTGTTGTGTAATACTCCGCTTGATTCTGTGTCCTTGAATTTATTATCACGGAGCAGATGGCGAGGGTGACAATGTCATACATGCTGTAAATAGAGCAAATGGCATTTTAAAGAATATGTTAAGAGGTGACGTCTGTTCCTGCATTCACACGGCGCACAGGACCCAACAGCTCTAAACCCAGTTAACCGAGCACAGATAACCGAGCCGCGTCCCAGTGATGAACAGCTCTGTAATGTTGCCAGGTCTTCCGATCTTCCAGAACCATAAACGAATCAACACAGCAATAAATCAGCCCTCTTTTATGTCAGCATTTTGACACAACCTGTGTTTCAGCTTTTAAAATGATTTGTTTCTCATAAGATGTGCTTCCCTATCCGGAAAAAAGGGCCTGACACCATAAGCAACAAATCAATCTGAATACATTTGTTTGGCAGTATATTAAAAAAATCAGGCTTGCGGCTCTTCAGATACGTCACTTTCAGATGTCACACTGAATAAACGACAGCGATTTCGTTGAGAGTAAATCACAGGTCAGTTCATCCAGACTTGAAGTGGCTGGCAAGGATAGGCAGAATAAACCGGTATGGGTGAGTCCGGCTTTAAACGCTTGAGGCGGATTCACTAATGCCTTACTCTTATGCAGTTTTTCAGCCACAAACCAGTTTAACCGGGCATTAAATGCATTCACATGTACTTGCAAACGTGCTTCCTTTTGATAATTAGGGAGCTTAAACAAATAATTTTAGCATATCAACTTATAGCATATTGAAGAAATGCTGACTTGGGGTGAAGAAGAGGTGGTGATGGCTGAAGCCAAGGTCATCAGTACAGTGTCAGTGAGTCAGGAGATCTGGAGGGAGGATTTCACAGCTTTAAATTGTACAAACACCAGGGTAAAGAAGGTCACATTGGCAATCAAGGGGACAAATGGTGGCATAAATCATGTCAAGTGCAGTTACAAGAAACTGACATTCTGATAGTGAAGGTCATAGTTGATCCCTGTGCCATGGAACATGATGTTCCCTTAGTACAACAGTTATTACACTCCCAAAAGTACAAGTCAGACTTTCAGACAAGACATTTGTTTTATTACTTTGGACTTGAGCACACACAATTTGATTATGATTGTTTTAATAAAAAATCTAGTTTGACATATTGGATATATATCCACAAAAAAATTAAGTTTTCAACACTGATAATAGAAGGAAATCTTGAGGACCAAATCAGCATATTACAATGATTTCTGAAGGATCATGTGACACTGAAGACTTGCCATCTTTTTAAATTACATAGGAATAAAAAACAGTTATTTAAATTTGTAATAATGTTTCACAATGTTTACGGATACATATTTATTTATTTATTTATCAGATAAATGCAGTCTTGGTGAGCATCAAAAACAATCTAAACTTGGTACCCCCAAAAAATGGTAGCGTATTTATTATTCTTATAATGTTCGTCCTGTTTTCTATGGAAGCTTGTTTCAGTGAATAAAAATAAAAAAGGTAATTGTGGCTTTTTATTTCACAATTACGAATTTTACATATTTTTTTCTCAGAATTGTGATAAAAACTTGCAATTGCACATAAAGTCAGGATTGCAAGATGTAAACTCGTAGTTGTGAGTTATGAAGTCAGCAATTGTAAGAAAATGTCAGAATTGAGACTTTTTTCTCAGAATCAGACTTTATAACTCACAATTGTGAGTTTGTCTCACAATTCTGAGGGAAAAAATTCTAAATTATATTATTGCAATTAATATAAACTTGAAATTATGACTTTTGTTTCTCACAAATGTGATTTTTTTTATAAGTTTATACGTTTATATCTCACAATTTATATCTTGCAATTGTTGCAATTCTAAGAAAACAAGTCTTGTTGTGAGATGTATGCGTGAGTCTATATTTGTATATCAAACATGATCTGTCACCCCCTGACTTATTAAAAGAAAATAAGCCAACAAGATGTCTCAGGTCTACAAAAAACTGCTCCAAAGGCCACATCCACACGAAGCCAGAGCTTTCCCTATCCAATCTTTTTTTACCTTGTTCCAAATTTTTTCCCGTAAACACGGCGTCGTCTCAAACTAACCACTGAAACCGACTGAAAACGATGTGGTATACATGCCAGACCAGTATGTGGCGCTGTAATTCTGCCACAGAGATACACTAAACAAGGAGAAGAAGATTTGGAGCATGCGCTTAACCTTACGCGCTATACAAACCCATAACGACAGCAAGGTGAAGATGAAGATTGCTCACATTAGTAACAGAAGATATTGCTTTAGTAAAGCTAATAGGCTCAGTAAATTCTGCAGCACGATCACAAGCAAAAAAAAGTTGCAATTATATTTTGTATTTTTTGTGTATTCAGTGGAATATCCTGTGAATATTTGATATATCACCCAGTCCTACAGTAGAAACATACACATGATGCTCTTTGATACCCAAAGTTTCTATATACAATATCTGCCAAATTTACCATTATGCTGTTATTCTGGTTCCAGCCACTGCACCTAGATTCATTAATTTCATAATGCAAATTTCTGTTTAACACATCTACACACAGGCACATTTTTGCATTGATACAACAGACTCAATACCCTGTTGACTTTCAGGGGAGCTCACAGTGAGAATCTCCTGCAATCAGCAGGAATATTTGCCTTGGCTAAAGTGCCTTTTCCCTCTCAGCTCATTCAGAGGGAATTTGCAGTGCATACATATTTCTTGATGTGAAGGTAATGACTCACTCTAAGGCCGACAGAACGCTTGGTTGACCTCGGGTACACAAACACAGACACACAACCCTGGCCTGAATGTAACCTAAGCAGATACATCTGAAAAAATTGCCCTGTAGTTTGGTTCACCTCTAGCTTAGCAAACAAACTAGGTCAGAAACATTGCCTAAATATTTTAATTAAAACATGGAATGAATATATTAGTTTGTGATCATTGTCTTTATTATCGGGTTTACACATGGAAAAAATTTAATAAAATGTCTAAAATTAATGGAAGCTTGTTTCCGCCAATGAATAAAAAAATTAAAAAGCTATAATTATGACTTTATATCTTACAATTCTGACTTTTTTTTCCTCAGAATTGTGATAAACAAAAAAAAAAATTCAGAAGTCAGAATCGTGATCGGACCCGCCAATTTTTTTTAATTCTGTGGTGTAAAACAAGCTTCCATTTTTTTTATTAGCATATTTTGTCCTTTAAGTATAAAGTTTAAAATAAGGAGAAAAAATAAGAATAATATAAGAATATGCTATACTTTTCAAAATATAGGCTATGAAAACAAGTCATTTTACATTTTATGCAGTGTTCTGAAGTAAAATGGCTACATTTGTCTTAAAGGTACAGTTCACCCCAAAATGAATATTGTCATTTATTCACCTTAATTTTTCCCCAGACCCATAAGGCTTTCTTTTTAAAGGTTACTAGAACCATTGTCTAGCAAAAAACACACTTTTTGTGTTTGATGTGATGAAGATGATTTTAATGTTTATTTTTGCGGGGCACTATCCTTTTCATTTGACTTAAAACATAATAATGACAGCAATGCCATGTTTATATCATTTTGGCTTCATCAGTGGCTGCAGTCATGTCATCATCTCATATATGGAACACTTGCGATTCACAACTAGCTGCTAATGCACTCGCATTTGCATAAAGTAGCTTTGTTGACAAGTTTGTGTGAGTTATGCTACGTTCACACCGGACGCGAATAGCGCGTCAGGCGCGAGTGATTTCAATGTTAAGTCAAAAAAAATTCCTGCGGCGCGAATGAGGCGTAGAGTGCGGTTTGTTTTTTACGCGCGTCAATTTCGCTCTTGACTAAAATAAACAGCTACAGAGAAAGTTAGGTGCCATGCAAAGGGCCAATTCGAAATTGTGGCTGAATCCGAAATCGCCCCCTAAACCCTCAATCACTATTCTTTACGTTAGTCCCCTAATACAGTTCACTTGGAGGAGTGAATGAAAACGAGTACGTGAAATCAGACAGCTGTTGAGTGTATCAGCTCAGCAGCTGTGCACTCGTTGTTGCAGTGCAATGTGCGATAGAATGAGTGCACTTGATAACGTCCACTATGGACACAAATACAAATGGCTTTCCCCTCAAATAATGCCGTATTTGAGGGGATAGGGGGCGATTTCGGATTCAGCCTGTGTTTTTGCACCCTTGAAGGGCACTTCGGGAAGGGGACGGCATTTGTAGGGGCATTCCAAACGAAAGTGAACAACTGAATCCCTTCACGAAGGGCCTTTTCACAAGTCTGTTAGCAAAGGGAACATGCAATGGTCACTTCCAGGAAGTAATTTAATCGCTCATGGTCATGTGACCCAGGGTGGCGAATCCTTAGCCTGGTAATACCAGACTCTGCTACTTCACTTTGCTTCGTAGACAGAGTCTGGCATAGCATAATAGAGAAGTGTTTTCTCTCTCGCTAGGGGGCGATTTCTGAAGTTTAAAATCATTGGTTACCCGTAAGCCAATCAGATAAGTTTATTTATGACGTATGTTATGCGCTGACACAGCTGCATCGAACCACAGACATCATGCATCGAACTCAAATCTATGATCGAACTTCCACTGTAAACCTGCTGTAAACACTTGATGATGCGAGCGAAATACCGGAGTGAACATGGCTGTGAGGGACTTTTTTGATCGGTGAGTGATGTAATAGAATGACTGCTGCGCTTGACAGGGCGCAAACTAGCAGAGAGAGAGAGAGAGAGAGCCACACGCACGCACTCTCAGGTCTTCAAACAACACGAGCGCTGTCTTGCTCTCTCTCCCTCCCAAATATTAATCAAAATCAATCGACAAGATAGTAAAAGATCGGAAGACCGCAGTTTCACGTGGAGCATTTGGAGATTTTTAAAGATTAGAGACTATAGGAACAACATCTCAATGAACAACATCTCAACACTAAATTATAAAGGCCTGTCTCATAGACGCCTGTCTCAAATACAAGCCGGTGCAGTTAGACGATTTGGGCAAATAAAAGCCCGGGCTATTATTTGACGTTTTACGGTATTTAAGACCTGGAAAAGAAAGGAGACACTGACCTGTCAAAAGGCTCCCCAATTTCTCGCTGACGATCGGCAATTGTTGATAAATTAAACTTTTCCCAAAGGGAGTAGGGCCACAACATCACCTCCATTCAAAATGTTTAATACACACTCTTCTTCTTCGGGCTTCAGTTGGCTAATGCCGGGAATATTCTCCACAACAGAGCGAATTGCATCCGCGTCTCCCTATCCGCGGTCGTTTTCGATTTCTCTGACCTAACTCTTAAACTCGGCGCTTAGCGACTACGTCACGGCTTTCCGCCCGCCTTCTGTTCGTTGATTGGCCCGGCTGTTTTCAGGCCGGAGGAAAACTGAAAGATAGGCTGCTATCTCAGACTGACTACAGGAGCGAAATGAAATTAGCGGAAGTAGGAAGTCTGACGTAGTCAGGCTAGCGAATCCTCACGATTCCTTTTAAATTTAAATATCGGAGAGTTGCAGTTAACGTTTAGACCTTATGCACCAGAGAAACGAGGGCGCCGCCATCTTTAGAATATTGTCTTTGAACTTCCGTTTTTGCGATCGCTCTGTATATCTCTATGGCATCGCTGTCCAGGAGTAATTAGCTGGTGAAGTTGATTTACTTATTGTAGAGTTACCGAAAGTTATCATGAGCATTGTAATGATTATCATAAGCATTGTAAAGCATATGTCTTAACAAATGGACCTTGGAATTTTTTTAAACGAGCCGTTTATTCATAAATTCATAGCAGGCCAGGTAGTCAAGACGCTGCTATTGCTATTTGCTAACAACACCATCCCGTCAGCTGTTCTGCTCCAGCTGATCTGCTTCAGCTGAGCTGCATTAGCCGGGTAACTCCCCTCGCTGATCAATGGCCAAATCTCAAACAAGGCGCCCTATTTCAAGCTCATTCAGCTTTGCTCATACATGCTTGCTGCTCGTTTCTGCTGCCCGCCACCTCCCCAGCTCCTCCTTATGCATAACGTGACATTTGCTTATGTCATGTTGCCTCCTCTGTTCACGGGGATATTTTAGCTCTCACAGTCCTAAACTGTGTGAGCGTTCCCTAATGCTACTGCTGCTGTCCTCTGACTCTCTGCTATTTCATGGTGCTCATAAAAGGTCAGAGGACTCCCTGAACAGAGCCATACCGCCAAATTCAATTCAGGAACATCAACTTGTTTGCAATCTATTCAATAAAAATTCTTAAATTAATGTTTTGTCTGTGTGTTCTTGACTTAATGGACCAGACAGAAATGTGTTTTATGCTTTGTTTAATGTTTAAGTTGAGAGCAGATCGGTAAACACACACACCCGCGCACGCACACACACACACACTCGCACGCACGCACACACGCATATTAAGTATATATTTTATGTTTTTATTTGTATTAATAATAAGATATTCCTGTTGTCGCTGCCTAGCTTTGTAGTGGTAACATTACATGTGAAGCTAATGAGTATATTACGTGGTCTTTCATTCCTCCCTTCGCCAAGTGCTTTCCAAACAGCTTCATTATGACACACAAGTGCCATGCTCCAAACTCCCCACTTCAAGTTCTCTGCCCTTCAGAGTGAGTAGGGCATAGGGATGATCGCTTCTGATTGGAATTTGCCCAAAATGTAACGAGTAGAAGTTGCTAATATCTTTGATACTCAGTAAAACTACCAAGTAACCAAAACATACTTAAGTAGAGTAACTAATTACAATACTTTACACCACACCACTATTAATCATAATGCACTCCCTTCCAAATATGTTTGATGTGTGCTGCATTTAAAAGTAGCATTTCTGTAGAAAGAGTAGTTTTCAAAATGGTTTCTGATCGTTTGGTGTGCCAGTGGGAGGCCGCCTCAGATGCTCAGGTTGGTTTTTAAGTGTGGAATATGGCAGACAGTCTGTCTGTTGATGTAAGAGAGTTTCTGCACCCCTGCAGCATCACAGAGACTTTCTGATTCTTATTTGAAGTTTCCCGGTTTCCTGTGCCATGCTTGTACCACACTGAGACATTGAGAAAAACTGGCTGGAGTGCAGAGCAAAGCAAGAGTTATCTCAAAATCTTCAACATCTTGCCTGTACTGTACAGATTACTTTGTTTTTAGTTAGTCCTTATTGTCATTTCAGTTTGCCTGCAAGGGTTCAATATAGCTTACATTTACAACTTACACGAGTCTCAGATTCTATTTTTGGTTGCAGAGGTTATAGAAACAGTTCACCCAAAAAATGAAAATTATATAATTATTTACCCTCATATTTTTTCAAACCCATATGCTGTTGTTTTTTTCTCTCCATATTTTCACATCTTTTAAGCTCTAAAAATACACCATAAAAGTAGTTTGTAAGGCTAGAATTGCTTTATTTAAAATCTTATGAAGCCATACGAAAGCTTTGTGTGAGGAGATAACTTGAGAACAAATAAATAAAATGGCATGCTTACTTAATATTACTCAAATGCAGCTCTATTACAAATCTCAATCTCAAAGCTTTATTTATTTTGTAGTGCTCCAGTTAATGCCTTCCATGGTTTAACCAAAAAGGGGAAGTGTTGTAAATAACAAACATTTGTTTTATGTGACATTTTCAGAGTGTGTTTGATTTCTTGAAATTAAAACCACAAGTTGTAAGAGTTCCTCCCTGTATGCAAACTTTCCATGCACTCGGTGTAGCAGACTCTTTTTAAATCGGGTCAAAAATATTTGGACTCTGGAACTATTTCCATTCTGCAAACATGAGCTACTTCACATAAACTTGAACTGTGGTCGACAGGAGTAGAGCTCCACATAAACCAACCAGGCGGTAAGGACAAACATGTCATCTAACCATTAACATGCCTCTAGGAGGTGTTTAAGATATGTTGACTCCCCATAGGGCGGACAATAGTCCACTAATCTGACAGTTTCTGAAGGCCTTGACCATATGTCAACCACAGTGTTTTATGATAATACGGCTTTCTCGTGCAAGAACATGCGGGTTTCTACTCATTAAGAAAACATTTTGACAAGGTCACAGAATTGGATTTATCTCGGGCTTGAAAATTGTGTTGTATGTTATGTTGTTCAATGAATGACAATTAAAATGTAAAGATAGACTTGTGATTTTTCATTAACACATTGGCACAGTGGTGTAGTCTAGTTTTTTGTAGTGAGTATACTGTGATATACCAGACCCCCCCCCCCCCCCCCCCCCTTACTATGCATTTTCTTTCATAATTCCCTAGTTACTTTATTTATCTCTACAAACTTTTATTTTGGTGGGTTGTAAATTAAAGACATTTGAGCTTCTGTGTGTTTTAATAAACTATTATTATTAGGCCTACTTGAAGTATACTCTACTGTGCAATAATAATATATTTCTGTTATATTTTCTTTAAGTTAGCCTATACAAAACTTTGATTTTGACAGGTTGTCATGAAGACTTTAAAGTTTGTGAGTGTGTATATGGTACGAATGAATGACGATAGTTTTATCAAATGAAATGGTAAAATTCGTGTGAAGTGACTCTCATAAAAGCTCTGCGATGAAGTTCAAATGTGTACATGTCCTCCTCATAGACGCTGAAAACACCACGAGTGTCGCGCGCGCGTCAGTGTGTAGTGTTCAGTGTAGCCTAGAGCACATTGAGCGCTCATTCACAGAAACACGAAGAACATGCCGAGTTTATTTCAATAGCAGTCTTTCTGAGCTTTAATATTCATAGACACTTAATACATATCGAGATTTGATTCATTGTATCATTACTTTTGATTTATTCATTCAAAATGGCCAAATTGCGTGACGTTCCGCTTTACAGTAGCCTAGGTTATTTGTTACATTTGTTGCTGGATTCCGCGATTCGATCCGTGTCGCTGCGCAAACACAGACGTCACGGCGGGGTGAATTTATGAATGAAAATTCTTTCACAAAACGATGTTGTTACGAATCCTCGCGCTTTTTAAAGTGGGTATACGGAGATCTTTGACATTTCCTAGTGGGTATACGGAAATCCTTGACATTTTCTAGTGGGTATACGGCGTATACCTGCGTATCACGTAGACTACACCACTGCATTGGCATGTATGACTTTGACAAGGGGTAAATAAGTGCAAAGGTTTAGCAGAGAGAAAAGGTGATATCTACATGGTGTCTCCAGTGAAATCTCACACTACTTTTCCACAAATAAAGAATCTTTTCATGCAGTGTCACTGAAATGACTTGCACTTTAAATAAAAAATAAAGTGACAAGTCCTGGGTTTATGACCGGGTTGTGTCCGCTCCCCTGAGACTAACGGGAGGGTCAAACAGAGTAGAAAATGAATTACACCTTCCTGGAGACTCTTTGACTGATCTGAACCAAGCCATTGCAAGAAAGCTAGAGCAGAATAATATCCTTTCATCGTGGGTTCATGAAAATTGATGTTTGAAAAATGAAGTAATGAATATAATAAAATGTGCTGTTTTTTTATCTCAAGTCTTGATTTTGCTTTATCTTCAAAGATAAATAGAAAGATTTTACTTAGACTTAAGTAGAACAAAGATTAGCAAAGGTCCAGCTCAAAATTTATTTTAGCAAATAATAGCACATTATTGTTGCCAAGGATGACACACTGTGAATCTTTTTTTTCCAAGGGGTTATGCAAGGAATGGAAACTGAAACCTGGGTCACGTATAATTTGTTAAAGATTTGCATCCTGCAGTTTAAGACATACTCCGTGAGCCAAAACATTACGACCACCTGCCTAATATGCTGTTGGTCCTCCAAAATAGCGCCAACCCGCTGAGGCATGGATTCTACAAGACCCCTGAAGGTGTCATGTGGTATCTGGCACCAAGACATTAGCAGCAGATGTAGGTTGTGACAGTGGATGCCAGTGTGGATTGAACATGTTGGTCCAGCACATCCCACAGATGCTCAATTAGATTGAGATCTGTGGAATTTGGAGACCTTGAACTCGTTATCATGTTCCTCAAACCATTCCTGAACAATGTTTGCAGTGTGGCGGGGTGCATTATCCTGCTGAAAGAGGCCACTTCCACAACGCCATTGTCCTGAAGGGGTGTACCTGGTCTGCAGTAATGTTTAAGTGGCACGTGCCAGATTTACGTCCACATGAATGGCCGGACCCAGGGTTTCCCAGCAGAATATTACCTAGAGCATCACCTTCCACCAGCTTGTCGTCGTCCAACAGTGCATCCTGGTGCCCTCACTTCCCCAGGTAAATGGGGCACATGCACGGCCGTCCATGGGATGTAAAAGAAAACGGGACTCATCAGACATTCTTCCACTGCTCCAAGGTCCAGTTCAGATGCTCACATTCCCATTGTATAGGTGCTTTTGATGGTGGACAGCGTTCATCATAGACTCTCTGATTTGTCTCTGGCTATGCAGCCCCATACGTGTTGTGACAAATTCCTCCCATAACAATCATTAACGTTTTGTGTGACTCATGCCACAGTAGACCTTCTGTTGGCTCAGACCAAACGGGATAGCCTTTCGTTGTCCTTATGCATCGATGAGCCTTGGGCACCCAACACCCTGTTGCCTCCTTTGTTCCTCCTCTGACCACTGTTGGTAAATTCTCAGCACTGCTGTCCAGAGGCAACCCACAAGCCTTGGCATTTCAGAGATACTCAGACCCCATCCCCTTGCCATAACAATTTGGCCCTTTTCAAAGTTGCTCAGATCTTTATTCCTGCCCATTTCTCCTGCATCCAACATGTTTATTACGAGAACTCATTGCTTGATAACCTTATCTAATGAACCCAGACTTTAATATGTGGCCTTGTTAGAAGATGATCGATACTATTCGATTCACCTGTGAGTGTCTGGTCATAATGTTTTGGCTCATCAGTGTACATTGTAACTAAAGCAGTGAATCAGTTTCAGGGGTGTAAAATTGGTCTTAATTTGTGCTTGACCAAAGTACCATTGACACTGAATAGTTAGAACTCTACATTTCCAAGGCAAAAGTAAAATGTTTTTCGACCTTCAATGTACCTGTTTTGCAGGTCAGGTTTCTCTTTTGTCCATCTTGTCGAAGAGACATCTCTTTAGTCATCACAACAGTCTTCGACCTAGTGATGTTACGTTCGTGAACGAATCGTTCTTTTTGAACGAATCTTTTAGGTGTACGTATCATTCTCGTTCCTGTTATCCATTGACTCATATTTCTCGTTCACTGAAATTCCTCCCTCCACCACTGCGCGCTGCTATTGCGCGCATGCGCAGCTCAATGAACCTGTAGCTCTGTGGACCGTTTCATCTGTCAAAGACAAAGAGTGACTAAACCCGAGCCAATAGCCTTCGAGTATGATACGAGGACGGAGCATGTGATTTGTTGAATCTAGTGAACGAATACGCCCTTTATTGAGTTGCTTTGAGTTTGAACGAGTCAAATGAACTGTTACATAGGCTACATCTCGTTCGTGAATGAAAGAACCAGTCTGTTTTGAGTCTGAACGAGAGAGAGATCTCCCGTTCGTGAACGAATTGAACGAACTGGTTGCTATACCCAGTTCGTGTACCAGGTCGGCCATTCTGTCAATCTAGTTCATCAATCAGCAGAAAGTGAATGCAAAGCGCAGGTATCCGTACTGTGCACGCGCAATTCATATCTTATATACTGAACATAACTCCTCGTTTAACTCGTTCTGACCAAACAAATAAAATGTTAACTAGCTTGCCTAGTATGCAAACAAATTAAAAAACGAAATGTAATTTAGAAAGAGTGTAATTTAAAAGATAAAAAGAGTGTAAAGACTTTGATCGCTTATTTAGACTTATTTTATACATTTAATGAGTAGGGCACCATTTTTAATAAAGTCAAATCAGTTTTTATTTTGTAACAAGTAAATACGTTAGTTGAACAACCATTTTGCCGCACCTGCTGCTGACGTATTTGTGTAATATGGAAAAAAAAAACTGAACGAATCAGTGAACGAAATGAACGAATCATTTTGGTGAACGAACTAAAAATGAACGAGTCTCTGGAAAGAATCAAAATTTCCACCACTACTTCGACCTAAAGCAATGAGGTTTAATTAAAGTCATTGCATGTGGACGAACTTGACATAAGTGTAAGCATAAATACAAACAATATTTATATTTTATATTTCATAAATAATATTTAATGTGTATATATATATATATATGTGTGTGTGTGGTGTGTGTGTGTGTGTGTGTTGTGTGTGTGTGTGTGTGTGTGTGTGTTGTGTGTGTGTGTGTGTGTATATTATAATTTTAAAATACTAATCAAAGTTATAAGAAAATCTCTCTCTCTCTCTATCTCTCTTTTTTGTCTTGATTTCAGAAAGTCCAAAAAACTAAAAGGAAAATTGTGCTTTTTACGTTTAGGTACTTTTATGTTTTGGCAATATATACTTTGACATATTAATTAAGTAAGTATTTGACAAAGCCATATACTCATACACCCATGTAACCAATTCCATTGTAATTCTTTTTACGTCATGATAGTTTAGTTCCCTTTCAGTCGCTCAAGTTCGAAGTAGTCGCCGTGTCGACTGATTTGGATCACGCCAGGGAGCCAGTCATCTTCAAGTACTATTGAAACGAGCCAATGGAATTGGAGTGCGTTATTTGCATCACACACTCTGCCCCCGAGGCGCGGGTATAAATACGGAAGTGGATGCACGCACTAGTTGCCTTTCGCTTCGGAACCGATCGTTTGATAACTGTGAAGATTGCTGTTGTTTACAACGAGCGAGTGCAGCAGATATTGCGAGCTTTGAGCTCTAAACTACAAATTTCTAAATGTTTGTGTTTATTGACAGCTGGTTAGAGGGCGGAAAGGTGAGTGCTTCACTGTTTCAGTTCACTGTTAAGTGTGCCACGGTCATTCCCCTGTGTGCTCCGGCACTGGTGATGGGTCATATTTTTCTAGATTTCATTCCACCCGTGCGGTTATGGGTGCGGTTGTTCCCTGTTCCTCTCTGATGGTCACGATTGTTGCATCATGTGTTTGGGCTTACAGCAAACTGAAGAAGCTTTTGTGGAAGGTTCATGTTCCCAATGCGGGAATATGACTGTCGCGGTGTTGAGATCGAGACTCGCCTTCGTCCTCGAAGCTGGAGTCCCCATTACCATGCCCCACTGGGCCTGTGTATTGGCAAGAATCTGGCGATACGATACATATCACGATACATGGGTCACGATTCAATATATTGCAATATATTTCGATACTGTGCATAAGGCGATATATTGCTATTATTATTATTATTTTTTTTTAAAGTAGAACTATAATTTTTGAAAAAGTTATTTTTAAAAAAAAAAAGACATAATGTGCATAAAAGTCAAACAAGTTTACTTTAGGTAAACAATTCAGTACACAGAAAATCAAACTGCCAGTTTGGGGTTGTGGTTCACAGGTTCTTAGTGAGCAAATTTGTATATGCTCAAGTAGGCCATAATTAAAGAAAATACATACCCCCTGTCACAATACATAACACATACACATTATGTGTGATTGAAATTTTGGCTAAAATCATAATCGCGATTAATCGAACAAGTCACCTCGATTATGATTATTGAACGATTTTTAAAAAAAAAATCTCATGTCACTGGCAAGGCTTTTACTGTAAATATGTTTACGGTTGTTTTTTTTCTAATGAAAGAGTGCATAATCCTATCTTTGTGATTCTAAAATAAGGAAACACAGATAGCTGTTAATGCTTATTTATTAAATATTTCAAACATTTGAATTAAACAAAGCATACAATGCTTGAAATAAAAACGTCTTATAAAAAAACGTAATTTAAGTTTTAATGTAAAAATAAAGTTTCCTAAAATTGTAGAAAATAAAGAACTTTTAAAAAGTTTTTTCTGTAAACAAAATAAATGATTGTAAAATATTGCCAAGTTATATTTATAGTAAAATATAACTTGTATATAACTTGTAATGTAATATAACTAAACCTAAAAAAAACAAATCATTTTCATATTGTGTAGCATTTGTAAATGCTTGTGTTAGACACCTAGCCTCGTGAGACCATCCTGATCTCGCGAGCTTTCAAGGTTTCACTCGCAGATCAGTCTGGATACTTTCCGTTAAAGAAAATTTGGGAGCAGTTCACCAAACGAACGTCCAATCAGCGTTGGCTTTGAGGCGGGTTGAGGTGTGACGCAACGAGAAGCGCGACAGTTCAGTCTTAAGAACATGGCGGCTTCAGCGGATGAAACTAGCATCAGTGTGGCTATCGAGCAAGTTTTATCGGAATTACAGAGTTATTACGGAATTACAGAGCTAACGAGCCTTTACCTGCAGCAGCAAGAGTAGCCTGGCTTGTGGTTGTGTTTTCGTCGTCGCTCTCATATGCTTCGTTGATCTGATTGGTTGATTTGGCCCGTCTATCACCAACATAGGCCAATCAGCTAACCAGTATTTTCGTCCCTTACCAAAACTACTTCAACGGAAGGTTTCCAGATGGATATGCGGAGCAAATCCATCTGGCGGAGTCAGGTTATTAGACACCTGCTTTGTGGAGACACTTGCTGGGCGTTTGTCATTCTCTCTCTCTCTTTTTGAGCAATGCACACGTAATGTCTCAGCAGATTCTACAGTTTGCTTATGAGCTGCGATTTCTCTCTCGAGAAACCACGCTTGTGCATTTTTTTTCTCTGATTCAATCATAAACACACTGGCGAACGATCACGGCTTCAGCGTCATCATTACGACGACACGGCATTGATTACAGCTTCTGTTCAAACAGCGCTCGTTTCGGGACTGAACACGGCAATGTACTAGGTCCCCAACCTGGCATCAATCCCGGCTCATGTTAAGTTTGCGTTCACACAGAAGGAAATTTCCCGACAATTTCCCGGGATCAACGCGCTGTGTGAAAGGAGCTCATGTTGCTTCAATGTCGCAGGCTGGACGGTGCGGAGTCACGTGACTACACATGCGGTAATATGGTTTAAAGGGAAAGTACATTAACGCGCAGTGGGTGAAAATATTAATAGGATTCAAAAACCGAAATAACCGACATGGTAAAATTACGTCGGTTATAGGCTCTGAATTTCGGTTTCGATTATTTTTCGATTAATCATCCAGCCCTAATGTGTGATGTTATTCATCATTATAATTATGTGTCAATAAAAAAATGCTTGCACTTTTCCTAGTACACAGTAGGCTACGTCCAACACGTTTTGTGTTGCAAAAACACGAACACGATTCCTAAAGGAAACATTGAGGAACAAATGTAGCTAAATAGTCAGTTAAAGAAAATACATAGCCCCTGACTGTCTGTGACATCTAGGCTAATACATAACACATAAGGTGCAATCTGAGGTGCAATATGTCATTAAAAAAAATGCTTGCACTATTATTAATACACAGGGTACATCCAACACAACATACCGTAAAACTTCAAATAATAGCCAAGTCCCAAATAGACGCATGTCTCTTTTACACGCCTGGTGTGGCAACAGGTTTGGGTAAATAAAGGCCGGTCTCAAATAAGGCCGGGTCTGTTTTGTAGTTTCGGGTTGTTTTTAATCTTCTAAAAACCCGTCAGATCGTTCGCTTTTTGGCACCGCCAAAGCAAATTTGTGTCCCGCCAAAGCCTTTTTTCATCGGTGAGTGATGTAGAATGACTGCAGAGAGAGAGAGAGAGAGAGAGAGAGAGAGAGAGAGAGAGAGAGAGAGAGAGAGAGAGAGAGAGAGAGAGAGAGAGAGAGAGAGAGAGAGAGAGAGAGAGAGAGAGAGAGAGAGAGAGAGAGAGAGAGAGAGAGGAGAGAGAGAGAGAGAGAGAGAGAGAGAGAGAGAGAGAGAGAGAGAGAGAGAGAGAGAGAGAGAGAGAGAGAGAGAGAGAGAGAGAGAGAGAGAGAGAGAGAGAGAGAGAGAAGAGAGAGAGAGAGAGAGAGAGAGAGAGAGAGAGAGGAGACTTCAAAACAACACACGCGCGCTGTCTTGCTCATGATTTCTATGGTCTTGCTCTCTCTCCCTCGCGCATATCTTAATCAAAATAGGATAACACTAGTGGTGCGTCTCAGCATAGCCATCTAGTGGTAGGGATTTAAACACAACATAAACGGGAACCACGGTCCCATGAATACTTTCGTTTGTAAAAAAAAAAAAATCGATATTGCGTTTTTGAAAATCAATACAGTATTGCAAAATAAAATATCGCGATACTCGAGTGTATCGATTTTTTTTCTTACACCCCTATGCCCCACCCCTGGGTGCCGTATGGGACGGGTGATTGGAGGATAGTGATGGATGTCTCGCCCTGTAACCATTCCCTGTGGGCTCCTCACTGCTCCATCACACCATCAACATTTCCTGTTGAACGTCCTGGTCCCTCTGTAATGGGCCGATCAGCCGTTTCTATCCCTCCAGTGGAGCGGTCTGTCTGCCTATGTCTGGCGGCCACTGCCTTATGGATGGGGGATCCTCGTCTCCCCCCTAAGGCCTGTGAGTTCTCGTCCATTCCGACGGGCAAACCCTCCATCAAAACCCTCAGTCCGTAACAGACCTTTTGTTTCTCCGGGCCAACGGTCCCTAGAACAAGTGTCCATCAATACCGGCTAAGGGGCCACGTACAAAGGGCATGCAGTAACGGAAGTCTGAACTGCCCTCTGACTGCATTGGCATCCATTGCCTAGAGTTGCTTGCAGTTCATCTCGCTTTGAGACACCGCTTCTCAACGAATTTGTACTGGTCTGAAAAGACAACATTGCGACCTTTGCGCTACGCTTCCTTCGCATGTCACAACTCGCCCGCCACCTCCTCCTCGGAGTCAGAATCTTCTGAGGTTGCTTCATTCCATTTATTACTTCTGGCCTGCTCAATCGTGCCGCTGACGAACCTCACGACAGCCTACGGCCCAGGGAGAGTGGAGTCTCTGTCCCCAGGCAGTCCAGCTGTTTGGGACCACTTTGGGATCGCACAGTTACATCTGTTGCCTATCCGGACTCGTCCCTCCACCAGTTGTTTTTCTCCTGTCTGAGTGGACTAGCCTGGTTCAACCAGACTCTCGTACATTTCATTTGTACAGAGAGTCTGGCCTCGCTCCATTGAGAAACGTTTACTTCCTTGTAGGCGGGTTCTCTGTTCAAGTTCAAAACTATTGGATCTGCCCAGAGTCACTCAGGATCTGTCATAGCCAATCGCTAACGTGTGGTCCTGACGTATGTCATGCGCCGAAACCGGTCGGAAACAAGTCCGAATGATCAGAGGATTATGTTTACAATAGGATGTCTGTCAACGAGAGCTGCAGGTTGTGTTCATCTAGGAACAATTATTAATTCGAAATGTATATTTGACACTAAGGACAGTGATGTATTCATTCAACGGTCGAAGCTGGGTCTAATCATTAAAAATACACTGCTGCGGTCGTTTCGGATCTGCCGCAAATGCTGTACAGTGAATAATCTGTCTCTATCTGCAGATGTGTAATAAACAACAATTTTTTATGTCAAACATATTATGTCTTATTTTTTTTCTTAATTACCTTAATTAATTATGGTCTTCAAAGTATGTTTGTGTACATTTTTATTTATGACATTTAGTTTTTTTATTAAAACAAACTAACTATTGCCATCTAAAACTGAAACTCAAATTATGGTCTTCAAAGTATGTGTTTTCACATTTTTATAATAAAAAAAAATACAACAAATTTTTATGATTTACAACATGTAAAACTGACACACCAACCATGGTCCTGCACGAGTACACAAAGGGGCTCAAAGTGTTCTATTTAACTCAAATTCTGAACATTAAATTTAGTGATTCTTGTGATACTGACATGACTCCTGAGTGCATCTTCAACAACAGTTTAGCAGCTAGGACTCGGGGCTTCCGAACACCAGGCTAAATCGTCCGTCCAAAATGTCACGGTCATCGTGCACGCAGAGCTGCCCAGCACGAACTCCTAACTTTTCTGCCTCCTTCACTTGGTCCTCCATTAGTGCAACAAGAGGGGAGACGACGACAACAACTATCGGCTTTGCATCCCTATCGTTCGCCTTAGCTAACTCATTCACCACTAGCGGAGTGAGCTGGAAAATCAAAATTTTCCCGAATCCCGTGGGGAGGAGAGCCACAACATCATGGCCAGCAACAAAACTTAGCAAACATTGTTCTTGCTGCGGCTTTAAATTCTGCATATTCGGCGGTTTTCCAACAACAGACCGAATAGCTTTTCTCACTTCTTTCTCCGCTGCCATTACTGAACTCAAACTGAGCGCTACATCAACGTCATCGTTCTCAGCCACTCCCTCTATTCGCTGATTGGTCCTACAAAAAATTGATTTCTGGAAAACAAAGTCTACAGCACAATCCCAGACGTATTACTGAAGGAAAATGAAATTGAGCAGAAGTGCGTAGGAGGGCGTAGCCAGGCTATGAGTGGACATCCCTCAACACAGGAAAAACTCTGGCAACAGCTGGCCCCGGGGCCCTGCGGAAAGGCGTTCCCCAGTGAGCCTTCTTGCACACAACTGTGCTTAAGTCAGGGAGGAGATGGAGCAGGTCTTGCTAGTTGCCCCTTATTGACTCAACCAGACCTCTCCTCTCGACAGCCCTTCCTGACTCCTTCCTCTGAGTACATTCTCAGGGATGGGACATGATGGCACCCCCGTTTAGACCTTGGAGAGTTCCAGGTCTGGTTCTAAAAAGAACGGGACGCAGAGGTTTTGGTTACTACCGCAATAATTTTTATGCCGTTGAGTCCATCACTTGTGTGAGAGCACCCTCTCAAAATAAGGCACGCTCCCCCTTAGAAGTGTAACCTATTTGTTGAATTGAGTCTTCTCTCCGTGAGTAGATCCCGAAGGTGTTCGATCACTTCAGTGCTTCTTTCCTGCTAATGGGTTGGAGTGAGGGCTGTTTCCTCCACCTCAAAATGTTGTTGCCTCTGTATATACGCACATCATGATGCAGTGGATACAAATCCATGGAAAGCACTACTTGATCGTTAGGTTCCTGAAGGGAGCAATGAGACAGAATCGCCTCTTTACCCTCTTGGGACTTATCTCTGGTGCTACTGCACTGCATATACCTCCCTTGAGCCCTGCAGGCAGTGAGTTAAAAATCCTGTTTTTAGAGAAACAGTTCTCCTGCTTGCTTGGTTTCTATCTAGAGGGTAGGGACTTGCACGCATTTTCGGTCAATAAATCGTGCTTGGAATTCGGGCCGGCTAACTCTCATGAAGCCTAGATATGTGCCCAAGGTTCCTTCCTCTCCTACGGGACCAGGTGGATAGCCTGCAAGCGCTGCCCCAGAGGAGGCAGACCCAGCCATGGCTTTGTCTGTCCGTCCGCTCCATTGTGGCCATACTTGTTCAAAATGCAAAGCCTGTACCTCAGACCAACTCTTGTCTGTTACGAACACCAGCAGAAAGAAAGGCTGTTTCCAAGCAGAGGTTAGCCCACTACATGTGGTTGCCTTCATCTTGGTTAGAAAGTTTTCCCAAGATGCACGTGCCCACCTGGGTGGTGAGCTCCTCCTATGTGAGTGTATTGCTCCCTCCTAGGCATTGACACAGAGTGCCTCGCTGAACAGTTGTTAAATAGAGTTGGGGGCTGGACGACACCTATAATGTTCGCTAGAGAACTAGCCTATGTGTCGAACAGCTGCTTCCCCTGGGCTCCCTTTACATGAAGCCAGTTTCACTGTAAGCCAGGTTCGAAGTGTCGACTTGCTGTGCCATTCCCCTCCTATGGACTGGATATGTGTGCAATTCTTGCTCCAGTGAGTTCCCCTTATTAGCCGAACCCTGTCGAGTTCTTCCATACCCTTCGGCAACGGACGTGGTGGAACGTCTGAACCCAGGCCTATCACTCGTATGCACTGGTGGAACCTGTTTTAGGCTGGGTGTTGTGTGATATGTTGTGATCCCTATGCCGATTCCATATGTGTATTCTTCCATGGTACAGCTCCCTGTGGCGAGTCCGTGTCTTCCCTCGGCAGACCCTGCTCTGCCGTCACTGTCCGGTTGAGTCTCCTCCCTGTCATAGGCTGGAGCCACCCCAGTGCCATTCCATATGTTGTACTGCTCGGCCATCCGCCCAGTCCATATGTGTATTCTCCACATGTTACCCCCTTTCGAGCAGGATGTGGCTTCTGCAGCGTATTCCTTTCCAATGAAAGAGAACGCTTTCCCAGTAGTTTTGTGGAAGAGCAGTGATTTCCCTGGCCTAAATCAAGCACGCCAATTCTGTTGGCTCGTTTCAATAGTACTCAAAAATGACAGGCTCCCTGGCGTGATCCCAATCAGTCGACACGGCGACTACATCTCCGTTCCCTCCTTCAGGGAACGAGGGTTACATACGTAACCAAGACATTCCCTTTCAGTCAGTCACTACGAGTTACGTCAGTGACTGACGAAATGGGGGTTTCACTAGAGAGCCCTGTCACCTTCGAGTATTAGAAAACAAGCCAATGGTATGAAAATGCCATGGGTCTGCGGAATTTGCTTTGATTAAGTCCTCCCTGCGGATAGGCGCTGTTACATATTCCATCTTGGATATGCTACCCAGTTTACCTTGGTATTCTTGCGTTAGCCTGGCCCTTCACTCGTGCTAGCCTCACGTCAAGGAGCTGGGGCTTGCGCAGGACACTGGAAGACAGCCGCAGTGGCAAGATTAGATTGGGACCCCCATTTCGTCAGTCACTTACGTAACTCGTAGTGACTGACTGAAAGGGAACCTCTCGGTTACAAATGTAGCCCTCGTTCCCTGAAGGAGGGAATGGAGACGTTATGTCCGCCGGCCTGAAATGGCTGAGGCGCACAGTCTCGACTCTTCAGCAGGTAACATAATGCGAGATTACACTCGCGGCTCCTTTTATACCCACACGGTGGGGCGAAGTTCGCGATGCAAATTCCGCAGACCCATGGTATTTTCATACCATTGGCTCGTTTTCTAATACTTGAAGGTTATACGGCTCTCTAGTGAAACCCCAATTTCGTCAGTCAGTGACGTAACGTCTCCGTTCCCTCCTTCAGGGAACGAGGGTTACATACGTAACTGAGACGTTTCTGTGTATTTTACTTTGTATCTCTTCCTTCCTCTGCAGTCTTCAGCTTGTTTATTTGTGCTGTTTTTTTTTTTTTAATTGATATTGATTCACATCCAATCATATGACTCCATTGGGATTAGTTCAGACTTCAGTCAATAGCACTAATTACATCCAGCATTCCAATGCCTATTCCTCTACGAATTTGACACTGTCAATAAAAATAGATTTGACTTATTCTGTTGCATTATTCTATGACAGAGTTACAAATGGAAATTACAATAAATATTAATGTGCATTTGACTCACTCTTTATACATAATTAAGGCATGTACGTCAAGAAGGTGATGGGAATGACCTTGGGTTATTAATGACCTTCATTTATGGATGAATGAGTGCTGTTGAAGTTTTTCTTTCTCTCTTTGTTTTTAGATTGGTCGAACAGTAGAGTCTGGGAACATAGCCACGGGAATGTATTTTGAGCAGGGGGGCTGGGGGGTGGGTTCCAGGATTGAAGTTATGAGTGTGCATTGTAGGCTTAGCGGGTACCAGTCTTACAATGCCATATATCAATTACATTACATGCCCACCACCCCACCTTCGTTTTGCATTTTTATAGAAATAAAATTAATTTAGTTCAGTTGGACAACGGACAAATACAGTTATAAAGAGAGGCGCATCAGAGCAGAGCCACAGAAGTCACATGACGAGAATGAAGTGCTATAACTGACAGGACGATAGCGGAGGCAAAAGTGCAAGAGAAATGAAGCTTAGTGCAAGTTCTGCCAGGAAGACTCAATCGTTCACGTCATGTATTACCTTCTCACTTATCCAATCACATCCTAATAGCCAGTATAAAAGGGTGGTACTTACTCATGTCTGAGTTCTCAGATGCTGTCGCTTCAACCACCTCCATCCTCCCCATCCACCACCAGACGGGACCTTCATCTCCCTACCATTCTACGCCGGGTCCTCCCCACCAGACGGGACCTTCCTTCATCTCCCTACCATTCTACGCTGGGTTCTCTCCTCCATCCTTCCCATCACCTCCAGACGGGCTTTCCCCTCTACCCTGAAGATGCCAGGATGTCCTCTCCTCCTTCCACCCCACCACCACCAGATGGCACCCTTCCTTACTTCGTGGGGGTGGGCTGCGCCCCCGCCTTCACCTCAGGCGGGATGCGCAGATTCCGTACCCTCGGAATGCGAGTTATGGACGGGGCCTATGCCAAAGAATTTGATTGCTTGCTGAGCTCGTAAATAAATGTTATTGTCTCAGTATTATTCTCCCGAGTCTTTCTGGTAGAACTTTTCTGGTTGAACGTGTTAATACAATTTGCATTTCTTTGTTTAATACAAGTAAGTTTGTCTTTGTTTTATTGTTGTAGTGTTTTCATTAAACGAATATTAGGTATAGGCCTGCTATATCATCCATCTTGTTCGTTTTAATAAAAGTTCTATGTTTAATATAAACAAGTTTGTCATTTACTATTTTATTATTGTTGTGATTTTTTTCAAATTAATAGCAATTTTATTGAATCAACATTAAGCATTCGTATTGTTCCAAGAAAAGGAAAGATCTAATGTTAAAGATCAAAATAAGCGCTACAGATCTACATTTTATAGTAAAATATGTGGTGTAATCAGTAACACCAGTGTTGTCACATCCCAGCACATCCCTAGTAGGCTATATAACCTAGATGCTTAAATAAAAGGTTATCAAACAAGAATGCAAGATTATTTGCTCTCTCTCTCTCTCTCTCTCTCTCTCTCTCTCTCTCTCTCTCTCTCTCTCTCTCTCTCTCTCTCTCTCTCTCTCTCTCTCTCTCTCTCTCTCTCTCTCTCTCTCTCTCTCTCTCTCTCTCTCTCTCTCTCCTCTCTCTCTCTCTCTCTCTCTCTCTCTCTCTCTCTCTCCTCTCTCTCTTCTCTCTCTCTCTCTCTCTCTCTCTCTCTCTCTCTCTCTCTCTCTCTCTCTCTCTCTCCTCTCTCTCTCTCTCTCTCTCTCTCTCTCCTCTCTCTCTCTCTCTCTCTCTCTCTCTCTCTCTCTCTCTCTCTCTCTCTCTCCTCTCTCTCTCTCTCTGCAATCCCAGCTAACACACAACGTACCGTAGTAGTGGTCGTTAATTCTTAGTGTTGGCTACACACATGTTACAGGTTTGCTGTTGACCACATAATAACGTTAAAGGCCTCGTAAGGTCAGCTCCATGCCAGGGGGTGCTGAAGCACCCTCAGCACCCCAAATTCCCACGGTACTGTCTGGGGGTCTCTTGGGTCAGCCAAAACAGCCTCTCACCTTGGTTTGGCCAAATTAATGAACTTTTCCCATTGTATACGGCTCCATCATGGTGAAATCGTTGGAAGTTTCCTTTGTGTAACAACAGGAGGGAATTATCCAAGCACAAATATTTCTCTTTCATGAGAATGTTGGTGACAGTTTACAGAGGAGTTCAGTAAACGGACATGACAGAAGCTCAGGTTAGCCAAATTCCTCCCTCAGCACAGCCAGCCAACAACACTGTGTTCCTGAATAGCAGAGAGAGCAGGGGAACCTCTTACTATTGAAATATATGGGAGCACTTAGGGATGAATAAACATTAAGATAAGATTTTTCCAACCCCACCACAGACCTCACAGTAAGATGATTAAACCATTGTGCCTTTTCTCCCCATTGTAACATAACATGTTCAATGTTTTCCAGAAGATTCATTCCAGTAATATTTGAAGTCTTGCCAGGTTTCAGATTTGCACATGCTGTTGCCATTTATACAACAGAAAACATCAAGTGCCGTGATGGTTTCTTTCTATTCTTCAATATTTTTTTCACAAACGGTCAGCCAAAATCACTAAAGCATGTGGTTATTTTGAAATTGATATCAGCTTCATAATGGAGTTCAATATAATTCATAAAAGATCCAGTATCTGTTTTAAAACCTCCTTTGAGCAACATAAAGGGTTCATAATTACAAAACAACAGCAGTTGCTCACTGGACGAAAGCGAAAATGGAGGAAATTGGTTTCCAGCATGGTGTACACAACATACGGGCCTGCCTTGCTGAAATATGATGGCCATTACAGATTCATAAAACACTGGCTGTAACACTCATCAGCTGTGCCCTGTGAACATCTCAGAAGAGCGCTTCAACCGCCCACCAGCCTGGGACGAGCAGCAGGGCGTAGAGAGAGGAGCCATGTGTTGAACTCAACGTAATATTTTATTCCCCTATGAAGCAAGGGCTTTTGTTTTGCATATATATTTCAAAATGCAGATTAATAATGTGTAATATATCACAAATAGGTATGTACAGACAGATATTGAAATTATATACTGTTTGCTCAAAATAAATAAAAATCATTTTAAAAGCTGCAAATGAATTCAGGAATCATTACAATATAATGTTCCACGTGAAAAATGTTTTTAGAGATTCATATTAAGAGAGAAAAGTTCACTTGCATGTTTGTTTATTAAATATTTAGGTCATTTTGATTTTTTTTTTCAGATTAAATGCCTTATGCAGAATATGTGTTTTTCTCTGACAAATCAGCAGTGAAAATGTGGATAAAGTCAATAGCTGGCATCTGAACCTGGTTATATGTGTATATAGTATATATTATTCCATATTTATTTATTGTCAAGCTAGTCATAATCAATCATTGGTAACAGATATTAAATTCTTTACTATTTTGTCAAAATAAATTAAAAATAAAACTCTTTAAACTAAAATCAATCATTTTAAATGCTACAAGTGAGTTCAAGCATCACAACAATATAATAAATAGTGTAAAAAGATTAATTTTAAGTGAGCAAAGTTCACTTGCGTGTTTGTTTATTAAATATTTAGGTGATTCTGATTGTTCTCAGGTATGTTACATTCAACCATGTTTAGATCTCTACAGAATTCTGATGATTTTCCCCAAAAACCAGTGCAGAAAACATGGAAAAAGTCAATAGATGGTGTCTGGACCTGGTTTTAGTTATATATAAATTATTCCACACATTTATCTCATTTTCTAATATCTATGATATACCTTACTAGTATTACTCAGATGTATTTGTGCAATCTGATCCACCTCCAAGGAGCTGATGGCAGATGGGTCTGAACGCTCATCCTGTACCTCGTGTCTCGGTGACGGCGTGTGTGCAGAGTTGGTTTCTGGGAAGGGCACTGCAAGAGCAGGGAAACGCGCCCTAGAGCCACACACATTGCTGACTCCTGCAGCTCCCGGTGTTGTCACTGCTTTGATGCAAATCATTTGTTTAGGTGAGTTTTTCTACTCATCAGCACAAAAAAACTAACACACTGAATGGAAAGGTAAAACAGGTGCAGGCAGGTGCTGTTGTGCCCCACAACAACATAAATGCAGTGGAGGTAAAAAAATGAACAAGTTAGACTAGAAACTGAAATTATATTTTTGACAGTGCATACAGTCTAGGTTGAGCTCTGCTGCTGTAAACAGCTGCAAACATTCAGCCATTAAGAAGCAGTTATGGAATATTATAAAAGAGCACTGACAACAGATGCAAAGCTGTTTTGGGCTAAATTTAAAGACGTTTTATTCTCTGCATACACAAAGACTATTCATATTTGTGTCTTCATTTACACAGTTTCCATAAATAAAAACATTGTTTATTTATTTATTTATATCGTTGTTTATGAGTATTATTCATTCATTTTCATATTCCTAAGGGGTAATTTAAAGTTTCAAATCTGTAAGATTGTTTAATGTTTAAGTCATACGTCTCTTATGGTCACCAAGGCTGCATTTATTTGATTAAAAATACAGTGCAACGGTAATATTGTGAAATATTATTACATTTTAAAATATTAATGTATTTTATTCCGTGATGGAAAAGCGGAATTTTCAGCATCATTACTTCAGTCTTCAGTGTCACATCCTTCAGTCATTCTGTGCTGATTTTGAGCACAATAAACATTTTGTGGAATGCATCTCTTTTCAGGGCTCTTGGCGAATAGGAATTATTGTAACTTTTCATCAATTTAATTAATTTCATAAATAAATCATATTGACCCCAAACCATAAAAAGTTGTACCTTTCAAAATGTTAAATAGTCAACATACTACCCATATGCTCCATGAATGACGGTCGCTGTGATAAATTAGGAGCAAGCATAAACGTGCGTGTGTGTGCCCGAGTGTGTGTGTGGAAGCATGAATAACATGTGTCAGTGTATAATTAGTATGCCACAAGGCTGTTTGCAGTTGATCGGATCTTGCAGTTCAGTGGACACTGCAGCTGAATTCTGAGCAGTCCGGATGAACTTTGTCAACCTTCAGCTCTGCCCTTCAGATCAGCACTTTCTTTAGCTCAGATATCTCTAATTATCATACACTTACAGTATTTCAATAAATAATTAAAGCATAAGTCATCAATCAACGCTGAAACATTGATAACAAGAGAGGACAAAAATCCAATGCGAGCCAAGCCGAGCAACTGAGTATCATAAATAAGTTGTGGGTTGTAATATTGGCATAAATCATGCCGCTAAATATTACGGAGGGCGCTGTGAGCGGTGAGAATTTTGTTAATCATAGCTGATGCTGATAATTCGAAGTGTAAAAATGACATCGCCACCCTCAAAGCCTAAAAGGCCCTCTTGCTCGGTGCCTGTAGGAGCCGAGTTGCATTTCACTGGCAGTAAAACTGAAGGAAATGCCTGGCTTTTGGAGAGATTGATAGTTATTGATTTAGCCAGAGGCGGACAGACTCGCTCCCGTGGTTCCTGCTCTATAGCAGCTGTGGTAACGTTGCACATTTTCGGCAAGCACGGACCACCTGCAGTGCTTTGCAGGCTGGCAGAGAAGACTTTATAAGACTGTGATCCTAAAATTCCACAGAGGAAGACCAGGATGCAGCTGTTATATGGATTATGGACACACATGTGTATGAAATCTGCAACTTTTGTCCAGTGATGGTTGTTGTTTTCTTCTGTCAGACTCAGTACCTTGGGTGGGTTCTTTCCAGATAAGAGCGATTGGTTGGTAGTCCCGTTGCCAGCGGGATTTCGCAATGAGCAGATGCCCTGTTAGGCTCTATATGCAGGAACATTCTGATAAGATGAGTGAAATTTAAGCCCTCAAGCCTACGAAAACAAGCGCCTGTGGCCTCGCAGAACAGTTCCGCAGAAATTACTTTTCCACCCCCGCTGGCTTTATGAGGTTTAAAAAACTCATCTGGGCTCGAAACAGGAGGATGAACGTGATGTACTAGCCTCATTCAAACGAAAGGTTTCACGTTCGCTCGAATCGCTTCTGTCTAAGAGCCGATGACAGAGTAATTGAGGGCTCCACGTTGATGCAAATGGGTCCATTATGGTGGTATGATAACCTTGTCATGCACCTGCCATCTTAATGAATGGAAACATGCGATGGTTCCTTTGCGATGCTGTCAAGGAGAGCAAAGAGAAGACAATTTCACATCAACTTGAACATGAACTTGAATATACTTTCATTTAAAGGAATAGTTCAGGCTAAAATTTAAATGATGTCATTATTTACTCATCCTGGTGACATCTGAAATCCATGTTGTTATTTTTACAGTCAAATACAAAAATGAGGATTTTTCAAAAATGAGGTCTTTGTGCAGTTTTTTTCATACAATGACAATGCCAAGCTCACAAAAGAACAGTAAAGCTCTATAAAAGCACTGCTGTAAAATTAGTACATACATTTCTTTGAAGCCATACAAGAAATTGTGTAAGATTGTTTTTTAGGGATAGTTCACCCAAAATAGAAAAACGTATTTACTCACCCTCATGGCAAACCTGTGTGTGTACAGAAATGACATACATTTCAGTCAGTTTTAACTCAAATTTGTCGTATTGCTTTAGAAGACTAGTTTACAATGCACAAGTTGTTAAAAAAGTTAAATAGTGATTTTTATCCTTTTGGAGCTTGATACCCCTAAACTGTAGTATGTAATAAAAAAAATCTGCATTAAATTCCTCCAAAATGTTTCTTTTGTTTCAAAGAAAAAAAGAACAACAGCATACTGGTTTGGAACGAGAAGAGTGTGAGTAAATACTGTCAGAATTTTAATTTTGGGTTGAACGGTCCCTTTAAATGTGTTCGTCTTCCATACAGTGGAGCTTGTGTTTGTGGCTGGAAATGTTTGTAACTGCATAAATTTGTTCCCCCATGAATTCTAATGCTTGCGGCCTAATCAGCGTTTGCCTTATATCATCGGGGCCGTGTCATTTTGATGATCGCATTACGATGCCGCAACACTCACTGTGTTTAACGTGTAATCTGTGTTGCCATGTTGTGCAAACCTCCCTGAACTTTCTTACTTACTGAAGGGATAAAAAAGCATCAGCATTGCATCGGTAAATGTGTGATTTATGTGGTAACAGAGATGCAATCAGAAGAGTCCGGAGTCATCAATCACAACTATGTTTTTCTCTGCTCAGCCTGTGTATGGAGATGGTGCCGCCTCCGCAGTGCATTGACATGCAAACCAGATCCCACTAGAGACATGGAGAGAAGTATCAAACCGAGGACTGACTGATGAATGACTAAGGTTTGCTTAAAGGTTACCATCTCTTCTTTTCTTTCTTTCGCTCTTTCTCTCTCCTGTCATTCTCATTCCCTCCTCCTGATTAATACGTCTTGATTATATGCCATGAAATGACTTGGCGAATGACACACACATATAACTGTGCTCTATTGATGTGATATTAAGCATGTCTGCTCGCATCAGTCTACTCTCATTGACAGGTTCTTCTTGTTATTTAGTAGACATTTTTAAAATCGGTCTAGCCTTATTATTGATTCAGTGATGCCCTCAACTAATGCATTTATAAAATGCAGAGTTAATCTTGGCCATTAGATGTGGCCAGTTAAAATAAAACTATGTACAACTATGTATCCCTTTGCTATTGTCAGGGTTTGTGCAGGTGCTGAAGACGAGGACACGAAAGCTTCAATATAAATGTTTTAATAACAAAATGAAAACTTTCCAAAACTTAAACAGGAACAAAACTCCAGGAAATCAGAAACACACAACCTCACATGGACGACGATCGACAAACACTGGGAGAAAACACAGGGCTTAAATACACTTGAAATGATTGGATAATTAACTGAACACAGGTGATGAGACTGAACACAAACGAGGAGCGGGAAAACTTAACAGGGCTAAACCAAAAACCACAAAGACAGGGGAAACCAAGATCACAAAACAGAACTTAAACACATTGACTCGTTACAGTACCTCCCCCCTCCCCGAAGGCGCGTCCTCGCGCCGTATAACATCCAAAGGGGTGGGAGGGTGGGCGCCCTGGAGGCTGACGAGGGCATGGTGCAGGTCCAGGAAGCCTCCAGGGCGGAGCAGGCTGTGGGCGTGGCCACGGCGGAGCAGGCTGTGGGCGAGGCCACGACGGTGCAGGCTGTGGGCGTGGCCACGATGGTGCAGGCTGTGGGCGTGGCCAAGGCGGTGCAGGCTGTGGGCGTGGCCACGATGGTGCAGGCTGTGGGCGTGGCCAGGGCGGTGCAGGCTGTGGGCGTGGCCACGACGGTGCAGGCTGTGGGCGTGGCCACGGTGGAGCTGTGGGACCCTCGGGCGTCCAGGGCGGAGCTGTGGGACCCTCGGGCGTCCAGGGCGGAGCTGTGGGACCCTCGGGCGTCCAGGGCGGAGCTGTGGGACCCTCGGGCGTCCAGGGCGGTGCTGTGGGACCCTCGGGTGGCCATGGCGGTGAGGACCCTTCGGGTGGCCATGGCGGTGAGGACCCTTTAGGTGGCCGTGGTGGTGAAGACCCTTCAGGTGGCCATGGCGGTGAGGACCCTTCGGGTGGCCATGGCGGTGAGGACCCTTCGGGTGGCCACGCCGGTGAAGACCCTTCGGGCGGCCGTGGTGGTAAAGACCCTTCGGGTGGCCATGGCGGTGAGGACCCTTCGGGTGGCCATGGCGGTGTTATTTTTTCAGGCCTCCGTGGATCTTTGGCCGGCCACGGCGAAGGCGTATAGCGCCCCCCCAAAATTTTCTTGGGGAGGACAGGCTCATGATCGGGAACTGACTTGACATCAACGGGCGCTGGGTCAACGGGTTCTGGGTCAACGGGCTCTGGGTCTGGGTCAACGGGCTCTGGGTCTGGGTCAACGGGCTCTGGCTCTGGCGCTGGGTCACCGGGCTCTGGCTCTGGGTCAACGGGCTCTGGCTCTGGCGCTGGGTCAACGGGCTCTGGCGCTGGGTCAACGGGCTCTGGCTCTGGCGCTGGGTCAACGGGTTCTGGCTCTGGGTCAACGGGCTCTGGCTCTGGGTCAACGGGCTCTGGCTCTGGGTCAACGGGCTCTGGCTCTGGGTCAACGGGCTCTGGCTCTGGGTCAACGGGCTCTGGCTCTGGGTCAACGGGCTCTGGCTCTGGGTCAACGGGCTCTGGCTCTGGCTCTGGGTCAACGGGCTCTGGCTCTGGATCAACGGGCTCTGGGTCTGGCGCTGGGTCAACGGGCTCTGGCTCTGGCGCTGGGTCAATGGGCTCTGGCTCTGGGTCAACGGGCTCTGGCTCTGGCTCTGCCGCTTCATGGGACTCGGAACTGGACGGGGCCAGCACATCGGGGGACTCGGAACTGGACGGGACCAGCACATCAGGGGACTCGGAACTGGACGGAACCAGCATTTCGGGGAGCTTGGGGCTGGGCTCAGGTTCTGGCGGGCAGGCGACAGGCTCAGGCTCTGGTGGGCAGGTGACGGTCAAAGGCTCAACTGGGCTGGACGGGACCAGCGGCGAAGGCTTGACTGGGCTGGACGGGACCAGCGGTGAAGGCTCTGGGGGAAGAAGCTCAGGAAGGTCGGCAAACGGGTCAGGCTCTGGCGTGCATGCAATGGGCTCAGGCCATACTGGACTCGGGACCACCTGAACTCGGTCACATCCCCTACTACGACCTCCACGGGTCCCACGAAATATGGCCATCCGGGTTCCTACGAAGGCCTGCTTCCAGCTCTCCATTTTTTTTTTGTTAGGGTCGATCGTTCTGTCAGGGTTTGTGCAGGTGCTGAAGACGAGGACACGAAAGCTTCAATATAAATGTTTTAATAACAAAATGAAAACTTTCCAAAACTTAAACAGGAACAAAACTCCAGGAAATCAGAAACACACAACCTCACATGGACGACGATCGACAAACACTGGGAGAAAACACAGGGCTTAAATACACTTGAAATGATTGGATAATTAACTGAACACAGGTGATGAGACTGAACACAAACGAGGAGCGGGAAAACTTAACAGGGCTAAACCAAAAACCACAAAGACAGGGGAAACCAAGATCACAAAACAGAACTTAAACACATTGACTCGTTACAGCTATATACCAGAGCTCGATTCTAAGGATTGTCATGAGCCAGTGCAAGAGATTCTGTCACCCTCTGCTTACGTTCATTGTGTTTTAAACAGACACATTTAGATGTAGTAGCCTAAATATATCCATCATAATCAGCATTGGTGCATCTATTTGTTTCACTTGAACTTTCTGGATGTTGTCAATGGTTTTAGTTTTTAATACGTCACAGAAATAACATTATTTAGCTGATTGACATTGCTAGACAGGGTTTTGTCGAAATGGAGACAACTTTGAATTATAAAGGCAAAGAAAATGGCTTGTAAGCATCAGTTTGAATGGATTGAAAATACGAAACAAATCAATACTGCTTTATACCACAAGCTGTTGGTTTGCAGAAAAAGCAAATAAGTCAAGAGCATTTTTCTCTACAGCATTTTTCTCTATTGCCAGCAAATTGCTCACATTGTCTATTTTTTTTTTTGTTGTTGTTGTTGGTACAATTATGTTTAATTTGGCTTCACCTTTAAGGCATCCAAATTGAATAATCTGAGCCTTTACTCATATTCACCATTTTAATTGAATTTATAGCGGCACAATTTACAGCTACCAGTTTTGTATTATCCTTTGTACAATGTACAAAAATATGCTAAATGATGGTTGAACTCTGTTTACTGATACATTGAATTTAAAGTGGCACAATTCATCTGAGTGCTCTTTAAACTTTCATAGATTGGATTATGGAAAATAAACACTTCTTACGTGATTCCTAAAGTTTCATTCGGAAACTTTACAAAAAACAAGTTTGGAAACTCTTCATAAGGAGAGCAAACAACAGTGTGCAGCTCTTGTGAAGCTCACGACTATTAAACAAGTCAGACACTCCCAACGAAACACAAGTCGGCACTTCACATCTCCGTTCTCTTTGAAGCCATTCAAATATAGAATCAGGATGACAGTCCTAAAGATGGATGACATGGTTCATTGTGACTCAGGGAGAAACCAGCTTCATTATATGAGAATATTCCACACTCTCAGATCATTTGCCTGTTCTCCCCTAATGAAATAAGAGAAGAGATGGAAAAGAAAGATAGAAAGAAAAGAAAATGTGAGTCACTCAGAAAGGTCTCACCTAACAAGTTTTTTTAAAAAAAGACTAACATAAAAGATGTCACTTAGTAAGTGTTGGTAAGGGTTTTCAAAGTGTTAGATTCGAGTTTTGAGGTTTTTTGATGAATGGGTAAATTCTCAATCTATTCTCTCTCTCTATTTTTTGAAGTACATATCAAGTGTGAACCTCTTTAATAGCATTTGAAGACTTTGAAATGTGATTATATTTGGGATGTTTTAACAATGGTTCAAAAAGCATGAAGGCAAAAGTCACTTCCTCCTAGTGACATCTTATTACGGTGGCTGTTTAAGCCCCAGTGACAAGGTCAAACCGAGACACTCTCACTCCTCACATACTAATCGAGAGAGGCGAGACAACGGCTTTTGTGGATATTGACCACAACAATGACTTCAGTATCCTCAAATGAGACACTCCTATGAGAGCTCTGACCCCTATTAAATATCTGACACCAAATATTTCCAGACTTTAAAGGCAAAAGAGAAAAGTGCATGGTGATTTGTCAAGTCAAGTCACCTTTATTTATGTTTCAAATCAGCTTTACAGTGATAACAAAGCAAGAAAGTTTGTTCCGGCTGTACAGCAGCTAGAAGAAAATAGTGTCATAGTCCAGCTTAAAGGGATAGTTCCCCAAAATGAAAATTCTGTCAGTAATTACTCACCCGCATGTTGTTCCAAACCCGTAAGACTTTCGTTCATCTTCGGAACACAAATGGAGATATTTTTGATTAAATCTGAGAGCTGGATCACTCCTCCATGGGCTTTTAAGGAATTGAAACTTGCCAACCCACGAAAAGTTATTAAAGAAATCGTTAAAATAGTCCAAGTGACTACAGTGGCTCAATCTTAATTTTATCAAGTGATGAGAATACTTTTTGTGCTAAAAATAAAATAAAAAAAATAACGACTTTATTCAAGTATTCTTTTCCTTCTCTGTGGGCCTCGAGATAGTTCACGTAGTGTGATAGCGTAGAGCTTCTGGTTGAACGTCACACACATCACACACATGACCAACGTCGGCCAATAGTGAGCCTACGTGTGATGTACAACACAGAAGCTCTACGCACTGTTACACTATGTGAACTATCTCGAGGCCAAGAGAGAAGGAAATGAATACTTGAATAAAGTCGTTATTTTTTTGTTTTTTTGCGCACAAAAAGTATTCTCGCCTCTTGATAAACTTAAGATTGAGCCACTGTAGTCACTTGGACTATTTTAACGATTTCTTTAATAACTTTTCTTGGGCCGGCAAGTTTCAATCCCTTAGAAGCCTATGGAGGAGTGATCCAGCTCTTAGATTTAATACAAAATATCTTAATTTGTGTTCCGAAGATGAACGAAAGTCTTACGGGTTTGGAACAACATAAGGGTGAGTATTTACTGACAGAATTTTCATTTTGGGGTGAACTATCCCTTTAAGTAAATTCAGTGATGGTTCATTTATGTTGTAGAAAAGTTATTAGTTAGTTCATTTATCTACATACAGCCGCTCTGGAGAAAACAGTGATGTCATCATCCAGCTCAGTTCAGTTCTCATACAATGGTGTCAATGCAGGCAGATCAGATTTAGTGACTGTTATATTTTATTTTCCAAAATGAACACTGATACACTTACTTTCCCTTGTCAAAAGATAATTTTCCTGCTTTAAGTTCCTAGTTCGAGGGACTAGTAAATTAATTTGGAGCTGAAATGAAGAGGCCTGGGGACGACCATAGAGAGAATGATATGGAAAACTCCCGCTGCCTATTCTGTTCTTGGTGAAGTTCTGTCAAAGCGGTTTGCGGAGGTAATCTCACGGGTCAGTGCATGCTCTAAATTAAGTTACACATCCTAATTGCTGCCTGTAGCAATTAGAGGCAAAATATGGGTGAAATCAAATTAATACGTATAACATTTGTTTGACCGGACTCTCTTTGGAGACATTTCAGTTGTGCGCTAACCATATTTATAGGAGCCGTTTGATGTGTTGATTGACATCTGGATTTAGCACACAGCTTAAGTTATACCACCGCAAGCAAGTGAAATGTTTCCACCTTGCAAAATGTGTTGAGTTTATCTGATTACTGCTTATTTTGTGTTTTCTCTTTTCTGTAGGTGCAAGCGAACCTCTGCATTAATTCCTAAACACCGTAGCATTAAGTACAAAGCTGTCAGGGAGCAAAATTGGAGCAGTTTGGAAGAGGAAAGAACCAGCTAAAGAGGGATAATTTTAGAATCTTGTGGCCCAACGCCAGAGAAAACATGTTTTTGTTTGTCTTCTGCGGCCCTTTGAGAGGAAGGCATCCTGAATGTTTGGAATAGGTCAGCGGACTGTGGGTTTTTAAACTCTCCTGCCTAATCAAGTGGGAAAAGATCAAATACTCAGGATCGAAGGAAAGCCTTTTCCTCGCCCACCGTTTCTCTGCATATCAAACACAGGAAGAGCACAAGAAGAGAAAATGTCAAGGGGCCAGAGTCTCGTTTGAACCTAACTTCTATAATTATGAAGGCTAATTTAAGTTGTTTTTTTCCAGCACTTGACAGAATGTAAAATCAGTGTTTAGTGAGGCAAGTGAAATGTTACTTGTGTTGATTTACATTCCCCAGAAAATAGTCACAGCTGAAAATAATAATTAGAGCGATGATTAATAAATACAAATAAACTAATTTTATGTTACGTCTGGCCTCTGCCTCTTTTCATTACCACTGCCACTAAAGGTTAGGCTAATCATTGGCATAAATGTCAATTTTTTTTACAATTATTTTTCTGTTGCATGAACTGATAAAAATGTATATACATTTAGATAAGCATCCACTGCTGAAACCAGCTTTTTCTAATATAAAAGCATGTCCTTGAACATTTGTTTTACCGCAGAACTTAATCACAGCATTTTCAATTCTGCTCTCTATCAGCAGATCTACACTAACATGTTCAAACTGTACATAAAAATTCTACTGTGTACTATGCCATGACATGAGTAAACTTCTCAACATGCAGTTTCATAATTTTGTCTTAATCGGGGATCTAAAATAGCTTACATAATTTTTTTTTTTTACAGCGTTGCTATGTATGACAGCAAATATTAATTAAGCCGGTATGCCTCCTCAGAACTCTGTTCGAAATCAGTTTCAGCAGGTACCTTCGTGCGCAAACACTGCCTTAAAGGGATGGTTCACCCAAAACCTCTGTCATTAATTATTCACCCTCATATCATTCCAAACCCGTAAGACTTTCTTTTGTTTGATGTGTTGACTGGCACCTGGATTCAGCACACAGATTAAGTTATACCACCTCAAGCAATTGAAATGTTTCTACCTTGCAAAATGTGTTGCTATTTTTGTGTTTTCTCTTTTCCGTATGTGCAAGCTAATAAAATAATAATAGCCTTAATTCTGTTCATATAAAGCGATCTTGTCTCTTCAGAATATTGGGGGATTAAACCACTCAATTCATATGGATTCGTTTTAGGATCTCTTTATGAACTTTTGAAGCGTCAAAGTGGTAGTTGCATAGCTGTTAATGGAGAGTACAGAAAGCTCTCAGATTTAAACAAAAATATTTTAAAGGTGGGGTATGTGATTTGCAAAACAGCCGGCAGATTTTGAAAATACACAACTCAAAAGGTCCTACCTTCTTTCCCTGACTCCACCCACTCCACTCATTCGAAGAGGGGCATGGGGAGGGGGGTATGGTACGACCGTTTGATTGACGCACTGACTGTCCAATGATTCTAGACGGTCTTGAAAATGATTGGCTGGAGTTTTTCGAGTCCTGCCCGTTCCACAGATGATTAAATTTTTTAATTTTCATTTCAGTGCTTCTAACTCAGTGGCTGTAAGTGGGTTAGGAATAGGATTTCAAGTGATTTAGAAAAAAATGGTCAAAAAAGAAAATCACATACCCCACCTTTAGTTTGTGTTCCGAAGATGAACACAAACTAAAGATCATTAATTACAAAATTTTAACCCTTTAAATTCTTAAAACATTCCTTTACTGTGAGACTTAAACATTAAACTTAAACCAAAGGCTGAGTCCGAAAGCTTAGGCAGCTGACTTGTTGCCTCACTGCCCAAATTACTTTGCAGGCTGCATTTGCACATGAAAGTATTGAAACTGATTTCAGACAGACTTCTGAAGCAGAGTAATGGTTTAATGGTCAAAATTATGAGAGGTTTGGTAATAACTAAGAGAGTATTTAATTACTATAATAGTAATTTCTCGCTAGAAATAACATCAAAAGTTGAAAAAATTGGTCAAAAATTTATATTTACACAGAAACAGACCACCAACTGCAACTTTCAGATGACATATTTATTTTTTAGCTCAACAGTCACAGAATTTAATGCACAGGGTAGTGGGATATCAAAGGCACTGAATGATACCTCTATGCTGATCAATATAATTGATCAGGTTGAAGATACAGTATATTAGATTCGGGTGTGCCTTGTGCTGTATTCACTCCATGTTGTAATTACCATAAATAAAGCTCACTATGCTTTTGAATCGCTCTAGTGGTATACTTTGATGTCATACACCGATTGATCACAGCGCTGCTTTAAGTCGAACACATCAGCAGTGGTCAGGTAGTACAGCGGCCACATGGTCGAAGTCGTAGCTCTCAGAAAATGACAAATTTACATGTTATAATTACACGTTCTATAAGCACTTGAAGGCTTTTTACTGTTTAGAATTGTTACTGTAATCATGACATGGTGTGAACGCACCTTTGATGCCTTCCTACTTTGGAATGCTTCCTCCGAACGCAAGCATTTTTCAGCTTTCAGATGCAACCCACGATTTTGCTTACCTCACCTGGTACAGCACGCCATTTGACTTAAGGAGTGTTCAAGTATGAGTCACAATCAAGTCACTATAAAAGAACTCAAAGAATTGTAGAAAAGATAAAGTGGCACGGTTTCCTCAGTAAATTAGTTTTTTCTTATTTCATGCATGCTGAAGCAAATTAAATGTGTCAATGTGTTAAACAAATTAATGCTCGAGGGATTCCCAAAAGCATCAGCTATGATCGCAATTTCCATTGAACTCTATAGGTAACGACGGAACTTGCAACCATAGTTGGCTTTGGGAAACGCACCACTGGTCAGAAAGCTAGTTGTTTTAGTTTATAAAGTTTTAAATATGGATATTTTTCTAACTCAAATGCATCGCTTTGCTTCACTTCAGAAGGCCTTTATTAACCCACCGGAGTCATGTGGAGTATTCTTATGATGGACGGATTTTGGACTTCAAAATCAGGACCACCATTATAAAGCTTAGAAGAGCAATGATATTTTTTAATATAACTCTGATTGTGTCCGTCTGAAAGAAGAAAATCATATACACCTAGGGTGGCTTGAGGGTGAGAAAATCATGGGATAATTAAAAAGGGATAATTTTCATTTTTGGGTGAACTAGCCCTTTAATACCGGGATAGCTGCAGGTCGGAGTAATGGTTGAGACAAAGGGTAGAATAGTTCCGAAAGTGCTAGAAACGAGTACATGTGGATTCCACCCGTACCAGATGTGGGCCGGATCTGGGCCGATACTATGTTGCTGTGCTGTCCTAACCCTACCCCACACCCTAACAGGAAACTTTCACGACCAATGGTAAAGATCTTTGGAACTCCCCTTACCTTTCAGCACGCCCATCACTCCAACCTACCGATACCCACACTCAAGCTATTTTCAAACGCGATAGAGCATTAACCTTTTAGCGCAACTCACCGGATATTTAATTTCCAAACTGCAGAGATACGTACTCTATAACAACCTACATAAACGTTTCCAGAATCACTTCATTTCACTATAAAAGTGTTGCTAAACCTGCAAGAAGCACAATAATATAATTTATCAGAAATGTCAGCATACACACGCTTTTCCAATAAGCCTGGGTTGAGTTTATCACTATTTTGCGTCACTATACAAACACTAGAGCTGTAAACACTAGCATTTCTCATATGTATTATGGCATTATTGGACATGACAGTTGAGATGATAGCAGAGATGTATCTTCTCTCCGCCCTGAGACATCCTTCCGATGATTCCAGCCCTGTCAGATATTTATGAGTGCTGCTACTGTCCACTCACCTCTAAATATAAATACAGGAAAGCACACATCTCACCCCTGACGCATGGAATTGGGCAAAGGCCCAGGCACATAGATGTGAAGAACTTGGGCATCAGTCGGTTCTCAAACTCCTCCGCTATGGACTGTTTACTCTCCCGACACAGACCTGAGAAACACAGTCATGAGAAATTAAGGCTGCATTTAAATTCACATTTATCTCTCTCTTGCCTCTCGAATCCTCTTTATTGAAGATTTTCTCTTAGAAGAGTTTTTTTTCTTCTTCTGTGCTGCGAGACAGGAGGGCTGTTTTTTTTATACATTCAAGGAAAACATTGAGGTGTGAGCATACTTATTAATGGTCTCTCACTTTGTTAATTTGCTGACTCACTAGCAAGTGAATCTGTTTGGAGTCCGTGTGGATTTATGTCCTGAATCCGGGCAGGCGTTTCAGATGTCTATCCTTTTAGAAAGGCTGCAGCGAACGGAGACATTTAGAGAGGTAAAATATTGGCACATTTCGAAGAGAATGGAAAAATACCAATGGAGTGTGTATATCTGTCAGCGTACCTAGATGAAAAAAAAAGAAAAGAAAAACCTGCTGACATTTCCATGGGCTGGTTTCTGTGATTAGTATTCAGACCTATTGTTTAAAAAAAAAAAAACATTTAGACACTCATATTCACAATATCAATGCTGATGCTGATGAGATTAAATCTGATTCAGATATATTATTTGCAGATAATAAGCGATGTTTTTGTGTTGTATTATTCTTTTTTGATTGTAATTCAATTAAAACAAAGTCTCGTTCTTTCTTTGTCTTGTTTGTGTGCGATTAGACAACACTAAATCATCTTTCTTTCATTCTCTCTTGCTCATCATTAATGCATGATCTGCATGGCAGACTCTTTAATCTGTTGGCTTGTTGAGAGGCAGTTTTGATTTCCCTCTCGCTGTGTTTTCTGCTGATGATATTCACATGCCATGATTGATTGAAATTGAGAGATAATTAGTTCAAACAATCCCAGGCATAAAGAGTCTCTCTTCACATTTCAGGAATAAGCCCGTCCCTCTCCCTTCCCCATATTCCTTAACACCATGGGTCTCAGTTTGAATCTAAGAAACACTACTTGAGCTGTTCAGACATGAAATAATTGATGGCTGATATTATTTTTTATAGTGGAATTAATTTTCTCCTAACTCCCTTCAAAATGTGCGTTTTAAAAATGTATGTTGATTTTTTTGAGAATATTTTTATCATGTTAACATACTAGTAATAGTAACAATTTAAAAATGTTTATTTTATGTTAATTTTATATTAAAAGGTTGCATTGTTTATAATAAATATGTCCTGTATTGATATTTGACATCAAATAGTTGGGTACCTCACTTAAAGGTGACCCTAGTGAAAAAAAAACTATACCAAAATGTATTTAAAATCCATTTATTTCATACTAAGTATACTACAAATCCATTAACATATTTACTAACATATTGCTTGATACTTACTGATATAAATATAATTAAACTTTATTTACAGTACGTCTTTACTGCACAAGGCACATTTCTTAATATTAAGCCTTATAATGTGTTTAATACACTATTAGTTGTATAGTCTCTGTATAATATCAGTCTTTAAATGCAAGACATTTAAACACAATCAAACACTTAAATACAGATACTTAAGTATATCTTTATAGTTGACCTTCAGGACTATTTCTGGATTACTAAAGTGCATTGAGTACAAAATTGGTTGTTCCAATTTAGAAGACTTTAAGTATACCAATTAGTATACCAACAGTATAATTGCAGGGTATTTATGTTAAGTACATAAATATGTAAATGTTTTTGTAGTCTATACTTAGTATAAAATACATTTATTTTAAATACATTTTAGTATCATTTTTCACTAGGGGAACATCACTTAAAAAAAATAAAATTGTCTTCATGACTTCTGCCGTTCCAACATGAAGAAAATGTACGTAAACAAATCATTCAGGGGTGCGTTTCCTGTACAACGACGTAACTCTGTGTTTAACTACCATAGCATCATTGAAGAAATCAACTAGCTAGTCATGACTGTTTCCCGAAACCATATTGTCGCAAATTGGTCGCTCAACCACGTTGGTTAATGATGTCACGGTGGAGTAATAACTACTTTTAATTAATCTTTTGAGATCAAATTAATGTTATATATTTTGCTATCAATTATGGACATGGCATCTGAGGATTATTTCTAATTTTTCTCAGTTATTTTGCTCTATTTCCAGATTCAATCAGAGGCTCGTTCTTGCGTGGTAGAGCACGTTCGCACATGCGCACTGTTCAAAAATGGTGCTTTAAATCTCTTGACAAACTAAAAGACGTAGGCCTAAAAGACATTTGTATGTATTCTAAATAAAAGATACAGATTGCTCTGAATGTCAGCTTGCTTATTTTGCTCAAGACATGGATTTATTAAGTCCACATGTCAGGCAAACAAGATGCTTCTAACCACAGCTCAAGAGCTGTCGTTCAAACCACACAACTTTGCGATGCTGTTTGCGAATGTTCGTTAGAACTATGGTTTCGGGAAACACCGATTCGTTGAACTATGCTGATAACGACGGAACTTGCGACCAAAGTTGGCTAACAAAGCTTTTGGGAAACGCACCCTAGAATGGTTTTGTGAACTGGATCAACTAATTTAATGTCTTTAGAAACTATTTCTTTATTTTGACCCTTTTTGCTGTGGAAACCAGGGATATTTTTTTCCATACAGAATATCTTGACAGATTTGTTCCCTCATGCAACCACCAGGACTTTAAAAACACCTGCGTGCACAGCTCATCAGCCTTGTTTACTTTACCAGTCAATGTCACACAATGCAATTATATGAACGGAGTCAGCAGTGCCCAATGCTGAGATCAGAAAGAGCTGTGAGCAGAGATGAATCTGCATTGCATCCTGGGTGATCTTTCCTCAGAGCAGTCACCAGTGTGCCTCCCCTCATGACAGAGTCACATTTTATATCTCTATGCTAATGTGATGAGCCTTCGCTCGGCCAGGCTCATTAATCTCACGGATGAGTCTGCATGCTCTGGGCTGGGCCACAAGTTAGACCACAGTGTGTGTCCCCTCCCCTCTCTGTTTAAAACCTGCTCCCTGAGGAGTCATGACAACACACTTCACTCATTCGCTCTTCCCTCTGTGCCACAGAGATGCTGGAGAATGCAAAGACTGCATACTGCATCAGTCCTCTGTACAAAACAGGACTCAACCTACAGGGCCAGTTCACATTGTTTGCTGTTAAAAACGTGAGATGCAGGTTGGTGGAACAAAGGTCTTGAGACACTGTTTTTAAAAGTGTAGCTGCAGGTTTACACAGAACGAATTTTTTTTTTTTTTCGGTTAAAAACGCAGGACGCTTGTCATTGGAAGAAAAAAAAGAGCAGGGTCTAGAGATGCGTTTTTTCAAACTTCTTTAAACATTTTTAGAATTATGTTTCGTGCGCAAGACACTGCAAAAGACGCAAGATGCGAGCACAACGGTTAAAGGCATCTGTCTAGTGGATGTTTACATTGAAAAACACTGGAAAAGTGTATGGAATGGAAAAACACGTTCTGTGTGAACGGCCCCTAACTTATTTTAACTTGAGTGTCGCGTTTTTAGATTACTGAGGTGCTGCGAAAGATGCAATTTATTATCACACATTTTATTATCAATATCACTTTTGAACGAAATTTAAGCTTATTTGTATTCACACACTGATTCCATCTCTGTGTTGTAAGATTGCTTATACCGTGTTCAAGTGTTCACATGAGAGTCACTGAGTACTTAAGTAAATGCAGGTCCCATTACTACGTCCCTATGCACGTACAGGGGCGTTCCCTTAGGAGATGCACGCAGTTGTGGAGAGTTAAGTTTAGCACTTGCCTGTATGTTGCCTGCACGTTTGTTTAACAATACAACATATTCATTAAAGTCTCAGACTCATGTGGACATTTGAATTATTTACAAAGCACAGGGACATCACTTACAACCAAATGAAAACTATCAGCAGCTCATAATATGACATCTCTTCACTAACTGAGTACACCTGGGCAAGCTGCAATGACTGATTTTCTTTCATTAGTTCGATACAGTCTGGTTTGGACAAATATGCTGCATTGTGTTTTCTCTTTTTCTCATTATCATTTTTCTCTCTTTCTCCCACCTCTCTCTTCTCCAAGTAAAGTAGATGAATAATTCATTTCATAATTCATTCGTTTAACCAACTTGATAACATTTCAAATTGAATGAAAGAAACCTCAGGGAGCAAATACAGGCCTTTGTGTATTTGACAAAGAAAGTTTATTTCCTCATTTGAGCAGGTTAAAAAAAAGCTCCTCCAGAAAGATGTTTTTAAAAAAACAGGAAACTGTGAGTCTTGAATAAGTACACCAGTAAGGGTGCCTTAAAATCACACACAGGGGGAAGTTGAGTGCTATTATATTGGCAGCAATTTTTGCATTGTATGTTCAATAGGAAATGTGTTTTTGTTTCTGCCCCAGTGAGTCCTTGTCTCTCTGAGTGGAGAAGTACATAATGTTAAATGTGATGCAGTACCATATGTAGCCTAGTTCTTGAGGTTAATAAGATATTGAAAACTGCTTCCGAGGGTAAAGCTATTGGAAAGGAAAAAGCTTCCCTGTCGAAAAAATATAGGCCTATGCATTTGTTGAATTCACTGATGGCATAAATTACCGCAGTAGCCTTTTGAATTAGTTGTATGTATGTAGTTGCTTCAGTTGCTTTACCCTTCTTCAATCATTATGGGAATGTTACTTTTAAATGTTTTTTAATGTTCTCACTTTGAACGAACATTCTATTAATGTTACTGGAATAATGTTTGTTCATTACATAATTTGTTCACCAATGTTCTGAGAACGTTATCTGTTAGCACCAGTGTGATATGCAGCATTGCCATTGACGATGGCGAACATTAGGAAAAATATCTGACTGCCCGATGGCTCTTGAATAATCCGAATCGAATATCCCAGAGAGGTATATAATAATGGCTAAACTATAGCTTAAATAAAACAATCAAATAATTCCATGCAGAAATGCCTTTCAGACTTTGATTTCAGTTTTTGGTTTCTTCTAATAGTTTTTCGCCTTTCTCAAACAACACTCCTCAAATGGATGCAGCTAGCCATATGAGATGATTCAGGGCTTACATCAGAATTTCTTACCAAATAAATTTACACAGTCCCCCATTTCAGGCCAGCCCACGAGTCTGGTCTGGCTTTCTTTTCTGCTGGGAATAGAGCTCCGTTTTCTTTTATGCCAGTCCTGTCTATCTGAGGTAAGCAATACTCACACAATCTGCTGAAACACTCCCTCATCCAAGTAAGCATTAATATTAAACATTCAGCAACTTTGCAGGCATAAAAAATAGCTGCATAACTATCTATGACCGTACACTCATTTTCTCTCCCACCCTTACATATCTTAAAAATGGTTCTTATATCTTGCTGTCACTGTAAGTGTCAAAACAAGGAATTAGTAACTCCCACATGCATCCGTTAAAGTTGCACACATCATTAATTTAGTCAAGGCTGTTGGGTAACTCTAAACCTAGGAGATAACTGGGACAGTTGAAGCAGAAAATCACCATCCAAACATGTATTTTTGGATCTTTTGGATTGATTTTTAAACAGTCTGTATTATTATTACAGCACCTAAGATGATAACCATAAGATAGCTTTTGTCATATCATACCCCAAAAATGTGTATTTGTGTGATTGTGCAACACACACAAAAATGTATTATATCTTAAGGTCAGAGATGCCATGTCGCATTAGGATTAAAATTGCGTTTAGAAAAAAAAATATCCCAGTCTAAATGTTCATGGTAGTCATCAGTTAGCCTCAGTCCATTGTGATATTATATTGATATTTCCAAGTGATATTTTCTCAGTCAATTAATTTTGGGTGAATTTTAGTGGTGAAAGTATTTCAAGTATGTGAACTTGGGTGTAATGTTTAGTTTAATTTTTAACAATGACCTTGAGATTGATGTTACCTAAATCCTCAATCCTGAGCTCTAAAAAAGGACAATAACAATAACATTCCAGTGTGCTTAGGTAGATGGGCACTCTGATGCCAGGGGTCAGAGGTCGTCTAGTAAGCAAGGCCATTTCTAGTCTCAGGCCGTAATCAAAAGCAGCCCTGTGTCCTGTGTGTATTAAAGAAATATATGTAGAGTTCCCTTTCGAGAACGTTCACTTCGTATTGCTTAGCTATACGCTGTGGGTAAACTCCTTTTCTCGAGAATATTGAAGCCATTATTTTAAAACGCAGTGGAGTCGCACAGTGAGCACAGAGCAGAGTGTCTAGCTCGCTCATTGGCTGTGCTGCAGCAACTGCCCGAAACCTATGGTGAGGCGGCTGAGACGCACAAACCAATTGGGTCGCTTCGCGCCAGAACCTGCCAGAATGGGAGTGGCTTGTGCCTATATAAGCAGACCATTTCGCCATAGAGTCAGATTTAATCTCCTTCAGGGAACACCTTTTTTGCTGATCTCCGAGCCTTCACTGTCGACAAGGCCCTGCAGTGGAACGAGTGACCTGATCAGCCGACGCAGCACCTTCAACTTTCGTTAACCTGCGGCCATCCGGCGAAAGAGAAGCCTTATATCCTTTTTTGGCTACTTCTGTGTGTTCGCGGTCGTGACACTCTAGAACAGGGGTCGGCAAGTAACTTTGGCCGCGGGCCAATATTTTTTTTAGCCAGTAGATGGCGGGCTAGCTACACGGAGTAGGCCTATGGATACAAATTAAACCGCTTTAAATACCCTCTGTGTTCACCCGCTGTTTATATCCCGACCTGATGGGTCCGCAAAATTTAGATCTGATTTCCAGAATCTCTCATTCAAATGTCTCTAACGGAAAGAGAGAGATTACGTAGCCTATAACAATTATAAATGCTATACAAAAATTGTGTTCGTGTCAATATAAATATTATTTATTACTGTCAGCAGATAAAAAAATGTCACAGAAAAAAAAATTATCAAATATAAATAACAAATTAAATAGGGCAAAGCCTATCACTCAAATCACTCAAGCAACATACACACGGGTAACAGGGATTTAAAATAATCAAATGCAAACGTAAAATATCTATATTTTAAGGAACACATCTACAAAAATATGGCTGTATTTCAAGTTGATAGAATAATTAAAAATCCACATCAGTTTATTTGTGCCCACGCGCCACGCCCTCCCAGGACCTATAACGTTACTTCTTTCACTTTTAAAAATTCCTCATAACCGCGCGAGAGATGCCGCGATCTGCAGTTGTCGAGATGGATGCTGAGGAGTTGAAGAAAAGAATAGCTAGTGGGGATTGTAAAGTTGTCGACCAAAGTCATCAAAAATCAAGTCCAGTGTGTGGGAGAAATTTGGAGTTATCTGAAGAAAATATTGTGAAAGACTTGCTGCATGCATTTTCTTGTTGGATAGCCGCAAATGTGGAACTTCATCGCTGAGGAAGCACGCAGATAACTGTGGTAACAAAGCAGTTCTATCAAACAGTATTTTTCAAATTTAACACTGTTAAGGCTATGTGTGGTTTGCAGACCAGCGGCTCATGTGAGTGTTTGAACCCAAAATTGTCAGATGTAGGCGCGCGGCTACGGCTTATCTCAAGTAGTGGAATAGTTTTGTGCAGCATTTAGTGCAAATATTTTTTTTTATCAGGTAATACATATTATTTATCAGTGTGTTATACCCGAATAAATAATAATGAAAAAAAGTTCAAAAGTCGGACTGTAAGCGAATGAGACTTACAGGAGAGCATGATTGCTTTTCACACCCTTATTAAATGTAATCTTCACAGTACTTGATCTGTTTAAAATGATTTCATTCGTATATATGTCTGATAAGGTGTTAAATTAAGATTCAAAATTAAAATTTGTCTATACCCGTTATTCATTCTTTCTATTTTTGATCTGAGCGCACAGAAAATTGGAAAACGAGTCATTATTCGTTTTTTTTTTTCATATTAGTTCAGGAAATAATGGAAAAAACAAGTCGTTTTTTTATTTTTGTTTTTACTTTGAAAAAAAAAAAACCGATTGAACGAATGATACATGGCGCCTGTTTGTAAACCGTTATTGTAAAATAAAAATAGGCTGATAAAAAAAAAAAAAAAAACGGAATTCCAAAATAATCCAGCGGGCCAGAAAATATTGCTGGCGGGCCAGTTTTGGCCCGCGGGCCGCCTGTTGCCGACCCCTGCTCTAGAAGCTGAAAGAGCAAATTTTCCAACTCCATTGTTTCAAATGCCGCGTTCCGGATGCACTTCATGCAGAGCCTCTCTATGGCAATACTTCAAGTGTTTCAGGCCAAGCTCCTCCGCTCTATGGATGAGACTGGCCCTGAGGCCTTTGGGGACTTGCGCAGCGCCACTGACTTGGCCCTACGCACCACAAAGACCACCGCCCAGGCGATCGGCAGAGGTATGGCCAGTTTGGTTGTGCTGGAGGCAAAACCTTACGGAGATCAAGGACGTGGACAGAACCTCCTTACTTGATGCCCCAATCTCTGAGTTTCTCTGAGCGCTTCACTGAAGCGCAAAAATCGTCGCAGCCCATAAGACATTTTCTGCCCAAATGCTCTAGTTCGGCTTCGGGACGCCCCAAGAAAGTGCCGCCCCCTTAGCCAGCCAAGCCCGCACCGCCGACTTCTCAGCCCTGCCCGGCGGCTGAAGTTCACAGATGACTAAAGCCTACAAAGCACTACCCATTCCTGGCACGTCCCCCGACCCAAGCTTGTGTTGGACCCTGAGCCTCGGAAGCCCTCCTAGTCGAATGACAGGGGAAAAGAGAGGGTTTAAGTCCCACAGGCGGCCGGACCTCCTTCGAAGAAAGGTTGTGCACGTCTCTCAGTCCCCTCTTCAGTTCAGGTGACCGGAAATGTTTTAACTGTAGTAAATGAACCCGTTACAAAACACGCACCTCTACAAACAAATGCTGTTTTAATAGTGACCCAAATAAAGCGCAACCCCCCATATAACTGCAGTCAATGGGCCCGCTGTAAGGCGCGCACCACTGCAGAAAAACGCTGTTTTTACAGCAGCTCAAACAGAGCGAGAACTGAGTGTTTCCCTAACAGCCCCCCTCACAGTTTGGCCGGCTGGAAATGTTAAAAAATCAGTCACCAGGCTCTTTACAAAGCACATGCTACTGATAACAAAAGCTGCCTTTATAGCAAACCCAAACACACTAGATATGAATATTTTCTAGCTCCTAAAGTTCGGGCGGTCGGGTTCCCGTTACACGGCAACCTGCCCCCAGATTTGCTACTAATGAAAGGAGCTGTCGAGACAGTACCCCCATCATTAAGCAAGTCAGGCTTTTACAGTTGCTACTTCCTCGTTCCGGAGAAGGACGGCGCCCTCAGACCAATTCTAGATCTCAGACACCTGAACAAGGCCCTTTTGAAACAGTCATTCAGAATGCTTACAACCAAACAAATCCTTGCGCAAATCCTTCTGTGGATCTGAAAGATCATATCCAAATAGCCCACCACCACAAGCCATTCTTGAGATTCGCCTTCAAGGGGCGGGCTTATCAATACACAGTCTTACCTTACATTCAAGAAATGCATGGATGCTGCGCTTATTCCCCTGAGACACTGCGCATCCTGAACTACCTCGACAAATTGGCTCGTTCTGGACCAATCGAGAGCGAGTTGCTAACACACAGATCCTGGCTCCTCAGCCATCTAGAATGCCTGGGACTCAGGATCAATCTGGCAAAGAGCACACTGTTTCCCAGCCAATATACGGCCTTCCTGGGAACAGTTATAGACTCGAGACAAATGAAAGTTTGGCTCTCGCCAGACCGCACCCTTACTATTCAGCAGCTAGCGACGTCGTTCAAAGCAGGCTCTCACAGGCGCTCCGAACATTTCAAAGGGCTTTGGGCCTTATGGCCTCCACGTCGTCAATACTCCAACTAGGCCTAGTTGCGTCCCCTACAGCAATGGATGAAAAAGTATGTTATCCAAAGTACGTTATTTTACCTTTCAGTTTGACGGTGCACAAAATGAAAACAGCTGCAGGAAGGCACCACAGTAAAAGCTGCTTTTTTTCATAAGACAATTCATTACAGAACAGATAGTTGTGGCAAACCAATATTCTCATCAATATTACATCTTGCAGCTAGGGTTGCCAATTTCAGCTGAAAAAAAAATAAGATTTTTAGTTTCTTTTTAGGAGATTGAAATAAACTCTCAATTTCTTTATACCATGCCATTTGAGATTTGAAGTAATACCTCACCCAAAAATGAAAATTTGGTCATCATTTACTCACTGGTCCCTTTCTAGTTATTCTTTTTCAGACTGGATATCAAACTCTCGCACCCTTATGTTTGTTCCAAACCTGTATGACTTTATTTCTTCAGAAACACAGAGCGTCTTTTTTTGGTCCATAAAATGAAAGTCAGTGGAGTCCAAAGTTGACCTCAGCCTTATTCAAAATAGTTTGTGTTCTGCAGAAGAAAGATAGGCATAGAGACTTGGAAAATGAGGGTGAGAAAATGAGATTTTTGGGTGAACTATCCCTTTAAGGAAACCACTGGGGGCAGATGACGACCATATCAAAATGCTACAGTGCACAGAATGTATATGCCAGCAGCTATATAAAAACTGTTTGACTGAATTAAGTGATAAAGATGCATGCTGTCACTTTTTGGATTACTAGCATACGATTTTGTTTCATTTGTTTAAAAAATAGACTAATTTTATACTAAAGTGTCACACACCATTACACCCATATCAGTTTAGCAAACCTAAATTATAACACCACAGAACTGTCAATGTGCATAAATAAGATGAACAAACACAATTCAACTAAAGTGCTTTGTATTTTAGACATTTTAATTGACATAGTAACAAATCCAGTGAAAAATAAATATAAACTGATTTGATCAGGAAACCTTTTGAACAGGATGAAAATGTCAAAATGTTTTTTTATTTTGTTTAAATATCTTTTTATTTATTTATTTAGTACTGCCCTTCAGAAGCAACATACTTGCATGTTTCCCGGAAGAGAAATTAAGTACAATTTACCTTGACCCTCGGTCCTTAAAGCATCATGTTTCCTCCTGGAGCATCTGTGAATGTTTGCACCTTTTTTAATAGTCCTCAGTGTTAAAAAAAATGGATCTCAAAATCATACAGCCACTGCTGGAAAGGGTTCAAATATGCAAAAGATGCTGGAAAACTGAAGATTTTGCAGGACCTAAAGGATTTTTCTGAAGAACATTGGGCAGTTTATCTGCTCAGGAAAAACAAGGGACTCAGGAGCATTTTTTTAAACGTCTTTTATGTAAAACATCTTATTCAGGAATGTACCAAATAAAAAATAACATGCATTTTGTATGATCCCTCTTATTTTGTTAAAATAGTTAACATTTTGCAGATTCTGCAAGGTATATGTAAACTTTTGTGCATAACACGCCAAAGATAAAAGTTCGCTAAATATCTGGTCCATTTCAGCTTGTCACGGTTAAGAATCACCAGTTTAATCAAAGTTCTTTTTGCATCTACATGCTGATTATGGTGGGATTATTTAAGAATACTATTTAAGATTAATACCACATTAGTTTGACAATGGCATGGCAGTCTCATACAAAACTTGTTGACAGTTGGCAACTCTAGTTTGCGCTATGGTTGGTTACCCTGCATTCACCCAAAGCATACATGAAGCACACTGTGCATTACTCTATGACAATGTATAAATGTGCTTGAGTGAAAAAGTTATGCATGATGGAGCCCACCATGTGACAAGTGAAGTTGTTGTAACAGCAGAACAGGACCAGAGGGCAGGACACACTTTACAATTTATCTTAGTGAAACGACAAATGATCAGCCACAACACAGCATTGCCATAGCTTCATTATGCAGTGTGTCCCCAGGCGTAATAATCATGATATCAAATGACAGGCTTTCTTCAGGCCGCCACTGAAATTGTAAATAAAAATATGTTAATTCGGCTTGCGGTATTTAAGCGACCAAGTTCCAAACATCATTTGCTTGAGTTAATTTGTACAAGATCAGGGCATTTTGAGAAGAGAGATATAAGCCATGGGAATTACTAATGTTTGTGAATTAGCTAAATAATGTATACCCATAAGCATTAGTTTCATCAGTTTATGAGAATGATGTTTTGCATAGATGTCAGTGAGTTTACTTAGGTTTTCATTCTCCTGTCATTGTGTTTGATATGGAAGAGGTAAATGTGATTGAGGTAAAGTAATTTTAATGGAGTAAACTGTTTGTATAATACCAATATTTATAGAATTTAATTGATAGAATTCAATCATACATTTAATTCTTTTTGCTTGCTTCTCTGAGCACATTCAGTGAGATTTTGTACATGTAATTCCCCACACAACAACAAATTAATAAAAAAAAAAATGCTACTCTTGCACATTAATGAGGCAAAATCAAAAGCCAATGGCAATAGACGACTACAGTTCTCTATGCACAACTCTATATACAACACAGCTCTCAATGCTGCCCACTAGCTGTGGTGGAGAGTCCAGGCTGAGTACTAGAAAAACTGCTTCTTTGTGTTGATTTTATGTTTCACTGTGTTTTCAAGTTGGATGTTGGGCTCTCATTGCAAATACAAACTTTTCTTTGGCAAATGAATTAGGGTTTTTATCTTATCAGAGGTGGGCATACATATTTTTTTGCTCAATGACAAATTGCCATGTGGCAAGTCTATAAAAAATGTATATCATCACACAATTTAATCTATTATATAGGCTAATTTTCCAACAAGGACTAAGTTGAGCGACTGCTTTTACTAATAGTTGAAAACACTGCATTATAATTTAAAGCATTTTAAACATAACAATAACATGTATTTGACATTGTATTCTCATGTATGTTTTTCATTTTATTGCACTTTTGTATCTCATAAGTAGACATAGACTTTTATATAAAACTTGATTTTATATTTTTGTTGCATTTTTATAATTATGTTCATTTTATTTAATAATTATATAATTATACTTTTTATATTAACATGCTATTTATTCATTCAAAGTCTCATCACGTTTATCCATTTTTGATTCAAGTAATTTCTAAATTCATAATATAGTGCTTAAGGGGGTGTTTTGTAGTCCGTTTGAGGCGTTAAGGCATATTCATGCTCCTGTTAGGAACATCATATTTTATTTTATTTTATTTAGTTTCTACTGTCCATCACTTTCCTAATTATTTTTAATAATTAATATTATTATCATTTTTTAGGAGGCACTGCCTGCTTGGCTTCTTGTGTGGAAACGCCGCTGTATTTACATAAATATCAAAATGCAATAAGAATAGCGGGCGTTCGCTAGAAACTAAATATTGTGCCCATTTGTGTCTGAGAGAGTGTGGAGCGCGCGCGTGTGTTGGGAAAGTGGGTGTCGCTGTGCACGCTGCTGCTGGAGGAGCTTCACAGCGATGTGTCGAGGACTTTAAACACACTGTGTCATACAGTGGTGGAAGGAGGGAGATCGCGCCGTACTGGATCGTATACTGCAACACTTCTGATGCAATGAGTCCGACCGTTCCCATTCTGATCCAATGTGTCTGACGATTCACTTTCCGCGCGCGATGCTCTGACTGCCGTGTGTTTATATGGAGACACCCTAAAAAACAGGCAACCGGGAAATGGTAACACATGAACCTCCTCACTGGAAGGAACATGGTTGAGAGGAGCAGTAAATTTCTGTTCATCGTTGTCGGCTCGGTTCTGTTCATGCTGATTTTGTATCAGTACGTGGCTCCGGGGATGATGAACTTCGGCTCGCCGCACGGGTACATGCTGGAAGACGATGCGGATCTCTTCCCGACTCCTGATCCACATTACGTGAAGAAATACTATTTCCCCATCAGGGATCTGGAGCGGAGCTTGGATTTTGAAATCAAAGGGGATGATGTGATCGTGTTCCTCCACATCCAGAAGACCGGCGGCACCACGTTCGGGAGACACCTGGTCCAGAATGTCAGGCTGGAGGTTCCGTGCGACTGTAGACCGGGACAGAAGAAGTGTACCTGTTACCGACCCAATAGGAAAGAGACCTGGCTCTTCTCTCGGTTCTCTACCGGTTGGAGTTGTGGCTTACATGCGGACTGGACCGAACTGACCAACTGCGTTCCGGGGGTTTTGAACAAAAAGGAGAGCCGGATGAAAAACCAAAGGTGATGCGTGTAGAATTTTTTTTTTTTTTGATGGGGGTGTGAAATATTGTCTGTGTCTCAACTCGGTGAGCAGTCTACTGATATTTTTGGGACGGCTGCAGTCACAAAATAGCCAGCTTGTAGAAAAACTTTAGTGAGTCCAGAATAGGCTACCATATACGGACGGGCAAGTGGTTTTTAAAACAGGTCGGGTGCTACTTCCACTCCATCAAACCAGTATTGTTAACATCATAACCGAATAAGAAAGCTAACCCAAAGTTTATAAATGTACAGTAGAAGATATCGGAAACCTGACTACTCAGGGTAGCCTACAGCATGAAACAAGATAGGATTACGTTTACCTGGGGTTAACAATGACCAGGGTTAACGGTTTCAAGTGTGCAAAGCCCACAATGTTATGAGTTTAGTTGCAATTTCTGTTGTTTTATGAAACTGGGTGACAACCTTTCAAAAAATTAACATGGTAACCATAGTATTTTACTATGTAAATCAGTAGAGTAACTGTTACTACTGAAAATTACTTAATGAAACACATAGAAATCTGTCTGTGATTTCATTATTAGTTCTGTCTTGGCTTTTACTTGGGTTACCACAGCTTTATTGTATTTACAGGGGTTTTAGTAATTATAACATTTTGTCAATGTTTACCGTGTTAAAGTTTTGTTAAGTGAACATGGGTCCTATCCTATTATTTCAGGTAGAAGACAGGACTTGCTGTGTCAAATGTTTAGTGTCAGTTTCAATTTCTGTTTGTGTTTTCTCCAATGATGGAGGTGGAAAATTACTGTGTTGTAAAACAGCCCCTTGTAAACACTGTGTATACTGGCTGCCAGGATAGTGGTTACAGAACTTCCCACGTCAGGACACTCGCAGTCATGTCGGGAATAACTGGCCATTGGTAGTCAGTGTCAACTTGTTGTATTCTGGATAAGAAATGTCAATTTGACTTCATTATCTTTTTGCACTTACATATGGTGACACAAAACCATTTAGATTCTGTTTGAGTCTGTTTAAAAAGAGTTAGTTACTGTTTGTGGAGTATATTATGTTTACTTTTGCAACGATGTGAAATCCATCTCAGAGCCATGCACATAGACTGTTTTAGTTTTTAATAGGATTTTTGTGGATTAAATTATCTAAGCCCTGCAAAGTCAAATACATCAGATCAGATTTAGCAAGTAATCACCAGCCCGACTACTCTACCTAAAAGAACACAGTCTAGATCTAACATACCCTCGAGTGTAAAACATCCCTCGTACAGCGATGCCATTACTCTTGTTGCTTTTGGCGACCTTAGGAATGCAGCACTGATATGGATGCACATTCCTCTCCTTGATTAATCTCTCCTGTAATAAAGGCAGACAGACCACACCAGTGCTGTTCTTCTCTAATTTATCACGCATGTGTACATGTTCGTTCTGTCTGTGAATTTAGCACAGGGTCAATGGTAAAAGAGGTGAGAAGTTTTGTCATTTCTCATTGTTTAATATCTGCATTATTCTGATAATTAACGGGAAATACTTTGCGTAGATAATTCGGATTTGATATGCTGCTTTGTTGCACAGATCTAAGCACTCTTTTTTTATATTAGTTACAGTGATTTCAAAGGACCAATGCAGGGTGCATTGAAGGATTTAAACTTTGCACATTGCTTTTTCTCAAAGCTGTGAAACTAGCTAAATTAAAAAAGGGAGATGTTTTTTTTGAATTGGTAAAAATGCTCAGAATTTGATTTTGGGTACTTTAGAAAAACTAAAATAAGACAATTGAATCATTATGGTGGTCACATTGAAGGCTGAGAAAAGGGGGGTTATTTATGACCCATGAAATCTTTTGTGGAGAGTTTGAACGGCTGAGGTTTGCTGGGCTGTTTGTCTTTCTATAGGGCTTCATTATGTGTTTTTAGACTTATTTTTCAAAAAGAAAATGTCAATGACAACTATTATAATGTATGCTCACATATATGACCTACAAGTAAAAAAAAAATAAACCTTTAAACGTTTTTTTGTTTTGTTTTGTTACCAGATTGCATAATTGCTCGATGCAGATGGTTGTAATAATCACAGTGTTGTCAATTCAACCTGTTGCAGTGGTTGAACGTTTCACAGGGATGTGCATTAAAGGTGCAGTAAGCAATTTCCGAAAAAACGCTGTTGAAGGTGGATCGGGCTAAGCGCAACACGCTTGTAGCCAATCAGCAGTTCTGGGGCGTATACACTCATGATGGGGAGGAGAGAGATTTGCAAGAGCGAGATTTGAAGAAATACTGTAGAAAGAGAGATAGCTGAGTGACATTACAAAAGAGAAAAGGTCAGAGGAATATCAATGGAAAAATGACATGTTATGATCAGGCATACATAAGGATTTTTTTTCCCCACAGAACCAAGATATGCTGTTGTTGTAAAGTTAGCTATAGTAACAGGATATTTTTAAGTGTCATTGTTTGTCTGGAGCTGCTGTGGTGCTAGCGACTAACATCTAGCACTTTCTTGTATTTCTGCGTACCGTATGCTAATTTTTTTGTTCTTCCTTATTGTTCATTCGTTCGTAGCATTCTTTTGCTTCACTTCAGCTATGATAATGAGACATCCGCTTGTGCATTTTGGGTGTGGAGCAATGAAAGGAGAGGTGTGTTTGTTTGGATTGATTTCAAATATTTGGTGTTTCTCCGAAATCACTTACTACACATTACAGTAATTTTATGCTTTGTTGGTTGTTATTGTTAAAAGATCAGCAAGTATGTGGAACTTCTTTATTTGACATTTTTAATATTTCTGATTATTTTTAGAAATCTGTAATTTGTATATGACTGATTCATTAATAAAGAAAGGTTCATAAGTCATTTGTTTGTGAATCACACTTTGTTGATTGGTTGCATTTGCTATCCTTCTATTGCAGCCTGGCTCCCTAAATATAGATGTTGTCATGATGTTGACAATTAAAGTTTATTTGTCACAAATCCTTTTTAATCAAAAAATATTCTGAGATGTGTACTTCACCTTTGGGCTCTTCAGTCTTAACTGCTTATTCTCGAGATTAGGAGTCATAGCACAGGGTTTAACACCTGTTGTCATCCCAGTGAGTTACAGTTCACAGAAGCCAGCGCCATTCCCACCAACAGGCAGGAAGCCATCTGACAGCTGTGCCAATCTGCATGCTTGTTAGACATGTTTAACGGGCTTGTTTACATTTAAATCTCTCTCAGCTCCTGAGACTTTGGGCGCGTTGCTCACTCTCCTCTTCGTGGACATTAACATAGCGAAGGACGAGCTTTTAATTACACGTAGGTCTTATTCGGATTGTTGGTATTTCCAGTCACATTTTCCCAAATCGCATTCACGTCGTGCTGCTCCCCCCGGGGACCTGGCGGACATGAGAGCGATGGGGGCATTTTAATTGCTTAACGAGATGTGTATCACCACATTCTCATTGAAGCACCGGTTGCAGTTGGGAAGCCATCTGGCGAGTGGCGTGTGTTGCTCTCAGGCATGAAGCACAGGGGTTTCAGATTGACCAGTGAACGGAGACCAGAGGAGAGTGGCTTCTCGTGTGGGTGTGAGGTGTGAGAATGTTTCCCACAGCGATAGGCGTGTGCAATCAGCCACCAGCGGTTGTGTTTTTTTTTCCTCCCCGGTGAACTTCCAGGCATTGCCCCTGCTGCTCTAGACAGTATGTAATCTGTTTAATGAAGGGTCTGCGTCTGCTCTTTGACCAATCGGCTTGGTAAGAACAGTAGAAAGGGGCCGCTGTCTGACAGACGCCCCTTGGTACATTTAACAGTTCACCCCAAAAAGGAAATTCTGGCAGATAATGATAAGCTGATATTTATGTTATGGCTGATCATTGATTTTAAAATTCTGTAATATATTGTCCAAAGGAATAAAAATAAAACACTAAAAAAATCACTGTTACAAATGCTACAAGGCATCATTACTTGAATTAAAATGATTTAAAAGAAGAAAAAATAAGTGCGAAAGGCTACACCGACTAGAAATCAAGACATTTCTTATTATCTGGTTATTTTGAATAATTTAACATCCTTTTATTTAGCCAAGCTATACTATATTTGATTAGGTAGGAATTATGAGTGGGGTGAGAGGTCGGTGCTTCAAATATTATTGTGGACGATAGGAAGGCATTGAAGCCACAAAGGTTGAGATCCATAATGTACAGAATGAAAATTCATTTCAGATTTGCTAAAGATTACATTTAACAGTGTGTTAAGGGTGTGTTCACATTTGGTTAGATTAAAATTAACTCTGGCACGATCGCTCTGTTAGTGCGGTTCATTTAAATAAGTGAGAACAATGCCATTAAAACTCTGGTGCGCACCAAACAAGCGGACCATGACCGAGTCCAAACGAACACTGTGTTCGAATTAAATATGAACGCAACATGGACCAAAGACATCTAAACGTACAAAAAAACGGGACATGATGACACAAGATGCAACCCTAAAAAGGACATACCTGTTTTTTCTCGTCATTGTGATGTTGCCCATCACAGTTCAGTACAGCATCAGAACCGCTTCTCTTCGCAGCAGATCTTCATTTGTGTGTGTGACGGAGGAATTCCTGCCGCTATTTTGACTTCATTACACATTTTATAAGCTCTTCATGAGTTCTCAGCTGGTCAAAATACCATAGGTTATGCACATACAACAAGCGCATTTGTCTCAGCTTTCAGCATTATTTGGATGTTCCGTTGCGAAATATGCGTAATAAAAGTTGGCCAATCAGGTTGTGAACATATCCTCATGCCTTTAGGTTCAGTATCTTTAGGTTTGGTGCTAAAATGCAAATGCGAATGCTAAGCGGACCAGGACTAAATTTTTTTTTTTTTTTTTTCGGGCCAAACGAACCAAGCGAAATGAACTACAAATGTAAACGCACCCGAAATGAATAGTGGTTTTGACAAAATAAATAATTGGCCAATATATAGTACATTTTTTTTTATTAAAACATCCAGGTTGCTCTTTTCCATATAGCAAAAAGTGGATGGTGACCACTGGCTATCAGGCTCCAAAAAGCGGACTCTTTTGCTGCTTTTATACTAGCCATACAATAGCTGTGAGATGTAGCTATTCATAACAGAATTCTCATTTACGGGTGAATTGTCTCTTTAAGTAATCTATTTGCCGTGATTTCCCATTTCTAGCCCTCATAGATGAAGATAGAGTCCCAGTTGGGGGGCAGCCTGGTTAGGAGACCTGGCACAGTGATCAAGCAGACACAATTAACTTGAAATGACAAGGTGACGATGGGGTACCAGACCACATTGTCATGTTCCTTATACTAGACATTTATTGTGATTATTTTGGGGAAAAATGAAATTGCACGTTTTATTGGCATGCAGTTGTGAGCTGCAAAGAGTAATTTAAAAATGATCATATTAGGCCTATATGAGCTTGCCATCAGATCACGGAGAGAGAAAGATCTGTATCCTCTGTAATTATTAAAACAGACAAAATAGAAAGAAACAAATGAATCTGAAAGTAAACCAAAATTATTTGGAGTCCAGATGTCTGAGACTACATTTTAGAAGATTTTTTTTTTTTTTTAATAAAATTTTAGGATTTTGAACTATTTAAAAGGTATGGCATTACATTAATTGGAAATTACCCAGATAGGAAAATTTTGTCATCATTTACTCATTTATTTGTGTATTTATGCACATATATTTGAACTTTTCCTAATTTTTCAGTTCAGATTTTCGTTTAATTTGTCATGTTGATGGTAATGTAATAAATGTATTTATATTTTTGAGTATTAGTGATCTTAGACTTATGGAGTTATCTGAGTATCTATATACATGTATTCTTCTAGGAATGTGCCATGTGTGTTTGTGTGCATGTGTATAAGTAATGAGTAATGAGAGAGGATTCTGGGACGTGTGCACCTACTGTCACTTTTATCCCCCATGTCCTGTCTATTTAAAGATATTGCAGCAGATTTTGAGTCCAAGTCTAATAAACTTGCACATAAAAATCCTGCGGTACTGCTGTCTTTTCTTTTCTTTTAATTTCGTGTATATGTATCCACACTAATTTCTCTCTCTCCTCTCTTCTCTCTCTCTCTCTCTCTCTCTCTCTCTCTCTCTCTCTCTCTCTCTCTCTCTCCTCCTCTCTCTCTCTCTCTCTCTCTCTCTCTCTCTCTCTCTCTCTCTCTCTCTCTCCTCTCTCTCTCTCTCTCTCCTCCCTCCCTCCCTCCACATCCCTCCTCCACATCTCTCCTCCCTCCCTCCACATCTCTTCCTGTTCCTTCAGCAGTGTCAGTGTCTAATCAAACAGGCAAGATAATTTTCCACACTGTGGCTTTATGGATATGGGCCGCACAGTTTACCCCAAGCGTGACAAGAACATTAGATAGAATGTCTTTTCATGGAAGATTTACTGTAATTTATAAAATGGTAGGGCCTTCTAATAGACAACTGCCATCTGTATTATGAATAACAGTATTTATTTTAAAATATCAATATTTAATTTATTAAACCTGGGACATCATCACACTCACTGTCTGTGTACATATACAGGTAATAATCTAATCATGCTATAGGCGATGCTGTGCCATGATGTATATGCTAGATACGTTTTATGTCATACGAACATGCAGAAATAATATTTACTAAATATTTGCTTAAAAAATATCTCTTCTGAGATAAATGTCAGCTTTCTTTTTAGTTATGCTATCAAGGTAAATACAACTGGCACTATGGATGCGTTGAAGTTTTCTTTGGAATATGTTAATCTGATCGCAGCATTTAGGGTTCATATGAACAGAACGGATTGGATTCATTCCTAATGACAAAAATGAGTGCGTGTAAAAATACCTTGTGAAGTTCAGTCAGCTCCATATTTCCTCAAGGTAGAGTTTGGAAGTTGGTTATTTTGGCACAGTAGATGATCGTGTGAAGCCCAAAGCACCATTGACATAAGGAAATTATCAGTAGCAAGTAGTGCTTGATATTTGATGATGTTCTTTACTACAGTCAGTTATTGAAGATTGTGTCCTCCACATTTGGCCATGGGGAATAAAGAGCCACACTGTGACTCTTATAGGTTTGGTACTTTGCTTAAGAGTGTGTGCATGTTGGTGTGGGTTTGCCGCTCCACAAATTATAGTCTGATGTGGTTAGCAATTGTGTGATCTTTGTGGTTTGGAGGTCAGTAGCTCGGAGCTTATAAAATCCTCCAGCTCTCTCCACATGAACCGGGATTCTGGCTTTGGGAGCGTGAGCCAGATGGCTTGGCGGTCTCCAGATCTGCTTGGAGCAGAAAGCAGAGGTTCTGACGGGATAGTTTATCCCGGGCCGGTAAGAAAAAGAGCTTGGAGCCAAGCCTGATAGCAGTAGCCTAGCCTGACCTCGATGTGTTAATCCCATCAGATCAGTGTGGATTAAATACAGGCTGCTCAAAGCCCGTTATGTGGTAATGTGGAATCTGTGCCCGCCCACCGCGAAATCACCCCGTGCTTTCGGACGAATCGCTCTAAGAACATTTGATTTCTATGTTTGCCTTTTTTCTGCATTTTCACTTCAAATTGTGATATAATTAATCTTTAAACTTGTATTCGCAATTAGATATTCTAGGTCTAAGGATGGGACACTAATCATCCCACTACTGACGCTTAGCAAAGTTGACTGTTATATCCCTTTTTTATTTTAAATATTTTTAGCTACAATTAGCATGCTGTGTTTGTGCACCGTTAAATTCCTTCGGAAAAGTTGGGCCTTTAAATTCATCCACGGTATAGTACTTTCGTAACATCCATGCACATTCAGATGTCTTTGGGACGTCATGGTTCATACTGTATTGTGAGCTTCCCGCCATGAGTGTTGCGTTTTTAAGATGTCCTGTCAAGGTAAAAAAAATCCAAGTTGAGTGTAATCTAACATGTGGAAAAATGCTGCTGGCCTTAAATCTTTGCTATTGTTCACGTTAACATTTATAAGTTTTATCTTGTTAATGCATTAAATGTGACCACCTTACCGTTTGCAGTATTAAATATATATATAATATTTTATTATTTCTTTTATTTCTTTATATTTTTTTCTCATTGTTTTTAAGATGCTATGCCAAGTTTTAAAAACGTGTCTTGAGAAACATTCTGTTCTGTCACCGTCTTTATCTAGCTATTTTGCTCAACTCATGTAAATGGCCACTAAGGAACATGTCCAAGTGGCTTCTGCTGAACTTGAATCCAGCCTAATTATACTGTGATTCCATAAGATCAATTATTTGACTAGTCAGTCAGTCAACCTACTGACTGAATACATGTAACTTTGCACATCCATTGTAAGGGCATCCTAGACAAAAATACCTTTTCACTTCATTTCTATTATAGGATAAAAGCCAGTTTTCATATCATTGGCTCTGATACTGAAAAGCTTCTTGTTTACCTCATTCTTTGCTGATTATCTTGGCCCATTTCTGCTTGTTGTCTGTGGAGGTTTGGTAATTGCTCGACAGCGTTCAATAGTGTTTCTGTTAGATAAGCTGTTTTCCCCTTCCCTTTTCAAAGAACGTCTTGCGCTAAGAGGTGCTATCACTCACTCATTTCAGAGAGAGTGTTTTTTTTTGTCATCTGACATCTCAACTGTGTGAAGATAACGTGCTAACAGAGATTATAAGTGTGTGTGAACTGATCTAGGGCAGTTCAAGGGAAGGTCGTGACGGGCTGACAGTGTTTTAGGATCAGCATGCTAAATTAGCCAAGGACGCTGAGTTCTAGCAAACAAAGTGCTTACCTGGAGAAGCTTCCTCTCTCTTTGACTTTATGATCGTATGCTTACATGTGTAAAGACGTGACTGGCCTTAAAGGGATAGTTCACTTTGAAATTAGTTTTTGATATGTTTTAGCTTACCTCAAGGGCATCCAAGATGTAGGTGTCTTTGTGTCCACAGTATTTTCAATTTTGATATTTTTAGGTCGAACCGTTCTTGTCTATCAGTCATATAATGCAGGTCTATGGGGTCCACCTCAAAGAGCATCCACAGAGAAGTCCAAATTAAACATGATTAAATGACTCGTAAATGTAAGTACACATTGATGGCCTAAGACAAGAAACGAGTGGTTTGTGTCAGAAAACGAACAGTATTTATATTGTTTTTACCTCTTGTAATCACAGCCACGTCCAAGTGTTCTAAGGCCGCGGGTGCTTCGGTCTTTTCCAGCAAGTGCCGGAAGTGATCTCTCGTGCGTGTACGTCACTCATACAATTGTTTCATTTTTTAATTTTTTTTAATTGTGTTCTTTTACGACAGTTTAAACATCCCGGATAAGCGCAAATTAGTACCCTTTAGCCGTCTTACCTACAATCTCTGTTCTGTGTAAACAATGAGTGACATACACGTGCGAGAGATCACTTCCGGTGCTTTCCGGAAAAGACCGAAGCGCCCGCGACCTCAGATCATTTGGACGTGGCTGTGTTTACAAGAGGTAAAAACGATATAAATACTGTTCGTTTTCTCACACAAACCGCTCGTTTCGTGTCTTAGGCCATCAATGTGTACTTACATTTACGAGTCATTAAATCATGTTTAATTTGGACTTCTCTGTGCATGCTCTTTGAGGTGGACCCCGTAGACCTGCATTATATGACTGACAGACAAGAACGGTTTGACCTAAAAATATCAAAATTGAAAATACTGTGGAAACAAAGACACCTACATCTTGGATGCCCTTGAGGTAAGCTAAAAATATATCAAAAATTTATTTCAAAGTGAACTATCCCTTTAAAGGTGAATTCCGGTAGCACTTTGAGTCTATTTTCTTTTGACTTTTTGACTCTTTTAGAATCGCCTCTGACCGCTTCAGAGTGGCTGTCTATGGGCATGCAAAAAACATTAACGTCAACCCTTAATGTTCGTTTTCAAAACTGTGCAACTCACCGAGTGGTTAGTGGTGTTCGTTGATGATTCAAAACAAATATATCGGCGCAATGTATGATTTCAATGCGTGTTATTTGCTATAGTGGAACTAGTTTTTCAGATACCTCACAATCGCGTATAAACTTCCGCTTGATATTTGAGTCTAAAGCGTTAGCTGTATGTAAACAGACCCCTTTTCCGTTTCCGGTAGCGCAGTAATATCAACGAGCAATGAGTCCTCCAGCAGAAATCAATGCAATTGTACAAAATGCCAAATAAAACACGACAGAAATGGTATTTCACTACGCTACTTGTTTTGGAACATCAACGAACACCACTAAACACTCGGTGAGTTGCACAGTTTTGAAAACGAACGTTAAGGGTTGTTTTAAGGACATGTTTGTGCATGCCCATAGACAGCCACTCTGAAGCGGTCAAAGGCGATTCTAAAAGAGTCAACAAGTTGAGACAGGACCCATCGTCAAAATTTCTGTTTCCACCACTCTAGTTCATCCAAAACAAACTAGAAAATAGACTCAAAGTGCTAAATACCGTAATTCTCCTTTAAGTCATCTGCTGTTGTTCACAATACCATCTCTGTGTTTTACTCTAATAGCTTAGTATTAAAGTGTACCATTACCCATGTACATACTCAGTACTTATTTTAGTAATTACAATTACTGGGTAATAACTAGGTACTGACCCTGAACCTACCCTAAACCTACCCTAACCCATTTACCTGCCAGTACTTTCTAGGTAAGTACACTGTAAGTACTGTACTGTAAAAGGAAGCGTTACCATATATTTATGTGACCGTTGACTGCTTGACCATGACACCATTGGTCACTCTTTTTTGCATTTCTATTGTTTTACTTCACAGGCAGGTCAGTTTCTCAACTTACTTGAATATTAATATGAATGAAACAAATGAAGTTCCCGGGCTGCTGTCTGATAATATAGATCCTGTGGCCCGTGAAGAGAAACGTGCCCTCGAGCTGGACCTAATGTCGGCACTGCATGATTGAGCGCTTCAGTGCCTCCTCTATCTCTAATGGCTTTTTAATAAACAAAGACTTGACCACCCTTCAGCCTGCCCTTTGTGTTTAGCATAAATGAATACATGAAGATGAACACAACTCCGCTGCTAATGCTAGAGTGAACGTGGTTGCTGTGGTCTTTTTTTTCTTGCTCCTGCTATCGCTTTTTATGTGTGCAGTTTTCTTTATCTTATGTCCTTGTTTACAAAACACTTTTGCTTAAAAATATTCTCTCTGGCCATCTCTGCTTTTCACTCATTACTTTTTTTTTATTCCTGTGTGATTTGGAATCTTGTTCTAATTTTCTTCACTCTCCAGTTTTGGCCAGTGTGGCTCCTGCCGAAACGTTGCTGGCGTTATGACGGACATTGGCTTTGAAGTCTTGTTGTGCGCCGCGCTGCCAGGTAAAGCCCTCGGCGATAGCACCAAATTGATTTCTGCATGCTGTGGACAAATTGCCACGCAATGACTAATTAGCAAACATTTTTATAATTCATAATTAGGGCCTCCACTCTCCCTGTGTGAGTTGGCTCGCTGCCGAGCGTTAATTTGCAAAACCACGAATTCTGCCTTGAAATCATAAGACTCTCTCAACTTCCCACAACCAATAGCTGAAGCAGGTGCTTCTTCAATATTTCTTAAAGACTTCCCAGGCTGCCTCAGAAGCCTGTTCATGAAGTGTCACGACAGCGTGATGTGAAAAACCGCAATGGGCAAAAGTTTTACTGGCGAAAACCATTTATATGAACTAGGTGTAATGAAACATTTTAATATTCATACTTGATTCTAAATGGTCAACTACAATTTCATAGCAGCACTGTATAACTGACTGGAAAACCCATTTCATCACATATGCATGTGTTCTCTGTAGTCTTTATAAGTACGATAATAAAACAATTTCAACTTAGATTTATATTTTATGTCCATTTATGTATTTACTTGATAAGCACCCATGTAATGAGTGTGATTATGAATTATAAACCGCTTTGGAGTGATACAAAAGATCCTGATCACCTTGTCTGGGTTTATTAGTGATTATGACCGGATGACTGTACGTTATCACTTCTGTAATTTTTTTTTTTTTTTTTAAAAGCAGAGCTGGAGCAGAACATAAAATTTCAGACTGTTATAACTCACAATTACTTTCACCTAATTTCACTTATACAAGTTAATTATCCACAGTACCATTGTATGTAATATCATATAATACTAGACTGTAAGTGACTTAAGTGCAAAACATCTGAACAGAAGTTTGTTAACAATGACTTTAGGCTCCTGAGTTTTTCTCTTGTCTGTGCTATTTTATTCTTTAAAAGCACAGGTTAATGATTTTTAGTACAGTGCTTCCCAGTTAACAAGCAGTTTTTTTAATGAGCATTCATAAAACAAGCTCCTTCTTATAAACCAATGTTTTTAAAGTCTTTTGTGCATCTTAGTGTCTTTGATCTTCTCACTTGTGTTTTATAAATTGTGATCCACTTTCAGTAAAAGATTTTGAAATTTAGCACACTTTATGTTGATTCATTGATTTTTTTAAGGAACAGATGGTACCTGCAAAAAAAGGGTAAAGCTTGTAGTCTTTTCTGAAATGTTTGAAACTCAAAATTTTGTGTACAATATTTTGCATGCAAGGTGCATGCTTTTGTAAACTTTGGAAAATGGATTGACCCATTTTTAAAGATATCTCCCAGTGATATACTGATGCTCTTTGATAATGCTTAAAGAGGTCAAGTGCATCTATCATTTATGCATCTTGGTGGTGTATCGGATGAGTGTGCATTGAACTTGCCAAATATCTAGGAGTTGTGGAAAGTTGTTTGATGGTGCAGTGGTGCAGAACATTTGACATCAGATTTCGTTTAGTGTGCAATGATGAGTATGAAATGTAAAAATGAAGTGTGCAAAAAGTGCCTAATGACGGGTGCACACTGTGCAAATCCTAAAAGATTCCTCTGATCCTATTCTAAAATCTGAAGTCTTTGATCGTTAGTTTGACATGTTCACAAACAGCCGGTCAATTTGACCTTAGACGAAATTCTGGCAGTGTCAGAAGATTTGACTCTGTCCAGCAGTGTGACGTCTACCCAGATGTTTTACCCAGAACATCAGCTATAAGGAAGGTGCACATGACAGCATTTGCTTTACTTAAGCCATTCAATGAAGGTCAAATTAAATTAGAAGAGTTAGCCGGAAAAACAATAGAGTTTGCTTCATAATTTCAGCATGACATGCTAAATCCCAAAAGGATAAGAATCCCCATGCGTGTCTCGTGTGAGTAGGGCTTAAGACTCCCTTTCCCCGTGTCCTGTACCGCCCCACTCTAGAGAGCACTGAACTGGGGAGGAAAGTTTATTTGTGCGGGCCGTATTATGGCACATGATGTTCTTGTATTATGCGTTTTTCTGCTGATACGGCCATGCTGTCGACAACTCCAGTGAGCTGGCAGCTCAGTGCGGCGTTATCTTCTAAAGTAAGAGCGAGAGAGAGGGAGCATAGGCTTGATTTATTGCCTCTGCAGAGGAGAGAGCGAGAGAGGAGGGGTGAAGAGTGAGAAAGAGAAGCGAGATTCTTCCTTTGAGTCTCTGGAGTTGAGTGAGACAGGTTGGAGTTTGAGCCGAGTGAAAGAGAAATCCAAATGAATGAAGAGGTGCTGATTTTTTTTTCCTCCCTCATCTGCAGGAGACTTTTCCCAAACTTCTCTGCTTCTCCACGTCCTCCGATTCTTCTGTGTCCCTCTCCTGGGAACCTGTTATAGACCTCATCTGACCGCTGCTCAACAAAAGCCTCTCTGGAATTACCCAGCATGCCTCACGGTCTGCAGAGAGTTCTGCCTTGATGCTTTTCTGGTGGTGGAGGGAGAGAACCCCCCCCCGCTGTGTTATTAAGCTCTGTTTGAGGCCAAACTCAGCCTTGAGAATTCCAAGATAGCTTGTGTGCAGCTTTTCCCACTTTATTCCTGTATGTTTGTTTGCAAAGAGAAATTGCATAACGCCTCATAAATTTGTACAATTGGTTACACATTAGCAATGTCTGACTTGGATAGTCTAAGCAAATAAACTTCAGTAAATCATTCATCGAGTATAATAGTTGATTCCAGCATCACTCTTACAGAAACATACTATGGTGTTTATTTCAGTCTTCAGTTTATTTCATGGTTTGCTTTAAAACATTTCTGTTTCTATTTCAATAAAACAAAGTTTTCTATTTACAATAGAAAATAATTTCAACCCATATATCAGTTTAATACAGTCGAAAATTGTTTAAAGTAATGCATTTACTGTACAAAGGAAGTCTATTGACCAAGATATTCAAGTGGTTTTTAAAGCATAAATTGTCACTTTCTCTGTCCAAAACCTTTATTTGAACTGCAAAATTATATTATATTATGTTATGTTATGTTATGTTATGTTATGTTATGTTATGTTATGTTATGTTATGTTATGTTATGTTATATTATATTATATTATATTATATTATTACAAAACTTGGGACAAGTCAAATTATTAGATACTTGACTATCATATAGAAGTATCATATTATCCACCAGATCAATTATCTCTTTCCCTGGCAGTTTTTTTTTTTTTAAAGCTGCCAGCCAGCGCCAACATTTTTTCCCCCGAAAAACTTTCATGGCACCCAGAGTATTTTATAATATGAGTATCTGAACATATAATATATCAAAAGAAAGAACAAAGTCTCTGCTTTTCAAAAAAAACAAAAACAAAACAAAAAAAACCTCTAGCTTCATGCTATGGTTCAAACATTTTGAACAAAAAGCTGAGATTATCACATTTTTGTCAAAGACTATATCCAGATCGATTCAGAACAATGATTGTTTTAATAGATCGAGTGGATGGAGTCCATCAACACCCCCAAACCTTGCAAAGTCCTATACTTTTTCCTAGGTTCAACATTTAATTTGGCTGTTTTGATTTATATACCGTTGAATGTTTGACATGAAAACATGGATTGCTGGGAAATTCTCCTTGTATCAAAGAAAAAAAAAAAAATCTGTCAATGGCAGGTGATGAGTTAAACATCAATGCAACAGCCACAGTTCTTTTTGAGTCATTCACACAAAAGTCATTCACTCGGACTCGAATTGTTTATTTTCATTTTGAACAGATTTGTTCACAAGAAGTGTCTGTTTCCTGAACATTAGAGATGCCATACTCCCACTTGAGTGAGTTTACAGATCTGTATTGACACACAGCGGCTTTATGTTTCAGAATGTTTATTTAATGAACTATTCATATGAAGTGCATCAATCTTTTCCCGCTCACATCTGTGCCCGGTTGGGCCGTCAGTCGTCCCGTGTCAGTGGCCCTATAGGAGGCAGCCCACAAAACCCCTTTTCTCTCTCTGTCTCTCTGAGAGCAGCAGGAGGGAGATGGGATCTCTGCTAATGTGAGGCCTCTTAAAAACAAGCTCCCAGGTCTCTTGTGTTTTCCAAAGAAAGATTTACATTCTTTTGCATGGAAAAGTGGGGTCATTGTTGGTCAAAACGACCTCACTCTGCGTCTACAACAAGCTGAGATTGGAATTCTGATGAACTTGTATAAATCGTGCTTTGTATTTTTTTATTGCTGTCTTATTTGCACACCCTGTTGCATGTGCATTTTTTTCAGTGAGGGGGTGGGGGTGGCGTTTGCTTCCGAATTAGTTTATGAAGTAGTAAGGATTATCTTTAATGTTTGGGTGATGTGTTAAAGGGTGAAATTAAAATTGTCATCTTGCTCATCCTCGTCCCAATAGCAAATTTTAAGACCTTTTCTTCTGTGAAAAGCAAAAGGAGATGTTTTTCAGAATGTGTGGGCTGCTCTTTTCCATACAACACAAGTTGATGTTAATTAAGTCATATCTATATCAATTTTATTTTTTTATTGTTTTTAATTTATAGGATGTATATTGATGATTTGTTCTTTATTAATACATTTGAATTTTATTTTAAATATGTAATTAAACAAATAAAAAATTAAAGATTTCCCTCGAAATTGGACCTTGTTGGAGTCAGTGTTTTTTGGTATTATTTAAATATTATTATAGTATTAGTTCATAATTTGGATTAGCTATTATATATATATTATATAAGCTTTTTTTTTCAGTTTTCGTTTAAACTTTATATTGCGAATTTGTGTGCTTTATCATTTTTATTAGTTTTGTATTTTTATTTCAATTATACTGTAGTAGTTTTAGTACTTCAGCTTCCACTTTTTTTCAGTTAGTTGCCAAGGGATGATTTCAAATTTTCGTTTAGGTTACAATTTTTTTTCCATCTAATGTTTATATTTATTTGATTTCTGCTTCAATTCAATCACCAAAAACAATTTTAATAGTTTTAGTTTTTAGTTAGAAAAAGCACTGGTTGGTTATAGTGCACATGCTACAAGTTTCTCATGCAGAAGACACTTGTTCAAATCTAGGTTTTGACATTTCCTAGTCCCATTCCTTTATCTTTTTTTCCCCCCAGTAATTGCCTGTCCCTGTCAATAAAAGTGGTTAAAAGCCCAATAAGTACATAAAAATGTGGTTCTATGTGGTGAAAGCCCTTGTGATTCACTCTGTTGGGTTTAAAGTGACTCCAGTGATAGACTGAGTACTCACTGCTCCACAGCCTTTATTTGAGGGCTGACATTTCAGCAGACGTTGATACTCTCCATATCAGTGCTTAAACATGATGGATGACTCACAAGAGCTTTGTTGACTTGTTAGTAGATCAAACGGCAGCTTCTGGTAAAACGACTGAAGATCACAGTCATGGAGTCGTTGGCCAGGCGTTTCGGCATCAATTGCTTCTTGAAAGATGAGGTCGGAGCGTTGACTATACGTTCAACTGTCACGTTCTAGAACGTATTTAACACTTTTTGTTGTGTGTGTGTTCTGAGTATTTTTCTGATCTGCTAACCTGGTCAAATTCTTCCTAACTGCTGTTTGAAAGTGTCCTTTCTTTACTTTTCTTTACACTGTTATGTTGGGCTAGATTTAGTGTGCTTAACACTCATGTGTGTATTTAACACTCATTTTTAAATAGCAGATTTTGCATATGAGATAGGATTTATACCATCAGAGTTGAATACTTGAGTAGTGTTGAACTGCTTTCTATTATGGGCTTTTACTAGAATATCTCTAGAGTTATTATCCATGTTGGATGCAGCATAAGAAATAAGTTCATTTTTACATATCAAAGGTGCCGTATTTCCCCCCTGAAGTCCACTTATAATGTTTTATTATAATAGCAGCCTAGTTTTCATAAATGTCCCATAAGAATTGCGACTTACTGTCCTGAAAAGTCATGAAAAATCATACAAGTCAAGAAACCTATTTTTTTAGTTATTATGCTCAGCTATACAGTATTTTGTTTATTAGAAATGGGTCTTTGTAGAGTACAAAATCCCCCCCCCCCCACCCAGTTGTTCATGATTGTTGGAAAAGGATTTTTTTTAATCATTTGTTTTTACTTGCAAAGAGAAATATCCAAATGATGAAATATTGTAGAGCTGTGCATAGCAAGAAAAACCTGAAATTATTGTTATAAAATTCCTTGATTTTAAAATATTTTAGGAATTTCCGTCATTTACCATTTTCCTGAAGCTTACAAGTGTGCACACAGCAAACAGGGACTATCCTCTTGGTTTTAAACTCGCAGGTTTATTTGCTATTTTACTTAAACAATTTTCTCTAGTTAATGTGATTTGCTTGTGCACAGGAAGTGAACTTTAGTACAAAGGAGAGAGAGTGAATTAATGAGTAAAAGAAAGAGAAAGTGACTCTGACTATTAGAAACTGAGTAAGACGGAGGGATGAAGTGAATAATGCAAGGAGAGGTGAGGGTGATGTGGGGCGGGGGGATATTCCGTCATAATCCAGCTGTTGCCGTGACATGAATCAGGTGACCTTTGGCTGTCAGCATCTCAGTCCATTACAGAAGATGATTTGCCATCAACGAGAGAAGAGAAATGCGGGAGGTTGCAGAGGAAGCAGAAAAAAAACGCATATCCACTGACAGAAAGCCATAATATAAGGGAGGGAGATGGAAGGAGGAGTAAATGAAGAGTGAGTGTATGAACGAGTGAAGGAGTGCAAGTACTTGGCAAGAGTACAATGAGATTTTTTTTGCTTTCTGTTTGTATGGTGATGTATTGAAAGGATTTGTCTGCCTGCCATGAGTGGGAGCGTCCCCTGTGGTTTCCTGGATCATTTTTTTTTATTTGTTACACACTTCAAGTCCCTCCTGATGTCCATGTCACTGAGACCGGTAGGATTTCACCTGAATCTTGTATCCTTTGTGAGATGTGTGCAATCAGCCTGAAATTTGTGTTTTTGTTAAGCACTGTAGCTGGAATCAAACAGGCCGTGTGAAACCACCCCCCTTGCTTGACAAGCGTGCTAATTGAATTGTGGGAAAATGCTAATCGTGGACATGTAGGGGAATGTTGGATTCTTTCTCTGCTGACTTTGCAACGGATTCTTGCAAACATAAGTGCTGTTGACGGTTGTTTAGATGCGATTTATCGATGCTGTTTTTAAGTAATTCGTGATTTAACCAGTCAAGACTTACACATCAGATTTATCACAGTATGCGGTGCTAGTTGTGTCCATCCATCCATCCATCCATCCATCCATCCATCCATCCATCCATCCATCCATCCATCCATCCATCCATCCATCCATCCATCCATGAATGATATATTCTAAAATGTAATTTATTCCATCCAAGACTGAAGTATTGATGCAGAAATTCAGCTTTACCCTCAGTGTCACATGTTCCTTTGGAATCATTCTAATATACGTTTTGCAATTTTACTTGAGTGTAACATTTCTTAATTTCAAGAAAACAGCAGTTATTTCAAATATAAATGTCTTTACTTTCACTTTTGATCAATTAACTGTAATGCATCCTTGCTGAATAAAAGTATTAATAAAAAAAATCTTACTGACCCCAAACTTTTGAGAAGTAGTAGGCCTATATATTTTAGATTTATTATATAAAAAATGTTCATCAGTAATTTTGTTAACGAACTAACAGTCCTGTAGTTGTTGCGAGCGTGTTGCCTCATCTTGCCTGGCCTGGTTACGACAAGGTGTCAGTCTTACATGACGTGATTGTGACTTTGAACAAGCGGTGTGAAGTTCTCGACCTTGGCTAAGGTGGTCCTGACGCTTAATAGCGGAGTTCTACTCTACAAGCAGATGCTAGTGAAGAGAGAGAGAGAGAGAAGAAAAGGTGTCTGACAGAAGACGACGACTATGGCGAAGTGTTTCTCAGCGATACGCCGTGTCCGCCCTCACAGTCACTTAGCATTTTGACAGAGCAACTCGAGCTTTTCAAGCTCCAAGACTCTAAAGTGCACTTAACAGCTTACTATAACAACGTGTTTTTTGCCGTGCACTCGAGGCCTGCTCCGAAGAGCACTTCTTCCGACTTGTAGGGTCGAAGATGATGTGCTTCTCTTTCTCTTTTACTCTCTCTCCACGGTGTTTGTTTTCACGTCGTCATCAGTCACTTCACATCTGATTGACAAGCGTGCTGAATCATCTGGAGACGGCTAATGCACATTTCGTGTTTCGCAGAGCATTTGAACTGCTGAAAGTGCACTGGGTAAAATTTACAGCCGAAATGCTATCCGACTTGTTTTGCTTATTAGATTTAGACGTAATGTGCTGTAATAGACTTGAGGATTTGTTTTCACACAGCTTGCCGTTTTTTGATCCTTATGCATATAATAGGTAATTTATATGATTTATAGTAGCATTGTTGGAGCATTTATTCATGCATTTAAAATGTAGCATGGGGAAGGTTACTAGCATAAATTACAGCCGCTCAAAATGTCTTTTTGTGAGTTGTTTTACACTCTAATGTTTTGAAGCTTCCTGCGACTCGAGGAAGTGATGCGTCAGGAAGTAAAGGGCCGCTTTCAGGAAGAGATCAGATCTCTATCTGCGATAGGACAGTGATTGGGCTCAAATTATGTCATGTGATCTTCATCTTCATCCTCCGAGGGATATTTCTTCATATGCAGATGCCCTTTGTTAAAGGTCGTTGAGCCATTGTGCTATCAGAGATCAGGGCTTCATCAACAGTGTTTGTTTCTTCCCTTGTGCGCTGCTGACACTTATTTTAATGATGCAAAACAAATGCAAATGTTTAGCTTGGGGTTGTTTGTTTTTTGTATTGAGTCTCTCTGTCTTTATCTAATTTTTATCCCCTTGTGTTGGAAAGAAAAATCACAAATGAGATCTCTGTAACATCTTAGTTGTTTCTCTTGCATAGCAATACGATTAGATGGGGAGCAAATGGATTTAAAATTGTGCTTGCTTCTCATATATTTTTCTTTTGAGCTTCCCCAAGAGGGAGTTTTAATACTCAAATATTGCTCTTATCTCTGGAGACTTAACTCCATTTGCAGGTATGTTTTAAGTATCACCTTAGATGCTTAATACAATTCCCTAGTACATGTATTCCCAAACTTTTTTTGTCATCCGAACCCCTTTGAACTAAAATATTTGCTTGAAGTAACTCCTGGGATTTTAAGTTAATAATAATGTATCCACAAACTCCATTCATGTTTCTCTGATGTCGTTAATGGTCATATGACATGCGTGTAAACAAATAAAATGTAGTTTTTATTGCAAAAAATATTTTTCTTTAATAATATTTATGAAAAAAAGACCTGTGATGGCAGTGCTGAATTTTCAGCGTCCGTTACTCCAGGCAAAACAATTATCAGTGTTGAAAACAGTTGTGCTGCGTAATGTTTGTGTGTGTGTGTGTGTGTGTGTGTGGTAACGCCCCATCCCCTCCTCCCCTAGTTCCAGTTTCATAAATGGAAACTATTAAAAGCAACATTTATTTTAAATATAAATCATTTGTAATATTATAAATGTCTTTACTTGCACTTTTGATTCATTTAATGAATCCCTGTACAATAAAAGTAATAATTTATTTAAAAATCTTACTGACTCTTTGTAATCGTAATGTACATTTTTATGATTTAATTAATTATTAGATTTTCATCAACTCACTAACCCCTGCAGTTCCCTCACAAACCTCCAGGGGTTCACGAACCCCAGTTTGGGAAAACCCTTCCTTAGTAAAAATAAACAAAGGAAGTAATTGTTGACTGAATAAAAGTATAGAGAGGTTAAATGAATGTGGACTCCATAGACCAGCCACCAGTTTCTAAACTATAAGACTGCGTCTTACGAGACAAGAGGTAATCAGTCTTTCTTTTCAGACCGATCTACCATTTTGTTAATGACTTAAAAAAAAAAAATAGGACCAGTCTTGAAGAAAAAATGAAATGACTAACTTTTAAGACTAGTCTAAGCAGTTTATGCAACTGGCCATAGGGCATTTGATCTTGTGAGAATTTAAATTTGAATCTCAGACACCAAAATCAGCAATCAAAAGTCCATCCATATTTAACTCTATAGCTCTATTTTGTTACTCTGTGTCAAAAAGTCTCATTCATGTCTAAATGTATTTCTCCCAAAGAATTTTAGGAGAAACTTATAAGACTAAGTCTGAATGATACACTGTGAACTCCATTAAGCGCCTGAACAATGAAAGCGCAACCTTGGAGCGATACATTTTCCTCTGGGTTCTTCTGGACGAAACCCTGGCGATGGCGTTGCGTGAAACAAGCAGCTAATAAAAAGAAGAGTGTGATGATTGTGCCGGAGTCCTCGGCGCTCCGGGGCCGTTATCTTCTCATCCATCCGTCTTAACTCTGCTCCTCACGGTGCTCGGAATGGAATTCTCTCCCTCCCTCTGCCCTTTTGGAGGGCTAGCATGTGTGAAAAATTGTTAAGCAGCTCTCTCCTCTGTTTTTCCCCTTCTCTCCCTCTCTCTGTCCTTTGTGCTCGAGCAGGCGTGTTCCAAACTCTTGACATCAAAAGAAGGCGTAACTCATCAGTCTCTCACCAGGGAAACTCTTTTCACCGGGCAGCAGAAAGGGGAACACGAGCGAAACGGGATCCGTTCGGGGGCCGCGAGGAGCCATGGGGGTGATTTGTGTTTGAGGGGGGCGGAAGGGAGTTGTGGGAGTTGAGTTGTGCGGTAGCCCGTCTACACTGGGCCGCTGGAAACATAAACACAGGCTCATAATCAAGCCGCTGAACACACAAACACACATGGCCCTCATTCGTCAGGTTTTGTTCTTTGGCATATGCGCCCTCGCGTCTGTCTTTCCCTGTATGAACTCTTCTGATATAGTCTCCTCTGAACTTTTACCTTAAGCACTCCACTTCTTCTGTTAGTCCACATTTTCCTCCATTGTGTACTTAAAAAAAAAAAAGTTTTCTGTCCCTGTCTTCTTTCTTGGTCTATTTCATGTCCGAATTAGCCTGCTTTCTCATTCTTTCCTTCTTTTGCTCACCCTTTCTCTCGTTTATCATCAAATTTATTGATCTGATTTTCTTGTTCATTTGTTTGTTCGTTTGTTAGTTCATGTGTTTGTTCGCTCACTCTCTCACTTCGTTCATTCGTTCATTTATTCATTCATTCACAAGATTTTTTATTTTATTGTTTTTATTTCAAAACTTATGTATTACTGTTCAAATATAACATGCTGAATTGGAGCTCAACAAACATTTTTATCAATATTCACTTATTATCAGTGTTGAAACAGTTGTGCTGCTGTTTTTTCATAAATGGAAAGTCCTTAAATGGAAATCCTTTGTAACAGTATAAATGTTTTACTTGCACTTTTGGTTCATTTAATGCATCCCTGTTGAATACAAGTATTAAGTTATTACACAGACCACTACGTTTTCATTTTTTTTTTTCAGTTTTAAAATGCTTAATTGGCACGATCAATATTCATACATATATATCGCCAATTTACGGCTAAACCACATTTAGGTAAACAGTGTTTATAACAGTTTACATAAAAAAGTGCATTCATTTAAAAAAGAGTTTTATTGACAATTAAGGTCCAATAGTTGTGTTTATATAATAAAAATATAATTGAGATTCGCTCTCTCAGATTATTCAGTCATTTACTCTCGCTTATTTCTTCTTTCACTTCGCTCACTGTTTTATTCACTCATTTACACCCAGCATGTTTCCTTCCACTCTTTAAAATGACTTTCTCTCGGCCTCTCAGCCAGGCGTCCTGTAGTGTGAAATGGGTCCGTCAGTAGAATTAGCATAGCTTTTCTGCAGCAGATTGTATAACATAACTTTGGCAAAGGGCTCCATATGGCTCCCCGTTCACTCTCTGGCCCTGCCCACTGACTAATACTACTCTCACCGAGCCTGAGTGCTGCATTAACATAATTAAAGTGGCCACACACACACACACACACACTCGCTCCTTTAGCCTTGGCCTCTGTTCAAACACCCTGTTCTGATTCAGGCTGTAAAAGATGTCAATATGGCAACTTGGTGTTCTATTTGATTAGAGTAGTTCACGTTTGTTATTGTCATTAGAGATTTTTATCTCCGACCCCAAACAGACGGTTGTTGTTTGATATGTCAATTCAACAAAGGGTTGTAAACGTTCGCTCGGTGTGCAAGATAAACCCTGTAGACCCTGTCATATCATTCTATTGTTTGCTCTTAGATGAAATGGCAGTGTAATTATTCACTTTTTGCTGTGTGGTAGGATGTTATCTAGTTATCATCGGATGGTTTCATGGCATGCCAGCCCACGTGTTGACTCAAGAACTACACAATACTACATTTTTATTATCCTCAATACTGTAAGTGACTATAATGTACAGGAACCCTAAGTAATACATGTTTGTCAATGGCAGCTTTTTAAAATATTACATTTCCCTCTTTTAATCTTCAGTTTGTGGTTATGGCATTGAATTTGCAGTACATTATTGTACAGTCAGTTAACAAATTATTTTTTTTTGCTTTTGTTGAATTGCATGTCGCTTGATTATGCAATTGCAGCAATTAGATAAAATAAATTTTATTATGAGTGCATATTTTTGATGTTGTCTTAACCTCTTTTACTTTGTCTTAGACTTTTTGAAAGTCTTACAGAATGTCAGAAATGAATGATTGCAAGTGTAATTCGCTCAACTTTTTTTGATGTATCACATGAGTTTACTCCTCTAACCTCTTAGTGGCTCCTAGTTTATTTAAAACTCCCTACATATGGTGTGTGAAAGCTTACGTCTTTCTTCTGTCAGATGCAGTTTAAGTAAAGAGTATCTCAGTTCTCAGGTTTGGGATTTACTGTTATAACGATTTTTTTTAATTATTAAATAAAGAGAGCATAAGCGACTTATTTCAAAAACATCTTATATTATACGGTTATATATATTTTGTTGTACAACAAGGATATTTTGAAGTTGTTTTTCCAAATATTTGCAGTGATTCACAGGTCAATGTTTCACCTAAAATTTTATATTGTATTAAATTGCCACACCCTTTCTGTCAGTTTTCCCATGGTCAGTAAGCCGTGACCCACATTTATTTCTCAAAAATGGTGGAAACAAACAAGTGTGTGTGTGTGTGTGTGTGTGTGTGTGTGTCTGTGAACCATTTTTGAGAAATAAACATTCATACACATAATTGTAAGTATATCACTAGCACTGATTACAGTGATACAGCATAAGGTAAGGCTATTAAATAGCAGTCCCAAACTAGTTTTTGTTAATACAGTAAAGTTAGTAAGTTGGTATGAGCCACCACAGTCATCAAAAAATATAGAAAGTAACACAAAGTAAAAATAAAGTGGTATTTGGGTTAAGGTTACGAACACGAACTGTTAATAAACCACCTTTGCTTAAACATGACATACCAGTAATGTAATTTATTGGTACTTTATGGTAATTTCATGACTTATTAATTGACAACATAACTACGACATTGCATGGTCGTAATTTATTTAGCTCTTTTTATGTAGTGAGATGATTTACAGTGCACCATGAGTGCAGAGTGATGTCTTAAATAACAGTAAAGTACATTTTTCTCTAAGGTATGAGATTTTTTGAGAGAAGTTACAAAAATAACGAAAGAATAATGACACTGACATAACTTGACATCATCTCATCTGACTTTAAATCATGCAAAGTACAGTTTTATTATTTGGACATTCAATTTTCTAAATTCTGGCTATTCTAGAATATAAGGACAGGTTTCTGATTGACACATTGAAGGGAACAATGGTTTAGCAATGGTTTAACCATGTCTTTAGGACCAATAACCAAGATGATATGTCTTTTGCTCACCTCGCTGTCAACTCACTCTGCTCCTCTCTCTCTTCCACTGATGAGCACAGTAAATGTGTGTTGGTTGCGTTTGATTTGTGGAACTGTGCAAACAGTCGCAGATCACGACATGTTCACCAACTAGACTTCACCCCCTCCCATCTCCTCCTCTGTTTATCCTGCTTTTCTTTCACCCCGTTTACCCCGGGGAGACAAAGGGGCGAAAATGGTCTGTTTCTTCATCTAATCCCCACCTGGAGGCTTTGTCTGAGACCCTATTTCAAACACACACACATAATGCACTTTTGTCTCTTTTTGCGTGTGTCTTTTCTCTACATGTATGTTTTGTGTCATTCTTGTGTTGTTTGCAACCATGAGCATGTGTATGTCAAGAATGTGCTCCTTATCTTGCAGGGAATCAGTTTAATACCACTGGTTGTTGTGCGTTTTATAGACTGGTTGTTTTCCCACTGCAGCTGGAGTCTATATCCTCTCATATATTGAGAGAGAAAGAGGCCAAATGAAAGAGTTTAACCTTGGTTTAGATGGAAACAGGATGATGCTTTCTAGACAGCCTCCCACTGATGATACCTTTAAATGGAGTCGAGTAGGTTGACATCTCCTCTGTTTGCTTTATTTAGAAAGGGCATTGAGAGCTGGCTTTTATATATCTGCTTTGCCTCTCATATGACAAATTACAGGAACATTTTTTAAGTGCAATTTTTTTTTTCATAAACAGGCTGGAAACAGGATGTGGTGTATAATAGGTCTAGCAGTTTAGCTTAACCTCACATGGGGCGCTAGTTATGTCCTCTCACGTCTGAATTAAACCACCTTTTCACTTTCTCTGACAAACGACAAGCGAGAGACTGGAAGTCATTCATTTTCAATGGAGAGTAGTAAGGGACCATATCAGTATGCAGAAATTTCAGATCCGATTTGAGCTTCGGTTGTGTAAAAGTATTGAACTTCTGCAGCTAGACCGGATGTGAATGGTTGTGAATTTCATTTAATAAAAAAATTAATTTCATCTTTTAAATTACTTTTTATATATTTTTAAAAGTCTATTTTAATTTATTGTAATTCTGATTTAGAATTTTATATCTTTTTTTACCCCTTCTATTTCTTTTTTACTACTATCGGCTGATATTTGCATGATAAACCATTACATTGTTTCCCATACGTTCAATTATATTTGGCGGCCCACCATAATATCAACGCTGACCACCACACATTACTTTTCGTTTTTTTTCACAATTTTTTTTTTTTACTAAACCTATTTAAAATCGTATTTGATTGCAGAGTGCCATAGCGCATTCGCGCAGCACTACCTCTCTCTCTCTCTCACTCACCCGTACCTCTCTCTCTCTCACTCACCCTTACCTCTCGTGCTCTCTCTCCCTCATGGAACACTGCTGCACAAATCTGTCCAACACAGCGCTGTCAATGTTGGAGACCCAGCTTTAAAAAAAGTTAATAGCCAGCATGCAAGGAGCCTAGCTAATAAGGAGAGCTAAGTTATTGTTAGAATACAGCTGGATTTTTGAGGTTAGCACGCTGTATATAGCTGGTAGTCAATGTCGATGCATGACCCACCCCCCCAACCCCCCGTGCGCCACAGTTACACTGTCATTCTGTGGGAAACACTGCATTACCCATATATATTGTGTAATTATAAACTCACATTGTAGCTCATCTGATTTGGATAATAATCCCATTCCTTTAGACTAAAGGTTTCTCATCAGGTGTGTGATTCACCTTCAAACATTCGAGAACAGGGCGCACAAAGCCTGTTTAATCTAATACTCCGCTTATTGCGCTTCGGTGACGGTTCCACACCGGTCCACGGTGCTTAAATATGAATACAAGCATTCTTCCTCCCCAGCACACCGTTATCATCGCTGTCATTCTCAGGGGCACGGCGAGCTCACGGTATTGTCACACACTTTCAATTTCAATTAAAGTGGGTGCACAGGGATAAGGAAAGTACCCACAAGGGGAGAGAATAAATACCTGTTAAAACGCTATGCGTGTTTCGAATGCGTGCTGCGGATTGATAAAAGATTAAAAGTGCTGAGAGTGATAGGGAGTTTGTCTGCACTTTTATCTGCTCTAATATGCTAGAAAAGATTTAACCAATTCATGCCTCACATCCTTCTTCCCTGGTTTCTTTCTCTTCCATAAAAAGAGTTTTTTTTGTTCGTTTCAGCAGGCATTGGCTTCTTTTTCGGTAATGAATAGATGACCCAAAGAAGATTCCTTGACAATAATGCTGAAAGTTGGGTAATGCAAATAAAACAAATCTCAAATATTAAACCCCCTCTTAGTATGATCTTTGATGATCTAACAGCAGATAACATAAGCAGAACTGCTAGTGGAATTCAAGTGAAAAGTCAAATGTTGCCAAATTTGTGGACCTTTTTTGCTTCTGTACCCTTTTTGTAATAGGCACAATATAAGGCTGGGTGATATTGCAAACAAAAATCACTATTTTGACTTTTATGTCAAGAAATATGTTCTATGTATTGTGTTCTTCTGACATGTTCATGAGTTCACATCTACATATAATTATTATGGTAAAGGTTATGCGTATTTGGCGTGCTGTCCCAGTGGAGGGCTCCGAGCTCGGAATTTCTGCCCGAACCCAGAGTACCACCACACCCCCCCCCCCACCCCCCCCCCCCACCCCCGCCCCCACAGCACAAGAAAAAAAAAAAAACCTCAGGAAGTGGCGAAGTCACGCAGTCCGTGAAGGACAGATCCTTGACACAGCTGATCCATGTGTTCTAGTGTCTCGGGCAGGAAATCCAAACGTTGGCCTGTCATTCATCAACTTCAAATATGGCTTATCATTTGAAACGTACAAGTAGTTGCATAATGTTTGGTACTTTACATAGCCGCTCAAACTTAACCAGGATAAATGTGCGCTATTATTAGGCAGATATAAGTGTTCGTGTGGAGTATGGAAGCTACCACACTTACTGCATGACGTTTAGCTTCCAAAGTGCCGGAGTGATCGCTTCCTTTTTTTAACAGTGGAAAGAACTTAAAATACTGTCATTTTTGGTCATACAGATAAGAGTAAGAAAACATTAGAAGGGTCTACTTTAGTTTGTGTACACTCACAATAACAATAACAACTTTATGCTTTTGTACTATTTAGAACATAAACTTCTTTCTGGAGTGTGTTACAAAAATGAACCCAAACTCAGCATATATTTGCCTCAAAGGCATCAGAAATATTTCTAAAGACATATTGAAATGTCTATTTTTAAATGAAATAGTTCAAATCTAAAACAAACAGCCATACTGCAGATATTACCAGTCAACTTCTTTGCAGCTGGAGCGGATTTAGAAATCACTAGTTTATTAATATATTGTTAAAATTTTCAGTCTCCTTGCTGTTTTTTCAGACACATTCATAATCATTACTTTTGCCGGTGCACTTAGGCAAGCTTCATGTGTTTAATTATATTTCAAACCAATATTATGGTTTGGTATTTCTCTGTAATTTAAAACAATGTTAGCAATGTTATTTATAATATTCTTTCTCAGTCCCGAAACTCTAACCATTTTCCAATGAATTTGATTAATAGAAAGACTAACAGTCGACTTGAAAAATCAGGGACAGCACTACAAATTTGACATTTTCATTTATTTGTACCAATATAAACATAAGCAGCAATATTTACATGTAGTTTTTTGATATTTGAATGAAACATTTATCACAAGGACATGCATTAACCTTTTTGCATGAAACCATTGAATCAGAGTTTTGATTTGATTCATTGCAATGGATAGTTTGAAGTGATGTACAAAAATGAATCAAACAACTGACTGTTTAGAGAGGACAGGAAATGATGGGGAGGAGAAGGGGAAATGGAAAATCCGTACTCGGCATCTAATGGTCATTCTGCACTTATATTAGTTTTTATAAATGCCATCTTATTAAGTGTTTTAGTCCCCGCATTGAATTTTAGGAGATGTAGAAAGTGTACTAGTGAAAAAAATGAAGTGGTTCTGAAATTGTTTCGGCAAACCACTTCCTTGAGCTTGATTAGCAATAGCTAGCGGCTACGGTGAATTGATTTTTCTACAAAGAGAATTGAAAAGCTGTATATTTGTGTGTCTGTGAATGTTTAGCTTTTGTGTTTTTCTCCAGGTGTGTAATGCAAAGTTTGTTCTTCTACTCCAAACTCTCCTAAGAATAATTGACAGATTAATGCGCACAAAAACACGAATGCTGCAGACACTTTTTTTGCTTGTCATTCATTAGCACCTATACAGTAGTGCACTGTGTGTGTGTGTGTGTGTGTGTGTGTGTGTGTGTGTGTGTGTGTGTGTGTGGACATTGCCTTGCTTGCCAACAGCATCATGAGCTTCTCACTGACAGATATGGATAGATCTACAATGTTTTATGACACTGTTTTACATGTTATCGGGTACACATTGGCCTCTCTTTAGTCTCTTTTGCTTTTTCTGGTGTTCTTGCATGTGTTTGGATGCTAAATTACCACATTATTTTTAACACTGCCAAATAGAGCTCAGTTTTCATCTCTTCACCAAGAGACGATTTGTCTTCACAATGGAAATTGCATTTATACCTAAAATCAACTCCACATTAAAGACGGCTCATGTCTTCCAAGCCTTTAGTGAAGGAACAGAATGTGTATGTGCCCTTAAGATGAGAATAAAAATATATATATATATATATCTCCCATTGATTTAAAGTAAAACATTCAGTTTAAATAGAAATCATCTTTCAAGCTAACGACTCTCTCGACGGCCTTGTGTAAATCTTTTCTTCTCGCGTTGAAGGTATTGATTAAGTCATCATAGCGTTACGAGTGGCTGGGTAATTCAACTTGTGGCAAGAGGTTTATTTGACAATTTGTAATGGCTAAAAAGAGAACACAAAAGATGAGTTCAGCTGATACATGTGATGGTCTAACTTGCGAAAGTTGTTGAAGGCACAGACAAACTGCATTTGAGACCTTGTGTGTGAGTGTCTAAAGCTTGAACTTCAAAAGATCTGTTGGTGGATTTACTGCACTGCCGTTGGTCTCTTTCCTTTTAGACTTGCTTCGCGGTTTCTGTGGTTCAATGGAAAGGGTCAGACTGTATGGACTCTACGGGGAAGCGGCTTGAGGAAACTTAGGTGAACAAAGTCCTCATTAGCACCATTAATATACCTTCCAATGGTTCCATTGCAGCCTTTCTGGCTCCTCATTAGTTGATTTTAACCTTTTACAGTGACCCATTATGGATCATTGTTGAACCCAGGATTGGGTGACTTATAACGGAACCAGGAAACGATGATTTAAAAGAAGCCAGAGGCCTCGGCGCCAATTTAAGAGCTTTCTTAAACTAGAGCCGAGGAGCGTTGCTTGGAGACATAACTTTATAATGAGGAGCTGAGCTCTTGATTGATTACTTGTCTTTGTGACGGCTTGGCTGTGTTTATGTTCAAGGTAGTGCAGCAAACCTTTTGTGTACCCGTAAGGTCAGATTGCATTATTGTGGTGAATACTTCATTAGTCATGGTCGTTGGTTACATTGTTTGGTTTGCATGGAGTCATCTAAAGAGTGGTTAAGTTACAGTAGTTTCTCACTTTATTTAGGCTCAGGAAGAGTCAAGGAGACTGTTCAAGAATCCCAACAGAATGCTTTTTAATCTTTGCAGGTGTAGTCTTTTTTGCTTTACAAGCACCACAATTAAAAATTATATAAAAAACAAGATGTTTAATTAGCTGATAATGTAGCAGTCCTTCAAGTGCTGTTATATAAGTAGTTGTGGTTGGCGTGGGCAGATAATGAGCTCCTCATGTTTCTTCACGGTATTAAAGTTGGTTTAACTCAGATCTCTTGAAACATGAAGATATACTGTAGGCTGCAGTGGTGTCAGAAGTCAAAGACCACATTGAAGATTTTTTTTCATTTAAAATTGAACAAAGAATTTTTTTTCTTTTCTTTTTTAGTTATTTAGTTATAAATAAAATTATTTATGGAGTGCAACAGGGCTAAAGGTGCTCCGGGGTAAAAGGCACATTTGACTTTATTCTCCTTCAAACTGGATGGCACAACAATTCTTCTTAAAAAATGCTTTTGATGAGGCACGTGGAAATGTAGCTGAATCTTGATGCTTTGCGGACAGCAACACAAAGTTGATTCTGCAATAATTTTATCTAAATATTTAATGTTTTTTAAAAAAGTTTAGATTTATGTAGCAAATGAGAATTGATAATATTATTGACTATAGACAGGTCTTGTTAATGATTTTCAGTTTTATTCAAGGTAATAAAGCAACAGTTTTCAATAACAGATGAATATGTAAAATAATAGTATTTGGGATAAAAGGTGATCTTCTGCTGGGGCGAAAGGCACAATAATTATTATGATAATAAATAGCTGGATGACTTTTCCCATTTGTTGACATGACATGGTCAGATTCAGATGTTTCCACCTGAGAGATACCATCACCATATATATATAATAATACATTTGTTTGTTTGTCTGTTTGTGTATTTATTCATTTTATTGATTGATTGGACAACATGAGATAGACAATAGATTTGAATTGTGAAGTTGTAGATTTTTTTTCTAAAAGATTTTGTTGTATTTACACAAGGCAATTGGGAGTTATAAAGTCAGAATTGCTCGATATAAACTTGCAATATAATCTTGAGATATATAAACTCGCAATTGTAAGAAGAAAAAAAAAGAATTGCGAGTCTATATCGAGCAATTCTGACTTTATATCTCGCAATTCGGAATTGTAAGATACAAAGTTGCAATTGTCTTTTAAATTGAATTATTCCGTGACGGAAACGAGCTTCCATAGGATTGTGAATTAGACTGAAGGGAGTGTCATGGAGGTGAAGAGTTCATTGACGCACTGGCCTTTAGAAGCTCTTCATTCTGTCTAATTGATTGGAGAGATGCTTGTCCAGCACTCAGGAACTCCATTTGACTCTCACAGAGAAAGGAAAGGGGGTTTGCTTAGTGACTGAGTTAAGAGGGGGTCGTACGGTTGAGGGGTCACAACTTGTGTCTCCTTGGTTGCGCTCCATCTTACTTTTGTGCTGTTTTGTGCTGTAAATAGATAGATAGATAATGATAGATAGATAGATAGATAGATAGATAGATAGATAGATAGATAGATAGATAAGATAGATAGATGATAGATAGATAGATAGATAGATAATCTATTTTAGGGTCTCGTATACTGATTGTACATATGGAAAAGGACTGTAAAACTGGCTAAGTGTTTAGAGGAAGTAACCTTGCTCTCTGCAATCTCTGGTATAAGATGTGTGTTTGTGTTTGTTCAGAAATAGCCACCCCCCCCCCCTCCACCTGTTAATACTCGAACAGTCTTCGTTTTTTTACTTCCTCTTATTGTCTAGTTCATTCTTTGAATTTGAATACATTTGTTGTCATAACAACAAGTGAAAAGAAGCCAAATAAAAAATGCTGTTACAATTCTATCCCTCGATAAATCCGACTGAATTCAGTGTCGCTCCTGATAATCATAAAGAAATGTTTGCGTTTAGTGTTTTCTTTACTTGTGTGTTATTTTCATCGTCTTTATGAAATGACTAACAAAAGAAATGATAATATGTGGTGACTGGTGAGGAGGTGTCACATTCATTGTGCTGTGCTTCCAAAACAAACAACTGTCAAGTTCAATTTTAGACACAATGCAAACTATAACTTGGTTTAGATGTTGAACTGTCTCTTGTGAGGTTGGCATCAGACGGAGGATTTAAGCTAGTTTTGGCTCCTTGAATCCCTTTGCGCCAATCTAAAGGAAACGACATCAGCGCTGGAGGCCTGGGACAGAGTCCTGAGTGTCTTATCTCAGATGAAATACCTTGGTGGGTTGTGTCCTGTAGAAAACTCCTGCCCCTGGATGTGGTTGTGGAGATCAAGGAGCGTTTAATAATCAACATGAGTGGCAGTTTGTACTGTAGGTGGACAAGTTTACTGAATTTACAGGGCTGAGTCAGTCAGGCATGTCTGTGTGTAATAGGTCCATGGCGCTGTTTTTATCATAGTCTTTTTTTTCCTTCTTTTTTTTTTTGAAGAAGAAAGTGCTGGATATTCTGCTGAGTTTATCCAACTGCAGTGCCAGCTGGTGTGGGCACTCTGAAGATGCCCTCTGGTGAAGATCTCACACACCACACACACACAAAACCACACAACACACAACAAACACACACACACACACACCAAACACACACACACAACACACACACACACACACACACACACACACACACACACACACACACACACACACACACACACAGGATGAGAGATCGCTCCTTCACTGCTGATGCTTCAATTCCAGATTGTAATTATGATATCCGCTTAACAAAGCCTCCGTCTCTTCCTCCTTCCCACTCTATCTCTCTAAGATATTATCATTCAAGATCTCTTTTCTCTCTGACATATTCTCTTCTTGTCTCATCTCTTCTCAATTTTTCTCGCATTGCCTTGTCTTTTGTTTACTGGTCTATTTGCCTGTTTTCTTCTTGTCTTGGCTCATCTTTTCTTTGAACGTCTCTTCTCACCTTCTCATTAAACCTTGTTTTTTTCTTGTTTCACTTCTTTTCTCAATTCTTCTGTTCTCATCTATTCTCACATCTTCTGACCTCATCTCATCTATTCCCATCTGTTCTCATCTACTCTTGCCTCTTCTTTTATCATCCAATTTTTGTATTTCCTCTTGCTTCATCTCTTCTCATAACTTTCTCTTCTCATCTCTTCTCATTTCTTCTCTTCTAATCTCATCTCGTCTCGTCTCGTCTTATGACTCTTCTGTGCTTGTCTTTTATCACCTCTTCTCGTACAGTTTAGTCTTTGTGTGTGTGTTTATAATAATAAACCTATAGTACAGAATCACTTCACCATAACCACAGGTGCCATAGAGGTGAGAAGGGAAGTGAACCCGGTTTCATCTCGTTGGTCATCGTTTATTTGACATGATATGTCTTCCTTGTACAAACTAGCCAACAATGTTGTTCTTCTTTTCGACTCTCCTTCTATTGATGCATCTCCCGCTCTTTTATTCGCTTTCATTTTCTCTGTGCCCTTTATTTCCTGTATTATGCTCCATCTGCGCGCTTTTGTCCTATTCTCCCTGTCTCTCGTCTCATATTTCTCTCTTTATCTTTATCTTGCCTTCCCTTTGCTCTCTCGTTCCCTCCATCTGCCGTCTTGCAGCATGTCTGAGAGCTGGCGAGCTTCTGAAGGTTCTCCGCTGGGGGGAAGGCTTTCTGGAAAGCAACAAAAGGATTTAAAAATAAGTTTGGTCTTTTCCTTATTTTAATGAGCCCCTGAATATTTCCCAGCCAGATAGCCTTCTGCACTTTGCATGTCTGCATTTGTGTAAGCGTTGTATTTTTGTACATGGATATGGTCTAAATTCAGTTTCTTTTAGAGCAAAAATTATTCTTAAAGTACATAATTTATCAGTGTTTTGTGTGTTGGCGTATGGATGTAAGATGAAAAGGCATCAAAAACAACCCCCCTTGTGTAACCTCATTGCTTTTGTATGAAAGTAATTATAATTTTAGCTTTGTTGAGTGGATTAATTTTAATTGGTTGGATTAGAATGTTGTCTATAAGTAGAGTGACTCTTTTTATTTTTTATTATTTAATGTGTGAATGTCTTTGAAGTTTTGGACAGAGTGTGTTCATATAGTATATAAATCGTTTGTTTATTGCATTCAGAAATTCAGTTTCTTTGTATGACTTTGTTTAGGCAGAGAATGTTATTCCAAAGAAAATTTAGCCAACCTTCTTTAAATACTTTTACTTTTTTCAATGACATCACTTTAGTCTTTGCATTCAGTCAGGATGTCTAATCATTTCTTCTATTTCCATTTAGATTATCTTGGCCATCCTCGAAGGCTCGCTTAAGTTCTTTAAAAACACAAATGATTTAGAATTCATTTATTTTAGACAAAAAATATAGAATTATTAATATCAACTAGGTATTTATCATACCCATAACATACAATTAATAGTTTTGCGAGTATTGGCAAGTATCAGTGCATCCCTTCTGGTTGATATTAAAATTGGCATAACAAATATAATAAATAAATTAACAAAATTACAGAAACATTGTGTATGTTTCCTGCATTGTCCCAAACTTCCTATCTGTAATGTTTTTATTTATTTATATTAATTGATTTTTTTTGTGTGAAAGGTTTGCTCAGAAGAATCTAAAAATACTTCAAAAATACTTGTCTTGTATTGATCATACTTTTCTATTCATGTCTGTCTTGATGATTAAACTTGCAGCACAATCTATTCCTGCCCGCAGATAGCTTTGCACTTTAACTTATGAGGAAAGTTCTTATCCTCTTGTTGATCCTGGTCAAGAGCATTACCAAACACATCAAATGAGAAATGGGGGAAGGGCCATGCATGCCCCCGAAATCCGTCTCTGTCCCATCTGTTTGGACATTGAGCAAATGAGTGCTTAGATCATCTGAACCGACTGTATCAATGGGAAGGGAAGATATACAGGTCAAGATAAAAAGACTGAGAGAAGAAAGAGAGAAGGTGATTGAGATGAGAGAGGAGGTATTGCATGCTGTGTGTGTGCCTGTGAGATAAACATTATTACATCCTATTTAACACCGATGTTCCTTGCCAATGACAGTGTAAACTATAAGCTAAATTTAACAGCACAAGCACTGTATATATTGCCATTATTATTGTAAATATATTTTGTATGCACCTCAAATGTGTTTGAATATTTCACCAGTATCATCAGCACTGGTACTTTTCACTGTTTGTATCGCTGCACTTTTCTGTGTTTGCGCAACTTTCATAATTAAGCCAGAAGTTGGCGACAAGTGACTGTCTTTATGAGTGAGCAATTGCACCATTAAACGAACAGATTAGTCCAAAACATTGATTAATTTAGGAAAGAATTAGAAACAAGTAGCTGAAACTGATCTTTGATGCTCATACCAATTGCTCATATGCCTCTGGACACAGAATGCAAAATAATCCTTAAATAATTTCTTATTTAAGGCCATTCCCGTTTCGAATATGTACTTTGTTTATTGTCAACAATAAGCATGAACATTCTGCGTTTCCATTTTGTTGTGTGGATCATTCATTGCAACATTTAAACTGATTCTCATGTTTCAGAATATGTTATCTGCTTGACAAATAATTTATGCTACTGCCCACTGACATATGCTTTTAAAGCTACTGTTATCCATTTCATTGGCCTTCAAACACCTTAAAATGCATATGTTAGATCAGGAAAATCAAACATTTAAACGGGGCATGCCCCCGAACCCCCCCTAGCAAGGTCACATTTGGGACCTCAGTATTTTTAAAACTCTGCCACGGCCCTGACTGTGACAACACAAATTAGCAACACTTTAAAAACCCTTACAAATCACAAACCGCAGCCGCACAGAGTGCTGATTGTCGCTAACCGCTAGCAGAAAAATTATGCATTTACACATTCAGCACTGTTTTTTTATCTTGCTGTTTTTTCCTCCCTCTGCGTGAGTGGACTATGTAATTGGGTGTTGTGATGGGTGATGAACAGAATGGAGTGCACAGTAGGTGTAATCTGAGGTTATTTGTGGTCAAACGTTAGGTTGAAGAACTCACAGTTAGCCTCTGCACCCTCATAATCTGTCCTCAATCCTGTTAGCATCGCGTGAATTGTTATCCTGTGAAGGACGTCCAAATTACAGGTCATGGATTTCAGAGACTTGCACACTCTCACATCAAACAACATTTTACCCATGATTCAAAGTTTTGTCAGAGAATTGTAATAAATATTTAGAATAAATAGTTTGTTCAACACTTTTAAAACAGTTGGCATTTGAATTTGAACAGTTCAGTTTGCTGCTATCAAGCTACTTTGAGTAAGCGGAAATTATATATTTGATTTGTTTCCTATTTTAACCAGTGATTCGCACACTTGTGTGTTATTTCATAATTTTTATGACTTTACACCTTATTTTTCTTTAATGTGTAAAATTATCAATATAGAAATAATTGGTGTTCAAACATTGCTAAAATTTCAGGATGTTTATATCATGTATAGATACAAATATGACACTTAAAATGGAGATTCAAAGATTTCAAAGATATTTCCCCACTGTAGCACTTGCTGAGAAGTTTATTTAAGGAACTTGCCTGTACCTTCCTAAACTAAAGATTCCTGAGGCCCACCTTTATCAAAAACATAGGATTCATTTTGAGTTACACACAAAACCAGGATTTAACATGCAAAATTTGTCCCCATTGCCTTGTTTAAAGCAAATTACAGCAGTTGCATCCTCATGCCTTGAGGCCGAGAGTGGCATATGGGCAAGACTTTACAGCTCACATCCCAGGTACAGATCAGAAGAAAGAGCTCTTCAAAGTACTTGACTTTCTTTTGCAAAAAATGTCTGTGCTTTTTTCAATAATCCCTTTTCTTTAATGTGCTATAGCCTGAAAATCAGAGATGAGGGATGGAAGGAAGGAGGCGTAGAGAGGGTCTCTGGGGTCATTTTCACCTCTTTGTGCTGTGTTGTCTGGAGCTCACATGCCAGGGCTTGCTTCGACTTGCACGGTGCTGTTTGTTTTCTTAACTCCATGGGCTCCCTGTAGTTCAGAATGCCTCAGTACCTCTGAATCTGTGTGTGAACAGTCAGTCTATGCTTTTATACTCATGTTGGAGGCTCTTCCCCTTGTGGATCCTGTTGATATTTTCCATTTTAGTCTGCGTAGCATGCAGGGTTTATTTGGGTTGTAAAAAAGTACAATAAATGTACAATATCCAATTTTATCCAGTATCAACCAATACCATTCTGATACTGTGCCGATATCTATATCAGACAGCACAATTAAATGAAATTAATCGGAAATGCAATATGGCTTTTTGAGATCAAATCGCAAATCTTGTGATTTAATTACTGTGTGTTTCAGAGTGTGTGTGATACTGTGTTTTAAAAATAAATAATGGCAGCTAATCATTTGGTAATTTTACACCCCTTTTCCTACAAAATGGTTCTCGTTCTGGAGCCAGAGTCAGTTCTCGACCAGGCAAACTGGTGCCTGTTGTGAATCGGCCGTGTGTTTCAACAGGCTTGAGGAACAAATTGTGACGTAACTCTGCTACTTGTTGTTTACTATAACCAGTCTAAAATCAAACAGTGCACATTTTGGTGTTTGTGCAGGCAGTACAGCACTTCTGTTTTGCTGTTCACAGTACTGGGAGTGATTCTGGTGTACCTGCAGCTCGCATAAACACCCGGTACTATCATCTGTCCTTTTTGGAGATATATATATATATATATATATATATATTTATATAGAGCAATGTAGTGCAACGTTATTACATTGCTCAATGAGGGCTGGAGTTGAACCGACCTTTCCAGCCCAGAACCCTATATAGAAAAGGTTCTCCAGTGGAAATGCACGGAATGGTTTTAAGAACGAATACAGGCCGGGACCCACACCAGAACTCTCTCTCTCTCTCTCTCTCTCTCTCTCTCTCTCTCTCTCTCTCTCTCTCTCTCTCTCTCTCTCTCTCTCTCTCTCTCTCTCTCTCTCTCTCTCTCTCTCTGTACCGTCGACTTCACTTTCTTCTGTTCCACTTGAGTATCGCCTGAACGGAACGCGTGCGACGGGTGCACTATTCTGTGACTGTGTCACAAGCTTTAGTCTGCGCCACAACGAATCGTAGGAGGGGTGGGGTGCTTGAAAAGTTTGGCTGGACGCATTTTTCGGTCCATGATTCGTCGTCTGAAAGATGCTGAGTTTCGAGTCCTGCCTTCACAGATATTAAATTGCTTAATTTTCATTTCAGTGCTTCTAATTTACAGCCAGTAAGTGGGTTAGGAATAGAATTTCAAGTGATTTTGAAAAAATGGTCAAAAAAGAAAATCACATACCCCACCTTTAATATAATCACATAACTTTTGGCAGAATTATGCATCTCTACAGCAAACTCATATCATTCTTCATCTTTATACCTGGAGAAATCTCATAGAAACCACTTAAGTTTTGAACCCAATCACCTTAGCTGTAAATGCCATGTGGTTAATTCAATTCAATTCAATTCAAGTTTATTTGTATAGCGCTTTTCACAATACACATTGTCTCAAAGCAGCTTTACAGAAAGTGCATTTCAGAAATGGACAAAGAAAAATACAGTTAGTCAATCATGTATAAATTTAGGCATAACATATCGCCGGTGTTTAGTCGTCTCTTCACAGGCGTCGAGTCGTCTCTCCACAGGCGTTTAGTCGTCTCTCCACCGGCGTTTAGTCGTCTCATCACAGGTGTTGGGGCATCTGAAGTCTCCGTGAGAGGCTGGATACAAACTGGAGCTGACGAACGCTATTTACCTCAGCAGAAAGACAGATGGGAAATAATTAGCATAGCTGATGTTCATAATATTAATGCATTCAAACTGATTCAGAAGTAGTATAAAAGGTAAGCATTAAGTGAATGCTTGGTTAAAGAGATGCGTCTTTAATCTAGTTTTAAACTGGGACAGCGAGTCTGAGTCTCGAACAATATCAGGAAGGCTATTCCAGAGTTTCGGAGATAAATGTGAGAACGCCCTCCCTCCTTTAGTAGACTTAGATATCCTAGGAATGACCAGAAGCCTCAAATTTTGTGATCTTAAAGAGCGCGATGGATTGTAGGGCGATAGAAGGTCTGTTAAATACACAGGAGCTAAACCATTTAGAGCTTTATAAGTCAGTAGTAATACTTTGTAATTGATACGGAACTTAATAGGTAACCAGTGTAGAGATGATAAAATTGGTGTTATATGATCATATTTTCTTGATCTAGTAAGAACTCTAGCGGCTGCATTTTGGACTAACTGAAGCTTGTTTATTGAGGATGCAGGACAACCAGCTAATAAAGCATTACAGTAATCTAGTCTCAAGGTCATGAATGCATGAACTAACTTTTCTGCATCTGAAACAGATAGCATGTTACGTAGCTTAGCAATGTTTCTAAGGTGGAAAAAGGCTGTTCTTGTAACATATGAAATATGATTTTCGAAAGTCAAGTTGCGGTCTAGCATAACACCCAGGTCTTTTACTGTAGTGGATAGAGTAACAGGACATCCTTCTAAATTAAAGTTGTATTGTAAGGGATTTTGTGGGTAGTTTTTTAGACCAATAAGTAATACCTCTGTTTTATCTGAATTTAATAGCAGGAAATTACACGTCATCCAGCATTTTATATCTTTTAGACACTCTGTCAAGTTAGATAAGTTGGTGTTTTCATCTGGTCGTGATGAGATATATAATTGAGTGTCATCAGCATAACAGTGAAAATTAATTCCATGTTTTCTTATAATATTACCAAGTGGCAGCATATATATTGAGAATAGCAGAGGGCCTAGGACAGATCCTTGCGGCACTCCATAGTCTACTGATGTTATCTTTGATTTTTCCCCATTTAAACAGACGAAATGGTAACGGTCTGATAAGTACGATCTAAACCAGCTTAATGCCTGTCCTGAACACCAGTGTAGTTTTGTAGTCGATCTAAGAGTATTTTATGATCTATAGTGTCGAACGCAGCGCTAACTAACTTTAACTAGCGCAGTTTCTGTGCTATGATGCGGTCTGAATCCCGACTGAAATTTTTCGTAGATATCATTTTCTTGCAAGAAAGAGCACAATTGAGCGGACACAATTTTTTCTAGTATTTTAGACATAAATGGAAGATTTGAGATGGGTCTGTAATTTGCTAGGTTATTTGGATCTAATTGCGGTTTCTTAATGAGAGGTTTTATTACTGCCAGCTTGAATATTTTTGGAACGTGACCTAAAAATAAAGACGAGTTAATAATATTGAGAAGAGGCTCTTCCACTACAGGTAACACTTCTTTAAGTAGTTTAGTGGGTATTGGATCTAATAAACATGTTGTTGGTTTAGATGCAATGATAAGTTTATTTAGTTAAAATGACGGGAATTTCACAGGAAAATGACGGCTGATGGGACCTCAAGAAAAAGCCCAGGCTCGAGCCCTTCTCTAGAGACTATCCTGTCAGTGCACAAGCTGTGACTTTAAAGGCAACAGACAGGGGAAAAGTCCATTTCACACTCTCTAGGGCCGTCCACAACTTCAGCCACTTGCAAAACATCTACTATTACATAATGAAATAATTGCGATTTATATGTTGCTTGCAGAAAAATGTTGTTTCGTCAGAATGCGCGGCTATTATGCGCTGATTGAAACTATCATGCGGACCGGTAATGGCCTATCACACACCAAGTGCCTCAGTCATTGTAACCTCTGCTGTCGGCCCAGCCGTCCTCTCCTCTGCTGTAATTGCATTTCTAACTGACTGCTTTTAGCTTAGAGGATCCTGCTCGTTTTTCCTCCTTCATCTTGTGTTCCGTAACAGCTCTGTACAATTAGTCTGGGCCGGCGTTTATCGAGGAGCTACGACTCACGGCTGAACCGTGAGTCCATGTAATTGCATTTGGCAGGAGGGGCAGCCCGACCGGCTTGATTTCACACCTTGCAGACGCAAGTCCATTTACATGCAAACAGCTTCAAATTACAGCTGTGGGGAGCAGCCAGGGGACCGTTCGCCCCACCCCGGCCCCTCGCGCGACGTTTAGCCAAACGGAGTGTGATTGAATGAAGGAAATCAGCCTAATTATTACCCAGCCACACTCCCACATTAATGACAGGTTAAGGTGAAAGATACGGTAATGGCACAGAAAGTGTTTGCTTGTCATAAAAGGAGTCTGTTATTATTGCCACATTCACTCGTCTGCTCAGATATCGCCAGGTATCCTGTTAGCGCGCTCGAAGCGGAGCCAGGAAACAGCCATGTGGATAATGAAGTTGCTAAGTGACATCACCTTCGAGATCTCTACAGTTTTTAGAAGGTTTCACAACAGATGTGATACATTATGACAGTTTTACTGTGAACAGATTGAGATAATGTACTCGGCTTACAGTGTATTACTAGATTAATAAGCATTTCCATACTTGTCATATAAGGTGTCAAAGACAAAGGAGCATAACTCTATATGTGAACTCTTTGAGAAACAGAGTCATTCAAGGCTGCGGTCTGCATGTGCAGTAACAATCCCAAACGTATATTGCTTTTTCTGTTCATTTAATTCTTAATTGGTTTCAGGACGTTGGTCACAAAGTGTGTGGTTACATTTGGTGCCATTATTTTTAATAGTTCTTTCTCTCTGAGTCAGAGTAAATAAATCTTTATTGGCATGACTTTATAGGATTTCAAGAAAATCAATCTTTCAAATTCCTACATGGCGTGGATGTATAAAGCAGGTTGAAGTGAAAGAAAGCTAAATAGAATTTAATAAGGTGCATGATTTATTAATTGTTCTGAAATGAAATAATCTCTCTGATTCTAGAAAGACTTCCCTTTTCAGATGCCAGTTTGGGACAAAATGAAAAGAGTCTTTTTCAAAAGAAAAAGAAAAGAGAAAAAAAACATAAGTGCATTCACTTAGTCACATTTTATTATTATTAAATACAGAAATGTAGTAAAATACTATTTACAAACATTATAAATATTTTAAACATGTATTTTAGTTCCTCTCACTCCAAAAAAAAAATCATTTAGATTTAATGTTATTTAGAACAGAACAGGAATGAAAAACATAAGGACAAAATTACAGTGGCATTCATTATAAACAACATTTAATATAAACGCCAAGCCTAAACAAATTAGTTTAAGTGAATCTGAAACTACTGGTGTGTGGGAAAAGCACTGTATAAATGAACTTGGTCTCACACTGTAAAAAATTTGGAGTAGGATTTACTTGAAAAAAGCGGTCCCACTTTATATTAAGTGGCCCTAATACCTGTGAACTTACATGGTTACTAGATATGTACTTAGTATGTAACTACAGTGTAATTACACATTGGTACATAGTATTTACAACGGTAATATTTGTGTAACTACACATATGTAACAACCCACGGAAAGGTATGTGTAAGTACAAATGTGTAACAGGACATTGGTAACAACACTTTTTCCACTACAGTAAGTACACATGTGTAACAGGCATTGTGTAACTACATTTTGTAACAACAATATGTATTCACACAAGTTGTTCCACTTCCACATGCAGTCTTCCATACTGTAGTTACCAGTTAAGAACACACTGAAACCATGGTGATTCCTATGTGGATACCATGTATTTACTGTCCGACAGGACTTATGTTGAATCACAGCTAAAGTTTTCCTTTGTGGTACCAGTGTACTTATGGTTACTCCTCAGGAACTCTGCACTTGATACAATGTGTTCAATTGTCATAACTTACTGTGTATTATGCAAAACCCAAACCTCTGTGCAACACTGTATTAACAGTGTACTTACATGGTAACTCCTCAGGAACTGTCTACTTAATATAAAGTGTAAAATAGTCATAACTTACTCTGTAATATGCAAAACCCAAACCTCTGTGCAACACTGTATTAACAGTGTACTTACATGGTAACTCCTCAGGAACTGTCTACTTAATATAAAGTGTAAAATGGTCATAACTTACTCTGTAATATGCAAAACCCAAACCTCTGTGCAACACTGTATTAACAGTGTACTTACATGGTAACTCCTCAGGAACTGTCCACTTAATATAAAGTGTAAAATAGTCATAACTTACTCTGTAATATGCAAAACCCAAACCTATGTGCAACAATGTATTAACAGTGTACTTACATGGTAACTCCTCAGGAACTGTCTACTTAATATAAAGTGTAAAATGGTCATAACTTACTCTGTAATATGCAAAACCAAAACCTCTGTTCAACACTGTATTAACAGTGTACTTACATGGTAACTCCTCAGGAACTGTCCACTTAATATAAAGTGTAAAATAATCATAACTTACTCTATAATATGCAAAACCCAAACCTATGTGCAACACTGTATTAACAGTGTACTTACATGGTAACTCCTCAGGAACTGTCCACTTAATATAAAGTGTAAAATGGTCATAACTTACTCTGTTAATACAGTGTAGCTCATAGGTTTGGGTTTTGCATATTACAGAGTAAGTTATGACCATTTTACACTTTATATTAAGTAGACAGTTCCTGAGGAGTTACCATGTAAGTACACTGTTACAGTGTTGCACATAGGTTTGGGTTTTGCATATTACAGTGTACTTACATGGTAACTCCTCAGGAACTGTCTACTTAATATAAAGTGTGAAACGGTCATAACAGAGACCATCTCAGCAAACCCAAACCTCTCATAGTTTTATTAACAATAGCATTAAAATATATTTTGAGCCACTAATCCTTCTCATACAACTAAACCTACCCATAACCATTCCTTAAAACTACGTAGGCTACACTTATGAAGAAAACAAAACCCAAAACATACAGACAAGTAACGTTATAAATTTCACAATAATTTGTTTATTGCGAAAATGTCAAAACCGGTACCAAAAGTGGTTCACATGATGATGCGTTGCAGCCGCAGTCCTCTCTGGCAGTATTATAATAGTTGTGTATGAGGTACAGATCAGAATATAAATTATTAATCCATGAAAATGTTAATGTGGTTTCGGTTCGCTCTGTGTGAAGGCACGCGCGCTTCTCTGTAGCCTACTACACCGACTGAAACACGGCATGTCGCAATCTGTGACGAAGCAGGCGAGAGCCAATGAGCGTTTGATATCACGGCCGTAAAACATGTCGTAACTCTTCTTGAAGGCGCATTTTTTGAATTTGAATTCATCACCAGCGCGCCTGAGCGCGGGATTTGACGTTTGCGGTCGCTGCTGAGAAATGAAGATGAAGATCATAAAGGGCTGAATTTGGATCTGTTTCCTGCAAACAACGTATGGATTCTAAATATTTGGATTACATCAGGTTAATAAAATGTATGTATTTTGCGAATTTATGTTGTGTTTTATTGGAGAAAACGCTTTTTGTGTCTCACAGTAAATAAACTAAATGCTACAAAATGGTTAAATGATTAAACAAGGTTTTTTTTAAGGCTTTAAAGTGTAGGCTAATCTTGTTTATTGTTTACATAACACTGTAATTTACTGTAAAGGCAAATAGGTCACCACAATGTAAAATCAAAAAATATAAAATAAAGAGTAAATCTTTAAAAGTGCTATGCAGTAATATCCCAGAATCTTTATAAGCATAACTATCACATTTATATTTCAGAGTTTACTATCCACTACGTAACCTTGTGTTTAGCATTTACTGTGGTACACAACAATGACCCTGCAGTTCCTTTGGAGTTACCATGTAAGTACACTGTTTATACAGTGTTGCAAAGAGGTCTTGGTTTAGCATATTACAGAGTAAGTTATGACCATTTTACACTTTATATTAAGTAGACAGTTCCTGAGGAGTTACCATGTAAGTACACTGTTAATACAGTGTTGCACATAGGTTTGGGTTTTGCATATTATAGAGTGAGTTATAACTATTTTACACTTTATATTAAGTGGACAGTTCCTGAGGAGTTACCATGTAAGTACACTGTTAATACAGTGTTGCACAGAGGTTTGGGTTTTGCATATTACAGAGTAAGTTATGACCATTTTACACTTTATATTAAGTAGACAGTTCCTGAGGAGTTACCATGTAAGTACACTGTTTATACAGTGTTGCAAAGAGGTCTTGGTTTTGCATATTACAGAGTAAGTTATGACCATTTTACACTTTATATTAAGTAGACAGTTCCTGAGGAGTTACCATGTCAGTACACTGTTAATACAGTGTTGCACATAGGTTTGGGTTTTGCATATTATAGAGTGAGTTATAACTATTTTACACTTTATATTAAGTGGACAGTTCCTGAGGAGTTACCATGTAAGTACACTGTTAATACAGTGTTGCACAGAGGTTTGGGTTTTGCATATTACAGAGTAAGTTATGACCATTTTACACTTTATATTAAGTAGACAGTTCCTGAGGAGTTACCATGTAAGTACACTGTTTATACAGTGTTGCAAAGAGGTCTTGGTTTTGCATATTACAGAGTAAGTTATGACCATTTTACACTTTATATTAAGTAGACAGTTCCTGAGGAGTTACCATGTAAGTACACTGTTAATACAGTGTTGCACATAGGTTTGGGTTTTGCATATTATAGAGTAAGTTATAACTATTTTACACTTTATATTAAGTGGACAGTTCCTGAGGAGTTACCATGTAAGTACACTGTTAATACAGTGTTGCACAGAGGTTTGGGTTTTGCATATTACAGAGTAAGTTATGACCATTTTACACTTTATATTAAGTAGACAGTTCCTGAGGAGTTACCATGTAAGTACACTGTTTATACAGTGTTGCAAAGAGGTCTTGGTTTTGCATATTACAGAGTAAGTTATGACCATTTTACACTTTATATTAAGTAGACAGTTCCTGAGGAGTTACCATGTAAGTACACTGTTAATACAGTGTTGCACATAGGTTTGGGTTTTGCATATTTAGAGTAAGTTATGACTATTTTACACTTTATATTAAGTGGACAGTTCCTGAGGAGTTACCATGTAAGTACACTGTTAATACAGTGTTGCACAGAGGTTTGGGTTTTGCATATTACAGAGTAAGTTATGACTATTTTACACTTTATATTAAGTAGACAGTTCCTGAGGAGTAACCATGTAAGTACACTGTTAATACAGTGTTGCACAGAGGTTTGGGTTTTGCATATTACAGAGTAAGTTATGACTATTTTACACTTTATATTAAGTAGACAGTTCCTGAGGAGTTACCATGTAAGTACACTGTTAATACAATGTTGCACAGAGGTTTGGGTTTTGCATAATACACAGTAAGTTATGATAATTAAACACATTGTATCAAGTGCAGAGTTCCTGAGGAGTAACCATAAGTACACTGGTACCACAAGGGAAAACTTTAGCTGTAATTCAACATAAGTCCTGTCGGACATATAGTAAATACATGGTATACACATAGGAATCATCATGGTTTCAGTGTGTTCTTAACTGGTAACTACAGTATGGAAGACTGCGTGTGAAAGTGGAACAACTTGTGTGAATACATATTGTTGTTACAAAATGTAGTTACACAATGCCTGTTACACATGTGTACTTACTGTAGTGGAAAAAGTGTTGTTACCAATGTCCTATTACACATTTGTACTTACACATACCTTTCCGTGGGTTGTTACATATGTGTAGTTACACAAATATTACCGTTGTAAATACTATGTACCAATGTGTATTTACACTGTAGTTACATACTAAGTACATATCTAGTAACCATGTAAGTTCACAGGTATTAGGGCCACTTAATATAAAGTGGGACCAAAAAAGCTTGCTAACTTTTTTCACTCAGAAAATGCTAGTAAATTTACAACGATTTGCCAAGTAAAAATTAAACATATTTCTCAGTAACTTTAATTAGAAATATTTAAGTTAAATTTACTTGGAATATGGAATTAAGTAAACTTTACTTAACCTAGTCAAGTGAAAGTAACAAAGTAAATAAGAAATTTTAACTTGGCTAGTAAAAGGTTGAGTAATATCAATTTAGTTGAAAATTCCTTTGCTTTACATTCCACCTAAACAATAATAATATTGAAATACCAGTATGTGCTTTACTTAGAACTACTAAGTAATTTATACTACATCATATCAGATGTTAAATATCATGTGAATGCAAAGACCTCAATACTTGGTAGAAAATACACAATGACGGTAACATTTGATGGATCGTTTTTGTGTTTGAATGTGTCATTTTGAGCAGAAAATTTCCCCGAAATGTCACAAAATGGCAAGTTACTATAATCCTAACAACAAAAGCAATGATAAAACAGTGTAAATACAGCTGGAAACCAGTGAAAAATCAACCTCATTAATTATTCAAGGTCCAGTGCATGATGGGAACCCCAGTATCAGAAAAGTTGAGTAATATTTACTTAATTTTATTAAGTTGATATTTACGCTTTCATTTCTACTCGCTTGAATTAAGTACTGATCTGGATTTTACTTAGTTTTTTTAATTCTTGCCTGAACTAACCTTTTCATGTAAATTACATCGTTTTTTTTCAGTAGTATTTACTTCACCACAAAATCATTTTTTACAGTGCACATGCCTCTCTCATTCAGCATGAATCTAAATATGTGCGCTTTGCACATTTTTGTGTGTGCTTTTTATTAATTGCATTATATACATCACCTTAGAAGATAAGTTGCTTCACATTTCAGATGATAAAAACAATCTGACTTCTATTCCAGAAAATACAGTGTATAATAATGTTTTGTTGAAAAATTCTGTTACATTGCACTCTCTGTACCTATTGTTAAAATAAAACTAGAAACGAATAAAACTACATCGTGCTGCTGTCTTGGCGGTGTATTAGTGTTAACACTGTTGGTTATGTCTTAATGTAAACAAAGTAAAAACAAAAAAATGGGTATGTGTCAGGTCAGATCAATTTTTTAGGCTTTACTGTGTAAATGCAGCTATGTATACACAGATGACATTGTATTTTACAAACAGCCCCTCAGGCTACAGGAATTAACATGCTACATAGATGACAGATACATACTGTAGCTAGCAGCTGTGAGAGCTGTGTGACCTTATCCGAAATAATTTTCCTTTTCTTTTTCTGTTTTCTCTCTCCCTTTCTCGCTCACTGCGCACTTCAAAAGGAGTGAGAAGGTCACAGCCCAGCGGTAGCTGTTGTTAATATATCAGCCCCTGTGTTTTTGACTGTAATTATGCAGTAAACTCCTAGAGGTCTGGCTGAAGTATGTGTATATAGGGCTCTGGGCCAAACACAGAGGGGGAAATGAGATATTTTCCCTCTTTTGGAGTCTGTTTCAGAACTATTTTAGCTCTGAGGCTACACTTATTGGGGTTCTGTTCTCTTTATTGTGTGAAATTTAGTGCCACCCACGTTAAGATGAGCGGTTTAGGTTTTTGTAATAGCTGTTTTGCTTGGTTTTGTGTGCAGATGACCTGTAACTGTTTCTGAGATTTATGGGGTGGAGCTGGAGGATAAAGTATTGACCTGGTTTGAATAGGAAACTCTGTTCTCTGGTGTTTATGAGAATACAATCCGTCTTTGTTTGCTGCAAAATAATAACAAAGGAATAACACAAACCTGGCTTGAGGTTTGTAGCCCACATATGGAAGACATAATACTATTTCCAGTTCATGGACTGAGATTGGCACCACAGTGACCCAGTCTGTATCCACACCAGTGGCGGTGCATAGTTATTAGGGATTCTTTTGATATTCTTAGAGAGGAGCTCATAGACCTACATGAAATTCAGCAAGAAGCTTTCTGCATTCAAACTGCTTTCTTTCACAAGGCTATACACATTCCTTGCTCCAAGATTGTTCATTTTCAAAAAAAAAAAATATTTTACTTAATTTGATTAATCTTAAACTACTTTAGAAATCTCAGATAATAGATAGTTAGGGATAGTTCACCCCAAAATAAAATTTCTGTCATCATTTATTCACATCTCATGTCAGTCCAAACCTTTATAGGAGCAGTCACATTTACCATTGCTTAGCAACATTGTGTATTCTAAATCCAGTCATCATTTCAATAGGAATCTGCATGATCTGGAGTATTGCATAAGATCAAAGAATGTCCCAGAATAGATTTCGCATTGGGTTCAAGTTGGCAAGCAAATTCGCTATACATTGACAAACAGAGCTGCTTGGCTGGAAAGTGACCACTGTGTGAGCCATGTCTATGCTTTTGACAAAGAACAATGGACCTTTTTTTTGCCCACATAATTCCGCTGAATTTTGCTAATGTGACCCTTATTACAGTTCAATCTATGTACACAAACAGTATTTAACCCTGTTGACTTTCATGTAGAGAAAAAACAAAAAAACTCTGAAACATTTTCCAAATATATTATTTTATGTTTCAAGAGGTTATAATGACAAGAGAGTGAGTAAATGGTGAATTTGTGTGAATTTTTAAGTTGGGGTGAACAATCCCTTTAACACATTTAACTACATTAAAAAGTAAAGTGCCAAGAGAAATGATAAAATGGGATTGCAAAAATAAGTTTCCCCAAAATCTCTCCACTCATCAAGCAAACAGTCCCATCCCAAATTTGCACCAAAATTATTTACATGTTGGACTGTTCAAATAAACATCTCTGTATCTCTGACAAAATCAATCTTTATTTGTGAATTGAGGACTTATTTATTGTGGTCTCTGTACATTAATTAAGAGTAGTAGAAAGTATTTTGACATATTATATGCATCACTTTTCAGTCTATTCCACAGAATTCCGCAGACCCCCCCCCCCCCCCCACATTAAAAAATGTGTGCAGATTCCATTCAGGCCTACACCTTGTCTCAGGTGTAGCTCTTCTCCGTGTGTGTGCCGTGTCGGAGCGATGACGGGCATCACGCTGTCCTGCTGCCTGTCATGAGAGAGGGCAGACAGCTGTGCTCTGCTGAGCTCAGAGTCGTGTATGAGAATTCACGCGCTGACAGAGACAGATGACAGCTGAAAGGAAGCAGCCTGCTGGAAGAACACCTCCATATCTCACACTGCCTCGCCTAGACCACCCCTTTAGAAACCCCCTACATCATCACTCTCTCTTTCTTACTCTCACTTCCGCTCTATTACTCTCATACTGTTATTGCTTCGCATGCAGTATTGCCAAAGCATCAGCGTGCATAGAAAAAAATTGAAACGCAGAAAAGGGAGAATATTTTTTGAAATATTATTTTTCAATAAAATATTCAATACAATGTTATTTGGTATTGAGAAAGGGTTTGTTATTCCTGATTTTGACTTCAGTGGAAGTTATTACACCATTAGATGGCAGCCAAGACTTTGAGTGAGCAGTATAAAAGACTTTTATATTGAAAGAAACTGAAACAAGGTTGTAAACAATAAGACTCAACTTACAAGTGCATTGACTAGCGCTGTCATGGGAAATCCCCGTAACTGTTAAAGGGGGGGTGAAATACTCAGTTTCACTCAATCTCATGTTAATCTTGAGTACCTATAGAGTAGTATTGCATCCTTCATATCTCCAAAAAGTCTTTAGTTTTATTATATTTATAAAAAAAAGATAGGCTGTACCGAGTCTTTCCGGAAAACGAATCGGTTACCTAACGTAACCTCGGTTCTCTCTAGATGAGGGAACGAGTATTGCGTAAGCTAGCTTACGCTACGGGAAAGATTCCATCTTTCTGAGAAATTGAAGCCAAAAATTATCCTATAATTTTGTATCCATTGTCAACGCAGTTCAGCTGCAGCAGACCATGAGAAGGCTAGCTAGCCGCTCATTGGTTCGCTCACGGAGAACTGCTTAAGCCTATGAGGGAGCGCGGATGAACCCGCGACCAATGAGAGTCTGACTCGCTCTCATTACGCCACCGCCCCCGAAGCGGGCGTGGACGAGGCTATAAATACCCCGAAATAGGCTGAATAATCTGGTTTTTTCAATTCTGAAGCGAACATCGCCAGTAGCACAAGCACGGCCAGGAACGCAATACTCGTTCCCTCATCTAGAGAGAACCGAGGTTACGTTAGGTAACCGATTCGTTCTCTTACGAGAGGTTCTCTCGTATTGCGTAAGCTAGCTTACGCTACGGGAACCCATGGTCAACGCCGTGCGTGCTAAGCATCCACTATTAGTCCCGCGGGGCATCCCGGGGAACACCGAAGGTGGGAATGAATATATGTATCTGTGACAAACGGCCAGCGGAGCGGGCCGGTGATTGTGTAGTACATAAGCACATAAAAGAGAGGGACAGAGCGAACTCGGTCTGTGTGAATTAACCCCCTATAGTGCAGCTCAACCAGAAGAGCTGAAACATACTAGACTGCTAGTAGTTTAGCCTGCAAAGCGGGTACTTCCAGATTGTAAAATCTGACAAAGGTGGAGGGGGAAGCCCATCCCGCTGCCACGCAAATGTCGTGAATGGAAATCCCACTGGACCATGCCCACGATGAGGCCATGCCTCTAGTGGAATGAGCCCTGATGCCCAAAGGGCATGGCAGGTCTTTCGATGCGTATGCTGCTGCAATGGCATCAACAATCCATCTGGATAGGGACTGTTTCGAGGCGGCCAACCCCCTGGTGCGCCCGCCGAACGAAACAAAAAGCTGCTCGGATCGTCTGATCGGAGCTGTGCGAGTGACATATAATCTCAGAGCCCTGACCGGGCATAGGAGATTAGAATCTGATTCGCTATCGGAAGCAGGCAGAGCCGATAGGGATATAACTTGTGCCCTGAACGGGGTGCTAATCGCCTTGGGAACATAGCCATGCCTAGGTTTGAGAACGACTAATGAGTCATTAGGTCCAAACTCAAGACAGGACGCGCTGGTCGACAGCGCGTGCAGGTCTCCCACCCGTTTTACTGACGCGAGCGCGAGTAAAAAAACGGTCTTTAGCGACAGGTACTTTAGGTCCACGGTGCTTAGCGGTTCGAATGGGGGAGCTTTCATAGCATCAAGAACTATGGAAAGGTCCCAAATCGGCACCGAAGGGGGGCGCGGGGGATTCATCCTTCTAGCTCCCCTGAGGAAGCGGACTACCAGCCCGTCTTTGCCCAGTGACTGGCCGCGTCGGGGTTCAGCAAACGCCGCGACGGCTGCCACATATACCTTAAGAGTGGACGGGGATCTGCCCTTGTCCAGCATCTCTTGGAGGAAATTTAGTAAGGATGGAACCTCGCATAACCGCGGGTCCAGACCCCTATCTGTGCACCACTTCGAGAACACAGACCATTTTGACGCATAGAGCCTTCTGGTAGAAGCCGCTCTAGCCTGTATGATCGTGTTTAACACTCCCTCTGGCAAAGCAACAGGTAGTTGTTGATCACCCACGCGTGAAGCGCCCAGCGCTCTGGGTGGGGATGCCAGATCGAGCCGCGAGCTTGGAGAGGAGATCTGCTCTGACTGGAATGGGCCACGGCGCTGTCTGTGACAGCTGCGTGAGCTCCGGAAACCAAGTCTGACCCTCCCAGTGCGGGGCTATGAGGAGCACCGAGTGCTGCGCTTCTCTGATTCTCTGAAGCACCTGTGGTAAACAGAGAGACCGGAGGGAAGGCATAAAGCGGGGGGGCTGGGCCAGGTTTGGGCTAGCGCGTCCTCGCTCCTTGAGAAAAATATTGGGCAGTGGGTGTTCTCCGCCGAGGCAAAGAGGTCCACCTCTGCTCTGCCGAATAGACGCCACAGTTTCTGGACTGTAAGAGGATGCAGGGACCATTCCCCGGGGGGAATGGGGTTCCTGGACAGGCTGTCTGGACCGTCGTTCAGCTGTCCCGGCACGTGCGTCGCTCTGAGCGAGAGCAGGTGACACTGAGACCAAACTAGAATGCGCTCTGTCAGCCGGAAAAGATTCCTGGATCTGACTCCGCCCTGACGGTTTAGATAGGAGACCACGGCCATATTGTCCGAACGGATCAGCACATGATGGCCCTGAATGCGCGGGAGAAACCGCCTGAGCGCGTTCTCGACCGCCAACATCTCCAAACAGTTTATGTGTAGGAGGCTCTCTTGAGCTGACCAGGGGCCGAAGGCCGGTGAGCCCTCGCAGACCGCCCCCCACCCCGTGTTGGAGGCGTCTGTCGAGATGACTTTTCGGCATGAAACAGTCCCCATGGAGACGCCGCGCTGAAACCATTCTGCCACTAACCATGGCTGCAGAGCTGTAATACAGGTCTGCGTTACCCTTATCAGCTGGTGGCCCGAGGTCCACGCTCGGTGAGACACATGGCTCTTCAACCAGAGCTGAAGCGGGCGCATGCGCAGTAACCCCAGCTGGAGCACCGCAGAGGCTGAGGCCATACAACCCAACGCTCTCTGAAAAGTTTTCAAAGGCGTGAGTCTGTTCATCTGAAAAGATGCGGCGAGGCGCTGCACACGGTGCGCGCGCTGCGTCGATAGACGCGCCGTCATCGTGACCGAGTCCAGCTCTATACCCAAGAAGGAGATAGTCTGACTGGGTTGTAGTATGCTCTTTGTCCAGTTGACAGAGAGGCCCAAAGCTTTCAGATGGTCGAGGAGAACTGTACGATGAGACAGTAACTCTTCCTGAGACTGTGCCAGAATCAGCCAATCGTCCAAGTAGTTCAGAATTCGCAGCCCCTGACTCCGCAGGGGGGCGAGCGCCGTATCCATGCACTTCGTGAACGTACGGGGTGCCAAGGATAGGCCGAACGGAAGGACGGTGTATTGATAAACCTGGCCTTCGAAGGCGAAACGTAAGAATGGCCTGTGAAGGGGATTTATCTGGATCTGGAAGTATGCATCCTTCAGATCTAGTGATATGAGCCAGTCCCCCTGGCGCACATGCGCGAGGAGTTTTCTGATAGTGAGCATTTTGAACGGTCTCTTTATGAGAGCTTTGTTCAAAAATCTGAGGTCTAATATTGGTCTGAGACCGCCGTCTTTCTTGGGAACAAGAAAATAACGGCCGTAGAACCCCGACTCGCTCATAGCCAGAGGCACCCTCTCTATAGCCTTCTTGCACAACAGACTTGCTATCTCTGAACGGAGCAGTGACACTGCTTCTGGGTTCACCGTAGTTTCTAGCCGCGCTCGGAAGCGAGGAGGGCGGCGACGAAACTGTAAGCGATAGCCTAGCTTTATTGTGTTTAACACCCACTGGGAGATTCCCGGAATAGCTTCCCACGCTTTGAAGCGTGACGCTAGGGGGTGAATGGCTACATGGTCCCCATTGTCGCACTTCGCGGGCTGCGTGAGCGCGCTGATAGTGCTTATAACAGCGGGACTTACACTTGGAGAGGAGCTTAAGGGCCCTGTAACAGAGTGAGCAGAGGTGGGACGCGACACGGGCTTGTGGGCGCGCTTATGTACTCTGAGACTCGAGCGGGCTTGGCCCGTTTTATGAGAGTGGACTCTGTGTGAGACAGGGGAACTGGAGTGCTTTTGTGTATGAGTGAACACAGTGTTGCGGGCACATTTCGTACACAAGAGGCTTTTATGCTCTTTTTGAGATTTCTCTGGGTCGCCGTGAAAACGGCGTTTGTGCTCATGCAAGCGGGAAGGGAGACCGGCTCGGTTATGGCAGAAAACACTGCTGTAGTAACCGCCTGGGCGGGGACTAACAGAGGGCAGATCTTTGACGGCGGTCCGGCCGCAGCGGGAGAGCGCCGTCTTTTTCTTCTCAGCTGTGCTAGGCAGACTTTGGTTGCTCAGGTTTCAGCGTGATTCTAGGCCGAGGCCCCCGAGGAGGCGGCGGCCTGTGGCGGCGGCCTGTGGCGGCTGTCAGAGCGGGAACGCGGGCGGCCGCCCTGGCGTCGCTGAGCAGTCTGGTTGTGCTGAGCTGTGCGCTGGGGTGGGGCTCGTGCAGGAGGCCGATCACGTGGGCGGCCTGCAGAGGAGCTAGCGCGACGAGGCAGGAAAAGGTTCATGGCCTGCGAAGCTTTCTGTACTTCGGAGAAGCGGTCGACGATACCGTGACAGCAGATCCGAAGAGGCCGGCTGGAGAGAGCGGGGCGTTGAGAAAGGCGGCGCGCTCGGAATCTCCCATGTTGGACGAGAGTGAGCTATAGGTGTCTCTCAGACACGCAGATGGCGGCCATGCATTTCCCCAAGGCTAGAGCAGCAGACTTTGTAGCGCGGAGGGCAAGGTCCGTGGCGCTCCTCAAATCCGCGACTGACGGGGGGTTCTTACCGCTCTCATCCCACTCACGCAGCAAATCGCCCTGCAGGATTTGCAGCACAGACATCGAGTGGAGTGCAGACGCCGCCTGGCCGGCGGCTGAGTATGCGCGGCCGTGAAAACTTGAAGTCGCTCTGCAGGCTTTCGAGGGAAGCACAGGTGATGAGCGCCATCTAGCAGAGGGCGGGCATAAGTGTGCGGCGACCAAGTGTTCAACCGGCGGGATGGTGAGGTAGCCCTTCTCTGCGGCTCCGTCCACAACGCGGAGCGGGGTGGAAGAATCAGAGCTAGACCTGGCAGAGAGCGGGGCATTCCAAGACTTTGAGAGCTCAGCGTGCAGCTCGGGCAGGAAGGGCGCAGCCCGTTTGGCAGCGGGAGTCGAGCGCTGGCGGAAATAGCTGCCGTCCATGCGGTTGATGGTCTGCTCGGGGGGAGGAGACCACTCGAGACCGAGGCGCTCGACGGCCTGCGTGAGGAGGCTCATTAGTTCCTCTTCAATGCCCGCGGCGAGTCCTGGAGGATTCGCGGTTCGAAGAGACCTGAGAACCGGACCAATCCTCACTGTCGGAAGCGAGAAGCGAACATGAGTCCTTGATGTCCGCGGCGTCATCGGAGGCAACAGAGCGGCCACTCGGCGGCAACTGTTCGTCCGGAAGCGGCGGAGAAGGAGAGCGGGAGGCTACAGGCTCCGGCGGGATGAACGCTTCTTGCTGGGGCTCCGGCGGTCTCTGAGCGCGGCGTTTCTTCTTCCGCGGCGCAGACAGAGGTGGCTTGGGAGCGCTTTTAGCAGCCAACAGTCGAGCCCGCAGGGTCAACATAGGCATAGTATCGCAGAAGTCGCAGCCGCCGTCAGCGAGGGCGACTTCAGCGTGCTCCGGTCCGAGGCAAACGGCGCAGATGACATGGCGGTCTCCAGCCTCGAGAGGAGCGCGGCAGGAGCCGCAGGAATTTCGAGACATCTTTAAAAAGACGCTCGCTCTTTTAGATACAATAGGATTTTTAAGCTCTGAGTAAAAGGATACACTCCGTCGGATGGCGCTAGCTCACAGGACGGCTGAAGGTGGCGAAGACGGCCGGCTTCCTCAGTCTCCCAAACGCTCGCTAGAAAGTGCCTTTTCAACAACGGCGGCTTCTCTCTCAGGATCAGCAGATGCAGGTGCGTCGCTGAAGGATGAAAAATCAGATTATTCAGCCTTTTTCGGGGTATTTTATAGCCTCGTCCACGCCCGCTTCGGGGGGTGGTGGCGTAATGAGAGCGAGTCAGACTCTCATTGGTCGCGGGTTCATCCGCGCTCCCTCATAGGCTTAAGCAGTTCTCCGTGAGCGAACCAATGAGCGGCTAGCTAGCCTTCTCATGGTCTGCTGCAGCTGAACTGCGTTGACAATGGATACAAAATTATAGGATAATTTTTGGCTTCAATTTCTCAGAAAGATGGAATCTTTCCCGTAGCGTAAGCTAGCTTACGCAATACTAGAGAACCTCTCGTAAGAGAACCCCGAGCGGGTGGAGGCGTGCCGTGTGGGCGGGAGCGCGCGAAGCTTTTGCGTGTGTTGTAAACAGACAGACTCATGGTTTATGAGGACATGATTTATTTTTACAATAAACAAACTGACACCTACAGTGGCCAGCTAAACAACTGTATTTAAACACACAAACACACACCATACATCGCATGCTCCATCGATGCATTAACTGTACGTGATCATGTTGTTTACTTGCTGTGCTTAACGTTACACGCCGATAGTTAACAACACACAGACATTTGAAGCAGTTTTACTCACCGCCTGCGGTTCCGTGAACCTTTAACGTTGGGACTGCTCCATCTTTAAGTATTAGGCGATCTGCAAATCGTCGAACTGTGTCTTGTTTATAAAACTATTAGCAGCTACCGCCGAAATGAAGGGAACAAATAAGAACACTTGCGCAACTCCGTTGGTGCTCTGGAAAAACAAAATCCATCCACAGGTCCCTTAACTCTGGGTTCTTTGGAAATTTGTGCAGTGTTGTCTTGCCCTGGCAACCAAAAACACACTTTTTGGTGCCATTTTTTTGATTGCAGCGCAGCAGAGCCCAGCGCTCTGATGGACGCTCTCGTACGCTCTCGTACGCTCTAGGGTACAGCTGCGAGCGTGCCCTTCCGGGAGAAGTGCCTTAAGACCCTTATAAGGAAATTCCGCCCACTCTGACGTCACGTAGTCCCGTATTTGAAAAAAACTTTCCGAACCTTGTGACAAACCGGAAGGAGTATTTTTGGAACAGAAATACTCCATCAAACTTACAACTTCATTTTTGAAACTTTGTCCATGTTTACCATGGTAATCCAACTCTTTAACAGTGTAAAAAACTCACTATGCATGAAACAGCATTTCACCCCCCTTTAAAAGGACAATGACAAAGATATCGCTTTTCTCAGCTGACATTCAAACTGATTTTGTGATTATAAATGTAAAATTGACCAGAAGAATATCAGCTAGATGCAGGTAATGCAACTCTTTCTCAACTCTCTCATAATACTGTACTCTACATAATACAATAAGTTTCAGTGAAGTTCTAAAGTGACATTTTTGAATTAGTAACGCAGGCTTGGGCTCAACTGTTAAACTGTCAAATTGAGTTTTGAATCCGTGGCAGAACGAAGTAGTTCCATATAAAAGAGGGCTTTTAAAGACACAGCGTTGTTGTTTCAAATTTATTTACACACTTGTGCTGTCGAACTGTTGTATAAACGCAATTTCACACTCTTAGACGTGCTTTGCCTATGGCCGAATCACAGCCGTGCTTATATAGAGCAATATTGCACAGGTACTTGTGTGATATATTATATTAGATTATATTAGATTAGATTATTATACCAAGTAAAATAATACCTTTTAAAAATTTCTCTCACTCACTCAATCCTACTTTTCCGCCTTCAATCTGGGAGAAGTCATGCATTTGATAAAATTTTCTTTTGTTCTTTTATTACCTTTTCATTGCAGTACATTCATGATTCACACTCCTTTATGTTGTCTTTTATCGCAGCTGTGGCTCATCGTTGCACTGCACTTCAAGTTGTTTAAAACCACATGGCATATTTTAACTGTCTGTCTTCTTTCTCTTCTCTTTTATGTTGTGCTGTCCTGCCCACCCGTGATCTTGACCCTATGCTGACTCACAGGTAAGCCTCTCCATCCTTGTTTCATTAAATGTCTCTGTCGTGTGAAGTCTGAATTCCATGTCCTTGTCTCGTCTGAGCTTACTGATTCCACCCACATCTTTCCGGAACTTTTTGAAAGCCACCAAAACTTTACAAGTCTCCATGATTTGAAAGGATAACCTTAGTTGATGGGATCATCAAAACAGAACTTGGGCTTGTGGGCTTGTCTGGTCTGAGTTTGTGGACATTTTCCCTACATACTTGTCTTATGCCTGAGTTATAAAGGGCTGTCTTTGGTGTATTTGGGATCGAGAAATATGTGCTGAAAGAGGAAAAGGAATTTAGGAAATAAAGTAATGGTATGTGCTTTTATCAGCGTGATGAGCTTTCGGTATGCTGTGGGTTGGGGGTTACTGTACATTGAGGTTTAGCTTGGGCCAAATAACATGTGAGGTCAGGGACAGTGGCTGACTTTATGGGGTGCATTATGTGAAAAGTCTGAAGAACGAGAAATGAAAAGTTATGTAATGAAGGTTATGTAAGTGTAATTGAGATAACCTAGCAGCACAACGACATGACAGATTCCTTTGTCTCACCCAACCCCATGAGTTTGCTCTGCTTTAGGGCTGGGCGATATAGCTAAATCATCACTTTTCACTCATGACATATTATTTTGATCAGTGCTTTCAACACATTTTTAATAATGACATAAATCATAATAATCTGCATTGGCTTAAAATACTCTTTCTCTCTCTATACATGTATATATTTTATTTTTAAAAAGTCTTTACTGTCTTTAAAAAGTCAGTGCTTTGAACCAATTTACTGTAACCGACAGTTTATTATAGTAAATATTCCACAGATATATCAACCAGCCCTATTATCTATTAGAACCTGGAACCGTGACAGTGTTTTGGAACTTTTTTTTATTTGTGCAAGTCTGTTATCTGTTCATTTAACCAGGCACTTTTCTATTCTTTGCTTTGTGTGTGTGTGTGTAATAGTGTGAAAGAGGGAAATAGGGGTCATAACAGCACCCCTCAGCAGTATCTCATTTCATAGGTGAATCTGATAAGTATGACAGGATGCTGGAGAGGAGAGAGGCGTTAGAACAATGAGGAGAGGAGAGCTGTGGGGCTGAAGGGAAGGATCTTTCCAAGGAGTGTTTAACTGTTTATCATTAGGGACGGACAAAGCTGTTGAAACCAAATATGTATAAAATATGATGAAATGAATGACATAATGATGAATAATATTAATCACATAAATCAATATACATCTTATTGCAAATTTGTCAAACCTAGAATAGCCTAGTGACAACGGGAACCTCTGAAAAACTAAACTCTCCTCCTTTCGGTCATAGCACAGCTTCAAATAGTAATGTTTTTGTGAAACAATAGTTTTAGATATAAAAATACATGTATCACAAACAATTTCTGGCCATTTTCCTCCAATTTTCTCTTGTACCTGTTTGATACAATGTTTACAATTTGTGTTACCTAACTGAGGCTTTTCCACCGGTGAAAAGACAAGCATTACAGGGTTTTCTCCGCTGCCCCTCTTATTAAAAATGATTTGTGTCCTTGTGGGTGACTTTACTTTTTTTTTCAAGCAGCTCCCTGTGCTGTTGTTCTGTCTGTCTATCCTCCTTGCTCCAATCTCATTTTTGCTGGTGTCTTTGCACCTGCTGGAAGCCAGGGTTTTAGTTTTACCTCTTAAACATTGCAACATTTAACAATATATGTATTTTTTGTTTATTTTGTCTTCTAATTGTGCTGTATTAAATTACTGTTTTAGACATTGGAAATGAGAATGCATTGGTGTCCAAAATCTGAGTCTACATTAAAATCATTGACCTAAAATTACTAATACAAATTTGTGACATCGACTATGAACCTCTTGTTCTTGCTTCCATTGAAAATAATAATAATAATAATAATAATAATTTATATTTATATAAACTCTTCACTCAGATAATTCATAATTTGATATAATCTGATTATACAAACCTTTGTATCCACTTTTTTATTTTTTACTTCTAGTTCATTACTGTTTTTCATGGTACACCTGTTGAAAATTTTCTACAGAAGTTGTGTAAGTTAACCACAGTTCATTCCCTCTCATGAACTGATTAAACCAGTTAAACCATTTAATGTTAAGCCAATTACAAAGCGTGGTTTTCAACATAGCTTATTTAACAGTGGTCCAGTTACGCTGTTCTGTCTGTTGTGTCATTAATGGACTGCAGACTGATATTGTGTGAGTATGTGTTTGTTCAGTAATGATGTCTTGAGTGTAATCCCTCCCTTGGGTGGCACTCTGTGCTCAGCAGGAGTGAACTAGTCAAACAAGGGAATCCCACTGATGTTGGCTGAACTGTCAACCAGCTCCTCCCTTCACCATGTGTCCCACTGCTTTCTTATTCCCACCCTGTGACTACTGGGAAACATGATGAAGATGCTGTGAATTCTCCAGTGTGATTCCCTTCTCAGCACAGTTAATTGCGGCAGTCCGTATATTCCCAGATGCTCAGACACATTGTTGTGGCAGTGCAGGTATTCAGCTCCAGGATGTGTCCACCTCCTCCTGCTGCCTCTGCCAGTATGCTTTTCTTGCACACCTTTTTTTTTTTCATGTTCTCTTCCTGTTTGTCTTCACTCAAGTTTACTGTGACATTGTAAGAAAACCAGATTCAAAAATGTCACAAACTTTAATTTTCATTGAATTGGCCTCACCCACACGAATTTGAATTGAAATTGAAATATTCCATCCATCCATCTGGCCGTCCATTTGTCTATCTGCCTATCTATCTATTGTCTAACCATATTTGTATATTGTTCTGACTGTATGATGTCTATCATTCTGTCTGTCTATCCATTATTAGGTCTGTTGTTTTGCCTGTCTGCCTGTCATTCTGTCTGTCTAACTATCGTTCTGTCTAACCATCGTTATGTTTGTGTGTCTATTGTTCTGTCTTTCTGTCTGAATATTGTTGTCTATCCATCCTTCTGCCGGTCTTTTCATTCTCTCTGTCTTGTCTTGTCGTCGTCTGTCTGTCTGTCTGTCTGTCTGTCTGTCAGTTGTCCGTCATTCTCTCTATCTGTCTCTGTCTATCCATCATTTTGTCTATTGTTCTGTCTGTCGTCTGTCTGTCTCTCTTTCGGTCTGTTTTTCATTCTGTCTATCAAGCTATCATTTTGTCTGTCCTCCTGTCTGTCTGGCTGTCCGTCTGTTTATCTGTCTATCTATCATTCTGTCAATCATTCTATCACTCTGTCTATCATTCTGTCCATAGTTTTTTTTCTGTCATGTAATCACATCCTGTAATTACGCTAATTATGAATGAATTGCAATAATGCAATCAACCAACACTGCATGTGGATGGCGGTGCACATAGACTATTACTTTAGACATTCTTGATCTTTGAAAACCCTGTACTTATACTTATACTATTCCCTCCTCACATTCATTGTCTTCCCGTCTCCCCCCTTTTTTTTGTTTTTATAAAACATCATATGCTAGATTGACACAGTTGGTGTGTGAGGTGAAAACCCTTTAGTAGAGCTGAATCTAAGAGACATTTTGCATGAGAACGAATTATCTGTATTTGCACTGTTATTGTCTCAGGTATACATACAGCTTGTTTGATCTTTCGTTCTCTCTGAGATCCTTAGGGAAACTATTTAGCATTTGTACAGATTGTGTACTTTGATGAAAACATGGATTTGGATTAGTTTGATGAGCAACTTTAATGGTAGGAAGAGAAAATTGCAAAATTAGTTTGATGTATTTTTTTTTTTTTTTTTGGTTTTGAATACTGAAGGTAAAGCCTCTATTGGGAAGGAAACATGTACCTGTCCTGGCGTGTATATACCTCATTATATTTGAGCATGTACGTGAGCTAAAGAGAGGCATATTGTGTCCGTTAACTCTTATGTGTATTTAGCAGTGTGTGAAAAGGACTGAGTCTGTTGCAGCAACAGCTGGTGTGCAAACAGATGAATGTTTAATTGAGATCCAGTCGAGAGGTAAGAAGAGTTTGCCAACATCTACCCCACCCGATCGGAGCAACACCCAGCCAGGAGCTGAACAGCTGTGGAGCTCATTACTGTATGTGTGTATGTGTTTGTGTTCATTCCCATTTGCAACTATAGCTTAAAGCACTTTAAGTGTGTGTGTGTGTGTGTGTGTGTGTGTGTGTGTGTGTGTGTGTGTGTGTGTGTGTGTGTGTGTGAGTGAGTGTGAGTGTGTGTGTGAGAGAGAGAGAGAGAGAGAGAGAGAGAGAGAGAGAGAGAGAGAGAGAGAGAGAGAGAGAGAGAGAAGAGAGAGAGAGAGAGAGAGAGAGAGAGAGAGAGAGAGAGAGAGAGAGAGAGAGAGAGAGAGAGAGAGAGAGAGAGAGAGAGAGAGAGAGAACAGGTGTTAGCAGTTTCATCTCATCTTTACCAGAGGATTTCAGCTTTGTTAAATAACTGCCCTACTGTCTTGGCCTCAGACAGCACAACCATGGACTATTCATGGGCTGTCTGATGAGATCTCGAATTGTCTTTGATATGATTGGTTGGCCAAAACTGTCAGCATCCTAGTTGCTAGTTTTCAGTTGTAAGCTTAATTTACAAATTTATACGAGAATCAGAAAGATATTTGTCTGGATGGATGGATGGATGGATGGATGGATGAACGGACACACAGACAGACAGACAGACAGATTGAATGAATGGATAGATAGATAGATAGATTGATAGAATGGATAGATAAATGGTTGATGGATGTATCTGGGCGGATGGATGGATGGATGAATGGATGGATGGATGAACATGCGGATAGATGTACAGATGGATAGATAGATAGATAGATAGATAGATAGATAGATAGATAGATAGATAGATAGATAGATAGATAGATAGATAGATAGATAGATAGATAGATAGATAGATCTGTTACGTTCGTTTATGCCCGTTTTTAGATTTGCATGCCCCAGTAGTCATTTAACCATGAACTGTGATTGGTCGATTTACACATCAGATGTAAAACACAGACCCGAGCTGTGCTAAATAGTCATCATGACAGAACATGGCCCTAAAGAGCTGGTTCAATCATGTTTGCTATTCCACATCTGTGATGAGACCAAAGCACTCAGCACATCCTCAGGCTAGATGTACAGAATTTAATGGGCAGAAAGGAGAATGGCAGCCATGATTGACAGATTGAGGGGAATGCATATACATTCATTTATCATACCACTCTACTAACACACTGCTCATGCTTATTTCATTGACTACTACTGCATTTACAGTAGATAAAGGGATAGAGGGTGAGTGGGGATGAATGTGAAGAGACGGAATTGTTGACAGATCAGCCCGAAGAAGTTTAGAGGAAGAAGCGGAGAAGGACCAGTTTTAAAAATATATATATATATTTTTTTATTCTGACTTGTTTTAATCCGTATTTGTATTTTAGTCTGTTCCTTACACAAAGCTGTCAAATTCAGTAGACAAAAAAACATAAGAGCTTGAGTGGTATATGGACTACTTTTATTGTAAATTCACGGGGCTGCTTTTCATTTTAGAGTTTGATGGAAAAAAAATAGTCAAACAGAGTTGGACCAATGACAGAATGATGACAAAATTTAAAGGGTCAATTTTCCCTTTAACTACTACTTGTTAGAAGATTAATCGATTGAAAGAAAATATTGTTAGTTCCAGCCCCAATTCTCACCGAGTGGTTAGTGGTGTTCGTTGATGTTCCAAAACAATTAGCGTAGCGAAATACTGTTTCTCATCAACGAACACCACTAACCACTCGGTGAGTTGCACAGTTTTGAAAATGAACGTTAAGGGTTGTTTTGAGGACATGTTTGTGCATGCTTATAGACACCCATTCTGAAGCGGTCAGAGGCGATTCTAAAATAGTCAAAAAGTCGAGACAGGACCTATCGTCAAAATTTCTGTGTCCACCACTCTAGTTCATCCAAAACAAACTAGAAAGTGCTAAATACTGGAATTATCCTTTAAATCTTTGACCTCTGACATGATTCATCATCTTATACACAGAAAGATCATTTAAATGATGGACAGTCTCCTCATTATTGGCTTGTTGCGCATTCAGTCGATAGATGTTTCTGTATGTAGGCGTGCATTCGCATGTGTGCATTTTTAAACAAGTATGACAATGAGGATCATCCCTGAGGCGGCGTCATTAGCTCTGCCCAAGCCCCTCTCTCCCCCATCCATTCAGGTTAACGTCACTCTTGAAGCTTGTGACAGCTCCCCAGGCACCCATCTTAGGAAGGCTAGACTGTGCGTTCGAGGATGCAGCTTCGAATAAAAGCATCTTGCCTTTGAGCCTCAGCAGTGTGTTAATAGTTAATGTCCTGGCGGCCTCCACCCTGCCTGAAATATTCACCGGAATATGAAATAATCATGAACACTGATGGAATGAAACCTGCTAATTTGACTAACCCAATTTTTTTCTGCAGAGCAAACAGTCCAAGATTACGGGTCGTATGTACTGATCAAATGCAGGATTGATGGGTCACATCGTAAAAAGAATATTGTTACAATTTTAGAGCGCATGTCAGACTTGGACGTCTTTGACTTTTTATGAGCGGTTGACTCAAATGCATTTCTTCTTCTAGTAGAATTGTATATGTAGGACAACTGTTCCATTTTACTGAGTTACAGAAGTGAAACAGCCCTCAAATGAGAGAATGAGACTGGTGAAGATGTTGCAGAATGGTGTTTGTTTGCCTAAATTCTTTTTTTATTCATTAAAATTGTTGGTGGGAGATTCTTTGTTTGTGTTGTTTGGACCCTAGTCTCGCGTAGCCATCCCTTTAGACTGATTGCAAAAGGTCTAGACTCCATAGCAGCTTTCATTGTCCAAGGGCCGCCCAGAGGCCATCTGACTGACATGTAAGCATGTATTTTAATTAAAGAGCATATGCCTTGAACTTCACATACTTTAGAAAATCCAACATTTAGTTGATCCTGATTAGCGCTCATTGTAAACATATAACTGTGACAATGAGCGCTAATCAGGATCAACTAAATGTTGAATTTTCAAAAGTATGTGTGTGGCTTTCTTTTACCATGAGAGGGTTTGGCATCACAACAGCTTTGTTTCTATGCCAACTGTTAAAAAAGCAACACACTCATCTCCCAGAAATCCTGTCGAATTCATCCAATCAGATGACGACTTCAAAACTCCTGAAGTGTTTCCAATTTTGAGTGGCATATGCATTAGACGCTCAGCCAAGGATTCGTGAGTCCTTGACGTCTGAGGCCGAGACTACTGTATTTTCACCCCAATGTTCCTCAAAATCTGAAAAACACAAGGGTTAAGAGGTTTCAATTTTAGGTGAACTTTCCCTTAAACCTAGGGCTGCACGAAATTGGAAAAAACTGACATATAGCGATATTTTCTTTTTCTGCTATGTATAACCTGTATATATTGCGATTTGAAGAAATACAGGAATGTTCACCAGCTGACTTGAATAGCTGCTATATTTAGATTTTTTTTTTGGGGGGGTGGGGGGGGTGGGGGGAATTTACATATGTTTATTTAAATCGATGTCTGCGCCATACAGTGATATTGCTTTTCTTTCGGTATGTTGTGCAGCCCTACTTTAACCTTCTTAATGCTCCCTACTCTCTCTGTGTCTTGTGGAAAAAAATCTTCATGCCACATCAGCTATCTGCAGTTGTCCATTACTTTTTATAAGCATCCAATGGGCGTCTCAGATCCACAGGCACCGTGCCACCTTCTTCTCATTCCGAATGTGTGTGAGACCATGTGTAGAGAGAGATCTGCTTTGTACTTTTCCTCCTAAAAAAAGAAAGGATGGGGATGAATGGATGAGGGAGAAGATATGAGGGCTTGCTGACAGCTTAGCAGGGTCAATATCACGACGGCAGACATCACTGCCCCTCAGAGCCTGTGAGCCTCTCGGCTATCTCACAAGAACAAAGAATGCTCAGCCATGTTGGCTCATGAGATCATTTTACAGACCAGAAACCAAGATAAAACTTACGATAAGTTGGTGTTAACGGGAAAACAGGATTTCTAAATAGGTTTGAATTATTTTAATCAGGATTTTAGCCGATTAAACCAGCTTTACATTTACTTTACCAACTCAAAACATGTTGACAATTGTGATTTGAGTATATTTTAGTTATAATGTCCTTTTTGCTTATATGAAATAAATTCTCTCTGCTCATGCTGAACGATAGCCTAGAAATCTAGATGCACCCTAGCGGCAGCAAAAAGTATTTTGCAGCAAAGTGTGGTCTAGCAACTCTCCGTTGGCATTCGAGCTGGAAAAACCAAACTCTGGTCAGGCCAATCACATCGTGTATAGAGTTGGTGGGCGGGCTTAACATAATGACGGCAGAGTTGTGACGGTTCCACGTCATTTCCATAGGTGATTTCCCTGCTACTTGAAAACAAAGAAGATGCTGCTGGCGAACAGCGGTCTTTCGAATCGGCTTTTGCCGCGATTCTGGATGACTTGGAATTAAGAGAACGTAACTTAAGTCATTCTAAAAAAAGGAAGATGTGTTCGGAGTTTTGATGACCGGATACGGCAAAAGTTTAATATATCAACTAGCTCCCCTGGAAAAACGCATGGGACTCACTCAGCCACAGCCGTTCGTTGCTCTGGTTGGTTGTAGCGCGTGCCGAGGGAATTTGAAAGACAACCGTTTATCCCACCCCTCGGATTGAGATATGCCAATTGTGAGTTCCCAGACCTAACATCTTGATGTAGGTCTGGCTTGCCAGGCTAGCTGAACGATTCAAATCAGCAACTCGTGTTTTTGGGCAATTCATTAAAATAACTAGATCATAAAATTAATTTATTTCAGGAATAAGGCTACACAGATCGCCCTGTTTGTTCTTCATTCACAAAAAAGGACTGGAAAATAAGATTCATTTATTTTTTAGCAATCGGCCCACACGTGTCAAATTGAATGTTTTTGATTAAATAAAAAAAAAAAATCAATTCATAGGAGAGAACCCTTCAATAAAAGTAATTCGTTTAGGAACTGGCCCACACTGATCACATTGCATATGTTTGATCTATTAAGTGTCATTGTTTTTTTAGCCACTGACCCACACTGGTTGTGCTCTGTGTTTTTGATTGTTTAAAAAGATCTGGTTCTTAAGGCCCTGTTTACCACTCGTATTAAAATGTGTTTTGATCGTTCAGATCACAAAGGGACAACGCTAAATGCAGGTGTAAACTGGGTCTAAAACGTTTTGATCTTGTTCACATTCCGAAGAAAACGCATTCAACCGTATTGTTTTTTAAGTGTAGACGCTCATGTGGTTGAATGTGTTCTAACAGCCTCAGAAGACCGCCTGCTCTCCACCTAATGCGTAAACATTATGGGAAGTGCTCTAGCCAGACAGGACTTAATCTTTGTTGGCTGAAGACCCTAGTTTGGTTGTAAAAAGCACCAAGCTTGATGTTTTCTCGACATTTGGCCACACTGGTCATGCTGTATTTATTTGATTCACTAAAAAGAACCTGTTCATCCGAGCTGAATACCTTAATACTGAATCAATGCAAACCAGAAGTGAATCATCTGCAATTGGGCTTTTGTCCATTTCACCCACAACCTTTACCTCAATACCTGCATTGGCTGAGATTTATAATCATAAAGCTAGCTGTCAAGGGGCTAGTTATTCATCTGTATAGCTGTTAACCTTTAGCCACTGTAGGACCTGAAGATTCACTGCCTTCATGGAACACACACATACCCACACACTTGTATGTGGTTTACGGGGACTCTCCATTGGCGTAATGGTTTTTATACTGTACAAACTGTATATTCTGTCCCCTTACACTAACACTACCCCTAAACCTACTAGGGCTGTGTATTGGCAAGAATCTGGCGATACGATACGTATCACGATACATGGGTCACGATTCAATATATTGCAATATATTTCGATACTGTGCATAAGGCGATATATTGCGATTTTTTTATTTAAAAGTAGGACTATAATTTTAGAAAAAGTATTATTTAAAAAAGACATAATGTGCATAAAAGTCAAACAAGTTTACTTTAGATAAACAAATCAGTACACAGAAAATCAAACTGCCAGTTTGGGATTGTGGTTTACAGGTTCTTAGTGAGCAAATTTGTATATGCTCAAGTAGGCCTTAATAAAAGAAAATACATAGCCCCTGTCACAATACATAACACATACACATTATGTGTGCAGTCTTAAAAAAGAAAAGACATCTATGTCAATAAAAAAAAAAAAAATGCTTGCACTATTCCTAGTAGCCTACACAGGGTACATCCAACACGTTTTGTGTTGCAAAAACACGAACACAATACCTAAAGGAAACATTGAGGAACAAATGTAAATAGTCAGTTAAAGAAAATACATAGCCCCTGACTCTGACATCTAGGCTAATGCATAACACATAATGTGCAATCTGAGGTGCAATCTGTCATTAAAAAAATGCTTGCACTATTGTTCACGGTACATCCAACACATACCGTAAAACATACCGAGTCCCGAATAGACGCCTGTCTCTTTTACACGCCTGGTGTGGCGACAGGTTTGGGTAAATAAAGGTGTTTTTTAGTTTCGGTTTGTATTTAATCTTCTAAAACCAGTCGGATCGGACAAATTTGTGTCCCGCCAAAGCCTTTTTTGATTGGTGAGTGATGTAGAATAGAATGACTGCTGCGCTTGACAGGGCGCACGAGCAGAGAGAGAGAGAGAGAGAGCCGCGCGCGCGCACACTTTCACGTCTTCAAAAAACACGCGCGCTGTCATCCTCTCTCTCCCTCACGCACATTAATCAAAATCATAGACACTGTAGGCGAGGACACTAGTGGTGCGTCTCAGCATAGCTATCTAGTGGTAGGGATTTAAACACAACATAAACGTGAACCACGGTCTTACCATGAATATTTTTGCACGTAAACGGAAAAAAAAAAAATCGATATTGCGTTTTTGAAAATCGATACAGTATTGCAAAATAAAATATCGCGATACTCAAGTGTATCGATTTTTTCTTACACCCCTAAAACCTACCCTTCATAGAATATTTTTTTTACTTAACCCCCCATATATACAAGAATACACACTTACACAGATACTTATATTGTGGTGGTAGGCTTCTTTGCTTCTCGTGAGACTTCCATCGAGAGAAAGAGAAAAAAAAACAGAGACAATCAGTGTTGAATGAGTTAAGAAACTTTCTGAATTTGCATTAACAGTTTCTGACTACGACGTGTTTTTGTTTCGTCCTTGTATTTATTAACTTTTTGCTCTCTTTTATGAACTTTCTTCCACCTCCCTTGATGGCTGTTGTTTTCTCCTCTTTTCCCAGTCAAGGGAGACTCATTGTGACTTCAATTACCTGGAGCTCTGGGTATCTGTCTCAGGTAGACAGGGGCTGAATTGGAAGTGGTGTCAGCTCCTTCATTAAACATTAATCACGGAGGGTCCCTCAGCAGAGCTTCTGAAAGGGCAAAACTAATAAACACTCTGTCGTGGGAAAGACATGAGCACTTATGGGGGTCCCTTCACAGAGACATGATAAACGCCAGGCAGAGGACTTCTCTTCTCTTCTTTTTCTCTTCTCTTCTCTTCTCTTCTCTTCTCTTCTCTTCTCTTCTCTTCTCTTCTCTTCTCTTCTCTTCTCTTCTCTCTCTCTTCTCATTAGCGTATGCCGTGTGGTTGATGTCCAGTGTTGCATACGATAAAACTTCAAATAATAGCCCGGGCTTTTATTTTCCCAAATCGCCAAACTGCACCGGCTTGTATTTGAGACAGCCGTCTATATGAGACAGGCCTTTTATTTAGTGTTGAGATGTTGTTCATTGAGTGTAGGCCTAGAGATAACGATCCAAATAGCATAGGCTGATACACGGAAAGCATGACAGTAGGTTACCTACTATACGTTATATTACATTTTATTTATAATTCGAATGTGTTTAACAAATCAGTTAATGTAAGAATTAGCCTACTATATTACCATATGTCTAAAGGGAGTCGCACACTGGACAAGAAGCGCAGCGCTGCACCGCGTTGCATCTAGGACAACTCGAGGTATCGTACACCGGATGCACACTTTATGTCCAGCAATATTGTTATGTTTAAGGACATTATGGAATTAAGATAATGTCTATACAATGTTATGATTGTACTGTACAATTAAATACAATCGTTGCTAAGTCTGCAGTCTGAACACTTTACCTCAGAGCGTACGTTATCTGAATGAATTGAGAATATCATAATACTCTGATCCACAGAACTGCTTAAACAGACGATCTGACAGGTTTTAGAAGATTAAATACAACCCGAAACTAAAAAACAGACCAGGCCTCTATTTGAGAACGGCCTTTATTTATCGAAACCTGTTGCCACACCAGGTGTGTAAAAGAGACAGGCATCTATTTGGGACTCGGCTATTATTTGAAGTTTTACGGTAATCATGTGTGGCTGGGTCCCCTCAGAGTTGTGTTGGATTTTCTCGTTAGCGTAAAGGTAAAGAGGTCCATCTATCACTGTTTTCCATGTTCGTAGAGTTAGTTTGTGGAGTAAATATATGTGACCCTGGATCACAAAACCAGTCTTAAGTAGCACGGGTATATTTGTGGGAATAGCCAACAAAACACTGTACGGGTCAAAATTATCGTTTTTTTCTTTTATGCCAAAGATCATTAGGATATTAAGTAAAGATCATGATCCATGAAGATATTTAGTAGATTTTCTACCTTAAATATATCAAAATTGTATTTTTGTAAGTGGATGCAGCACAATAACCAACAGAAATGGAAACCTTTAAAGGCGATTTTCTCAATATTTAGATTTTTTTGATTTCAAGATTCCAGATTTGATTTCCAGATTTCAGAAATCAGATTTCAGATTCCAGATTTCAAATAGTTGTATCTCGGCCAAATATTGTCCTATCCTAACATACCATACATCAATGGAAAGCTTATTTATTTAGCCTTCAGATGATGTATAAATCTCAATTTTAAAAAATGGACACATAAGACTGCTTTTGTGGTCCAGGGTCACATATAGGCTATAATCTGTGTTTACACAATTTTTTTTTTTTTTAATCGTGGATGATGGTGTTTTGCGTGCGTTCGGCCAATCAGCTTACACTAACGTCACTGGTAGTTCCTATAGTGCTGGTTTATACCCTACTCGAAAGTAGGAGCTAAATTAGTTCCTCCAAAATGACTTCCTAGAACTAAAATCGTTTCTAGTTCCTGCGGTGCGAACGCACCAAAATCCGGGTGCTTCCGCCAATAGTTCTAGGAACTATGAATAAGTTCCTCCGGTGCAAAAGCTCCTTTTGTGTCATCTCTTTATCTGATTAAAGCTTAGGTCTGATACACTCAGAGCTTTATTTGTATTGGTCCTGGTTTTGTTATGTAGAGATATTTATTTGCCTTCATAATTCCATGTGCATATGAGAGTAGGTCAGTAGATTACCTCATATCTGGCATCATGCATGTTATTTCACAAATTCATTCATTATTCACTCTGACTGCCTGTGGTGCGGCAGCTGTGTTGAAATGCAGACCAGGGGTCTGTTCGAGTTTAAGAGTTGTACCGGTCTGACAGCCTCACTGGTTTTATGGGTCTGTTATTATTATTATTATCGCGAGAAGCTGACACATGTATTGAGACCGAAAGGGAAGAAGCCTCCACGGCGAGGGTGTTCCGGCCCCCGGTCAGTCTCCGCATGCACATTCCAGGGCGGTGTGCTGGAGGTATCCTGGAGAAAACTGAGGAGATGAATTTCCCAGTTCCAAAGGAGAGGTGTCAGACAGATGCATGCTGGGATAGATCTCACACTTATCATGCCCAGAACATTTCACCCAGAAATGAGACACACCTGGGGTCTAACTCGCACTGTGCGTGAATACATCTGTCTCTTTGTCGGATAGATGAGTGTGGCATGTGTATGTTAGTGTGCAAAGACATATAAAGTACCAAAGAAGAACATACAGTATCTGCCATATCTTTCCATTTATCTGGGCTGTACGATGTCTGGCATCTTTATGTCCAGCAGCAGGTGCCACAGGAGAGGGCAGAAAGTCACGTCCACGTAATTGACCGGGACTATGGAATGGCTTCCTGCTGGGTTTGGACTTGAAACACAAAGCAGATGTTGCCTGGAAGAATTCACAAGACAGTTATTCCAGAATGTATACATTCCTTTGCTTCTCAGCCAGCTCGGAACATTCCTCCCAAAACCAGGCGAACAGGAAATGAAAAAGATGCAGAGGGGATGGATGTGGTAATTCCAAGTGGAAACTCTCAAGGAGTTGGGTTTGGACTCTTATAGTACATGCACTAAGTCCTAGACGTCTGTTCAATGCGTGTGTTTTTCACCTGGAAGATGATATTTTGTAGATATAACCGATAGCTAATCTGTTAAAGTGTTCCCTGTTGGATCCTAGAACGACATTCAACAGATGTTTTCATGACATTTATGATTTACTTTAAACACGATTTTGAAAGAACACTGTTATGCTTTTTAGATGATGCGCTCCTTTACAGATGTCTCGGCAATGTGCATGTGCTTACTGGTTAGGATTGGTCTGCTCTAATCTCATACCAAAAGGCATTTTTCTTCTTATGTCAGAAGATAAAACTATTGAAACTTGGCAGCAACTTGAATAAAAAGATTTTAGCCAACTTTTTCTTTGAAGTCAATTCCCTTGAGGCATTTGAACCGGAAATCCAGCCCAACTCCACAGGCTCAAAGCTAAAGTGGTTAGAAAGAGCAGAAACATTCTATTATCATGTCTCTGAGGGGCTGTACCGTGTGTCTCTAGCAGTGAGAAATCCCACGAGTCTCTCTGTCATCAGGTGTTTTTCTGCTGGAGATCACTGAAGTTTGTCTAATCCACTTTTTACTAATTAATATTCTATTAATGACTGGTATTTTTCATGGTTGCTTTGCTGAGGTGCAATTCAAGCCTGTTCTTCAAAACCCTAACTATAAAAAATAAACTTTGATATTTAACACATTCTACAGGTTTTTTTTTCTATGAGCATTTATACCTCAAATCAGTCTGTTTGTTGAGGAAAGGTATGCTATTCATTTTTATAAAAACAACTTGAATTGCATTCAATGTATATATTTTTATTATATCATGCATTGCCTGGGATTTGAACCCATAACCTAATGTTTGAGTTAAAGGAATGCAACCAGAATATCCAGGAGAATTGAGGGTTCGGTTCTTTTGGCTTGGGCCGACGAACATCCACCTAGCAACCTTCCAAAGCACCTTAGCAACTGCCCCAAACACCCTAGCAACACAGTAAACAGCAGGAACACATTAGTATGCCTAGGCAATCACCAATAATTTTCTTGAGTAAGAGAAAAATAAATAAATTAGCTTTTATTATTTCTGTGCACTCTTTTTAATGTCATCTACATGATAACTTGGGAATTGATTAAAAAAGCAAGAACAAAGTGTGTTTACTTACTAATTTTCACATAAGAGCTAATTCTTTTTGTTAGAAGTTTAAAGATACAATATGTAACTATTTTGGCCACAAGAGGGCGCAGTTTCCAACAATAACAAAGGCGTATGTTTATGACGCAGTGACGAGCTGAATGATGGGAGTTGCTGTCAAGCTGATGGATCTAATAATGTTTATGGATGAGTGAAAACACTCGTGTTTTTTAACATTACAGTGGTGTGAAGCAGGTCGTGATTGCTAAAGAGACAGATATCACACGCGAGTCCCGCGGATATAAATGATATCACACGCGAGTCCCGCGGATATAAAGAAATAAGGACATCTAATTCTACAGAACTACACGCAAGTGCTGGATTACTCACACAGGTCAGTTTATTAGACGAATTAAACTTGTGAGGGAACGCAGCGCTGTTTCACTTGGTCTAACGTTACACTATTACACTAAACAGCATTTAAATGTGTGTTGAAAGTAGTTATAATGTTATTCTACGTGTTAGTTTTCTATACGAAACTGGCAGCTAGATCAAGATTAGAATAACGTACTGACCATATTCTAACATGTCATCATGTTGAGCTAACGTTAACATTGATTTGTTTTATGTACATTTGCTCACCTGTCTAATAAAGCTGTCAAGTCGTGACTCGTGAAGCTCTGTCGAGTCCAAGTTAGTCGCGGACGGGGAGCTCTCGGCATCTCAAAAACACCACGCTGATATTGATCCTTATTTCAATTCTCATTGTTTGTCCCAAAGTCTGCTTGCCATGGTTTATGTTTGAACGAAACAAGAACTTTGTGCCGCTAAACGTCACGCATTACGCAGTTGTCCACATCTGTCGCCATGGTTACATCATGCTATGGCATTTCGAGCGGAAACCGAGGATAGCGCGGATATTGCGTCATTGACAGGCGACATTTGTTGGCCGGGACCGCCATAGACATAAGCTGTGTCTGAAATCGCTCCCTATCCACTATATAGTGCACTAAATCGGGTGTCGGCCATTTTGTAGTGGTGTCCGAATTCTGAGTGAACGACATCATTCCCTACATTCATTCCCTACTTTTACCCACAATCCTCTCTGAATTTGAGTGTACATTCGATGTACACTTGCTGAAGCACTATTTCCCACAATCCAATGCGGAGAGAACTGAGAGAGAAAATTTAAACCAGAGATTACATTACAGCTTTCTTATTCCTGCTAATTTTATTTTTCTATTAATCATTACTTGAATATAACATATTAAAACATTGAGACAATATTATATAGATGAATTGTAAAAATAAATTATATTTATATCGTTTTTTTTTATTAAAATATATTATTTAGGCATTAACACAATTTAATGTGTTTTACTTATGTGTTTTTATAATTTGTGGCATTGTTAACTCGTTAAACTGTAAAGGGAGAGATGATAATTTGGTGGATGATTTAAAAATATCCGTTATGGTCGTTAGGAAGCGTATTCATTCGAATATAATAACGGTCGCCTGAGGGCGCTCAAGGACCACGTCATCTGTGAGCGTGAGAGTCACAATTTCAGTCGACGAAACTACAAAGCTGGCACTAAGGTATATATAATTACAAAATAAAGTCATTATGATTGTTATCGTTGTTAATATTATTTTATAAAGTAAGTAACGTAAGATAAAATGAGTTTTATCAGTACGTGTGACGAAGCCTTTTCTGCGACAGCTCTAACTCTCCGACGCACAGTGTAAACGTCAGCGTCCGAATTCACTCACTTCATTTCGTTCACTCCTTGCAGATATAGTGCACTCAACTGCCATTCACTATATAGGGATTAGTGAAGGAGTGAACGAGTGAGCGATTTCAGACACAGCTATAATAATATAATACATAGACGCCCTATTGGCCGCTGGAGCGCACGTCAACGGCGCCGCCATATTGGGGATGGCAACTTTCCCATACCTCTCATACTGGGAATGAGAAAAATGCCTGTTTTGTGCGCTGCTTGGGGCTGTACAAATCGCCACACAATTGAAAAAAAGTTTTCGAGGAATTATCTTTCACAGGCAAGACTGAACGTTTGTTTTTGGTTGTATTTGGTCATTATTTAATTAGTAATAGTAACGTTCAGAGGATAAATTAAAAAATACTACTGTTATTGTGTCACGAAATGTAGTTTTAATAGTTTTTCAGTCGACAATGTAGTTGTTTAAAGCTTAAATATGTGGTTTGTTTTTAAAGATAGCGCCTATTTAAAAATTTGATCTGACGGTTTCGGAGTTGTACGACGCGATCAGCGGGCGCTCGGCGCTCATTAAGCCCGCAGAGGACAGCCTTACCTCGGCCAGAGCGTCTGAAGTTTGCCGCCGGCTCGGATGTCTCTAGTCTAGTGATTAAACATGAGATATTATTCGTCTTGTGTAAATCTAACGGGCGATCTTTGGTCTCATTAATCTATAAATGGTTCCCTGGTAAATCGTTTTGGCTGAGGGCAAAGTGAAGTTTCATAACTTTATATTTAGGCTTTTTTAACGTTGTATCCTGCTGTATGTTTGACTGAAGCTACTTCTGCTACTGATCAATAAAACTGAAATTTAACAAAAAGAGTTAAATATTAAATATAAGTCACTATTTAACTTATTTTTTATTGTGTATATTCTGTAATTGATATTTCTTATTCTATTGCTATTATTATAGTATTATTAATAAACCATATGCTATTATCAATATTTTTGTGATTGTATTATTGTATGATATTATATAATTATACTATTCATTACTATTTTATTTGCTGTATACTATTTGTTTATGTTATTGACTAAACTATTTACTATTACTTCTCACAAATGTTAGTTGTACCATAACATATGTATTAGCATGGATCCATCAGTTATCTTTGTTATTGCTCAAATCTGGTCAATCACAGAAAATGCTTTTTCCACAATAAGAAAACTTAAATTATATCTCAGTATGGGGGTCTTCATCATTCTTATCCAAGAATAAAAAGCCAGATACATGACAAGTCTGAGCTTTGACCATTCTTTATTAAAACAAATATTTTACAAGTGTAACTATTGAGATTTTAAATAACTAGAGATGGAACTTTTTGTACACCACATACAAACCACGGAAATCGGTTGATAAATATAAAAACAGTTTTTGTTTTTATCCAGAAAAAAACGCAGCTCACCCTTGATTACAGTGCAGTCTTGCCCTCCGCAAAATGGCGGACCCGTTGACGTATCGCAGCAACGTTCCAAAGCGGCCAATAGGGCGTCTATGTATTATATTATGTCTATGGGGACCGCCATAGACATAATATCATAGACATAATATAATACATAGACGCCCTATTGGCCGCTTTGGAACGTTGCTGCGATACGTCAACGAGTCCGCCATTTTGCGGAGGGCAAGACTGCACTGTAATCAAGGGTGAGCTTCGTTTTTTTCTGGATAAAAACAAAAACTGTTTTTATATTTATCAACCGATTTCAGTGGTTTGTATGTGGTGTACAAAAAGTTCCATCTCTAGTTATTTAAAATCTCAATAGTTACACTTGCAAAATATTTGTTTTAATAAAGAATGGTCAAAGCTCAGACTTGTCATGTATCTGGCTTTTTATTCTTGGATAAGAATGATGAAGACCCCCATACTGAGAATAATTTAAGCTTTCTTATTGTGGAAAAAGCATTTTCTGTGATTGACCAGATTTGAGCAATAACAAAGATAACTGATGGATCCTTTATGCTAACACATATGTTATGGTACAACTACTGTGGAATGCAGTAAATATAGCCTAACATTTGTGAAATGTAATAGTAAATAGTTTAGTCAATAAAATAAACAAATAGTATACAGCAAATAAAATAGTAATGAATAGTATAATTATATAATATCATACAATAATACAATCATAAAAATATTGATAATAGCATATGGTTTATTAATAATACTATATCAATTACAGAATATACACAATAAAAAATAAGTTAAATAGTGACTTATATTTAATATTTAACTCTTTTTGTTAAATTTCAGTTTTATTGATCAGTAATAGCCATTATAAGAGAAGTAGCTTCAGTCAAATATACAGCAGGATACAACGTTAAAAAAGCCTAAATATAAAGTTATGAAACTTCACTTTGCCCTCAGCCAAAACGATTTACCAGGGAACCATTTATAGATTAATGAGACCAAAGATCGCCCGTTAGATTTACACAAGACGAATTATATCTCATGTTTAACCACTAGACTAGAGACATCCGAGCCGGCGGCAAACTTCAGCACTGGCCGAGGTAAGGCTGTTCTCTGCGGGCTTAATGAGCGCAGAGCGCCCGGTGATCGCATCCTACAACTCCGAAACCGTCAGATCAAATTTTTTAAATAGGCGCTATCTTTATAAACAAACCACATATTTAAGCTTTAAACAACTACATTGTCGACTGAAAAACTATTAAAAACTACATTTCGTGACACAATAACAGTAGTATTTTTTAATTTATCCTCTGAACGTTACTATTACTAATTAAATAATGACCAAATACAACCAAAAACAAACGTTCAGTCTTGCCTGTGAAAGATAATTCCTCGAAAGTTGTTTTCAATTGTGTGGCGACTTGTAGGCCTACAGCCCCAAGCAGCGCACAAAACAGGCATTTTTCTCAATTCCCAGTATGAGAGGTATGGGAAAGTTGCCATCCCCAATATGGCGGCGCCGTTGACGTGCGCTCCAGCGGCCAATAGGGCGTCTATGTATTATATTATGTCTATGGGGACCGCCACTTATTTAAAATTGGAATTTCTCTGAAATAAAATATCTTTGGAGACTTTTGGGATATTGTAAGTACACAACTGCAGGAAATATATCACACTGTGCAAGTGATTTTTGGATATTTTATTACAAAATTCCTACATATTGGAGCTTTAAATTATAGAAATATTTTTTATCTCTTTTTTTTTCTTTTTTTCAAGGCTGAATCCACTTAGCAAAGGGATTCAAATGCAAGCATTAAATTCAGTGTTTACTACTCATCTAATCTATTTTTCCTTCTTTTTGCTGCTATGCTTTTTTTGGTCCCTAATGGCTTTGTTGTGTAACTTTACGGGTCATAAAATTGCATTTTATGTATCGGAGTTGAAAAAGGAAAAGCCAATGCCTGGGTGTGTTCACCGTGACATTACGTTATTACCGTTGCACGCTGTAATGAGCACTTCTTTTGTCTAGATGTGACAGACAGTTTAATGATTTCTGAGGGGAGGCAGTGGGCATTCTTGCGCCTTCAGTCTCTGAAACATTACACCTTCCCTTTAGATGTCTCCGCCGTGGCCTTGACAGCCAGATAAGTGCCGGCGGCTGCTTTTAGGCTCCGTCTCAGCCGTTACCACTTGGTACATTAACCTGCATGTAGGTGGAGAGGTTGGTTGGAATAATGAACTGCAGACTCTTGGCTGATTTTCCTAGTTCACCTCAACCCTTCGGGACGCTTGTGTTGATTCATGTTCTGTCAAACACTCTCACAGATATTAGAACACAGATACGTGTGTGATTTTAGAGAGAGCAATTTTTGTGTCTCAGGTTTATTTCCTCCAAGAACAAAATAGAAATACTTTTGAAATGGAGACGAAGGCTTCATATTCATGTCCTTTCTCATGCTCCCTTAATGAAAGTCTGGTATTCTGCACCGAGCTAAAGCTCTTCTTTGTGATGCCTTAATGCAGTAATTAGGAGAGATGTTAAATGCTGTCTGGGACGGAGAGAGGTGTTCGGTGCGCTCATACACCCCATCCTCTGCTGATTAGAGACCTGCCAAATAAAGCTCTTTTGTCTTTTTCAGGGCTGGGCGTTCTGGCTCATAGTTGATCTGGGATTGTTGAAACATCCTGTGGAATATATAATTTCGCTCTAACTGACTAGGGAGATGCACAAAGCGGGGCAAGAGTAACGTGTCAGTCACATCAGCTGAGAATTCTGGGAAGGGTATCTGAAATTGAAAGCATCCTATTAAATGCTTCTCAATGATTGATGGTTTGTCACTTCGTTTCACAGTGAGTGGATCCAAATTAGTCTGCTTGCTTGTCTGTTAAAGGGATAGTTCGTGCAAGAATGAAAACCCTAAATTAAATTACTGTTTGTTTGTTTGGTTTTTTGGAGGATTGTCTGTTTTTTTACACAGTGAAAGATTATAGTGACAGTAAATAACACTTGCAAAATGCAGTAAAATTATTATTTTTAAATGGTTTTAAACTTCCTGTTGGGCTGGGGTAAAAAGTTAGAGTGTGAAGTATATATGAAACGATGAGATCTACATGTGTACCGGGTTTCATATTATTACATGCAAGCGTGTTTGATTTATGGACCATGTTTTCGGACCCCGTTCCAGGGGGCGCTGTCGAGCCCCCCTGCCACGCCCGGGTACCATCTTCTGCCCGGCCCTGATGGCCGCGGGTTCTGACATGTGTGCAAAGTTTCAGGAGTTTTTGAGCATGTTAAGGCCTCCAAAAGTGTCCAAAAGGTAGTAAAAAAATAATTAGAATAATAATAATAATAATAATAATAAATAATCCTTAGGAAAACAATAGGGCCTTCGCCCTTAGGGCTTGGGCCCTAAATATTAATAAAAATATAACATTCACATATATCAAACTCTTATAATGACATAATGTTACAGTTTGGCTCTTTGTTTTCCCCTTTTTTTTAGTGTTTTGGTTTAGTCCTAATCTGTTTTCCCGCTCCTCGTTTGCCTTCAGTTAATTCACCTGTGTTTAGTTAATTATCCTCATCTGTATCACCTGTGCCCCAATTATGTTCTTTTGTCTTCCTGTTATTTAAGCTCTCTGTTTCTCCCTATTCCTTGGGGCTGTTCCATAAACCAAGATTAGAGTATAAGCCAGGCTTATTTCGGTTAGTCAGGCTTATTTTCGGTTTCATAAATCAAACTTTAAAAAGTTCAAACTCAGTTACCCTGGCAACTTATGCTGGGAAGCCTGGTCCAGGGCAGGCTAACTGTCAGGCTAAGCCTCAGTTGTTACACAGATCCTCAACACTGACCGACAAGAACACAATGATATTACCACTGACACTCTCTAATACCATTATTGGACTTTATTAACCACTATTAGTCCAAAAATAAATACACATTATACAGAAAATCAACTTAAATAAGGCTACAATATAGACAATAGACACATATAAGGCGTTTTAAAGTTGTCCATTTAGGACATGTCATTTTTGTAATAAAGACATTTTAATTAAGGAGTGCCTCGGTTATCAGAGAATTCTTTCTCTACACTGTCTCACACACACACACACACACACACACACACACACACACACACACACACACACACACACACACACACACATATATATATATATATATATATATATATATATATATATATATATATATATATATATATATATAATTTTATGTACTTTATTATGTCCCTCAATTCAAACACATTTAACACAATTATGGACAGTTCCTTTAAAGACATCATATTTTCCCCCAATAAATATTCCTTATTTTTCCTTCTACTTTTTTTTCTTTTGTGATAATACCAACACATACATATAAATAAAACAATAAATAAATATGAATAAAAATATAACATTCACATATATCAAACTCTTATAATGACACATAATTCCTAATAGTTATTGAAGTAATATTATTCAAATATCAAATATTCAATATTAAATAAGTAAATAAATAAAATAACAAATAACTAGAAATAAAAGGGAAGGTTACATAAAAATGTGGTTAATGTAGGCTAATATATATTCCTTTATTTTATGGAATATTCTTTGATTTTAGAGTTGCACATATCTTTTCAAAATGTATACAAAATAAGTATACATCATCTTTATAAAGTAGCATAAGTCCTATACCCAAAACTATATTTTGTATCTTTATATATTTAGTTTCTTAAAAAAAATTCTTCCCTGAATTAAGCTACTTCTGTTCAATTTCTTTTTTTTATTAGAAGTATAAAATATATGAGTGTAATGAGCTAGAAGTTCACTGCAACTTATCCAACATCCTAAAGAGAAATTATTATAATTAGAAGATATTTCTAGTGTTATAAAATATCGCATATTAATTTTCCAAGCAAAATGTATATTTTAGTCAGAATTATTGTGCTCCTATTTGGCGCGCATGCGCGCAGCAGCGCTCGTTCAATATGAAGATTAGCAGCAAAATGGATACATTTGCACGACTTTCTAACATTTACAGATGGAGAATATAACTGTAAAATGTAATTTTTGCACTGAGGGGGAAAAAAAACATGTCACAAACGCATAAAACAGCACAAAATATACGCTGTTTGATGGTGGATCGATTTGATCCACGATCGACCTCTAGGGCTGCTTCAGAAACGCGTGCACACGCAATTATCTAGACTAGATAAACCTGGATCAAATTAGTGAGATTGCGTGATCTTCAATTACCTTAGCCCACTTTAGCCCCAACTTATTTGTTAGGCTCATTCAAGTCCGGTTTTGGAGTTTAATCCCCGCTTTTCTAAGCTTCATTTATGGAACAGCCCCCTTGTCCGTTCTCGTTTGTATTATGACGTGTGTTGTGACTCTTAAGTTTAATTTGAATAAATTCCTCTCCTCCTGTCTATCATCGTCTTCCTCGTGTTTCCTCCACCACGTCCGGTGACAAATATTAACTGTATTCCAGGAATAGAAGAAAAATAGGTTATTCACAAGCAAGAATTTTTGGTGTCTCTGATGACAAATTTGCTCACTGTAAAGTGTATGATTGAATACTTTCAGTCAATAAAAGGCACAATTTGGCCTGTTCCTCACAGAAAGCTAATATATTAAATGGCTTTAGAAGTCTTGAAATACAGTGCACAAGTCGTATGGATTCTTTTTATACTTCTTTTGTGTTCATTTATTTGCTTTTCGGCAGACTCTGGGGTCATGGGAAAGTACATACTGTAGTGCTCTTGAGTATGTAGTAAAATAATATAGCAGTGTTGGAACTTGCAACCTATCTTATTATGATATTGCGTCTTGATACAATAGACTCCCATTGTACACTGTTTGTGTGTACTATCATCCTAAGACAGCTGTGCGTCATTAACACAGCAAAGTGCATCTTTCACCTTGAGTTTCTCAAATGGCACAGGCAAAATATTCTGACCAGAAACGTAAGTGAATTAGTGTGTGTGTTTGCGATACTACAGGCTATTACGCATAAATTCGTCTCACTTTGTATCACTGGTCTTGAATTTTATTGGCCATTTCCGGCAGTAATAGCCAATCTTCTCTGTAAATGCTCATTGTCAAATGACAAACAGCATAAGGGTTTTTTTCTCCAGCCCTTCCAATGATTTTATCTGGAAGATATTTTATCTGCTGACTCTTCTTGCCGGTTTTTCTGTGTACTACATTAGCTTTTTCCCCACAGTCTGTGTGGAAACGAGGGAAGGGAGCGAGAGACCACCTGCTCCAGGATCTCTGCTGTGGCACATGTGAGCCTGATTCTCTCAAAATTTTGTTTTATTTATCAAAATATTGTCTCTCAGCTGACTATAAATGAATAAATTACATTGTCGGGCACAGATGTTTCTGCTTATGTCTTGGCAAAGCAGTCGGCTTTCATTATTGTTCAATTTGAATGTTGGTGGTTTTCCTGGAAGCATTTTTGATTGCTTACTGACTAGAGCTTTGCAGATCCATACGATATTTTGATAAGCTGTTTTTCCACTTAATTTTATGTGTATGTGTGTGTTCTGATTTGGAAGGAGAAAACTGACTCTGAGATTCATCATATTCTGTAAACAAACACATCAAACGTAAAGTTGTGTAAGAAAGAAAGTTTGGAAAAACAACATTCCCTCACACTTTTTCTCTCTCTTGGAAGTACTTTTAACACATTTCAGGCTTTGCAAAATCAATCATATAATAGCATTTGCATATTTAAACCCAAACAGCAACTTTTTATTTTGGCAGGGCAGTGTATATATATATATATATATATATATATATATATATATATATATCTTATGACAGACATCACTGTCTTCCCCTGCCAGCGATTGTCCTCTGCCATTGAAAGTGTTCATTTACATGAAGTTGGCATTTCTCAACTTTATGACTGTTTCATATCCATTCACTCTGTTACAATAGAAGGAAGCAGGCCAAGTGTTCCAGGAGGTTTAATAGCATAAATGTGAAGCTTGTATTTTTGTTGAAAGCACCTGTTTATTATTTGAGCTAAATCATCCTTCTAAAGACAATTTTCTTGCCAGATGAGCTTCTAGTTTTGTGTTAATGCAACTTAATTTCTGTCAGTGGATTTTGGTACATATCTGGTATCCTTGTACGTACCATGTGGATGTTGTGTTTTGAGGTCATGAAATTGACATTTGATTTAACTTTCCACAGACATGGTCAGTAAGCAATTATTTACACCTTTGTAAACATTGTGTATTTATATGCTTTATTTCCTGGATACTTCATTAGCCTTATTGTATTTAAGATTTCTGCTTAAAGTCTAAAATCTTTTATGTGGTAACCGTGATTGACGTTATGCCGAAGATGCTGTCAATAGACCTTAACTGTTTTGAACCTGGGACACTCCTTTATGAAATAATTTAATATTGTGCTGTTAATTAAGATATTGATTAATATGTAAGCAGTGAAATCAATCCTGGAGGGATGCAGGCAGTGAAGCATCTCTCACTGTCTGACTGGTTTACTATAGACTGCAGCTGGCAGTAAACATGACTCCGCCACACAATGAGGAGGAGGAGGTAGAGCTCTGCTGCTGTTATTCACCTCTGTTGTTAGTCTCATCTGAGCGGCTCAGCACATTTGTGGAGGAGGGTGACCACAGTGCTAATGGTCTGAGGCCGGGACGTATGTGACTCTCAGCACTGAAGTATCACTCGGCATTCGCCTGAATTTAAATTAATTCAAATTCAATTAAAACTGTTGTAATTCAAAGAAACTTGTATAACTTTAATTTTTAACTAAAAGCAAGATCTGTCAATGCAAATAAAAAAAATTGGCAAAAAAAGGACAAAGCCTTGTTTGAAAACTGTTGAAATAAGTATACTTACCCTTGAAGTTAGAAGTTTTAAAGACTAATAATCAAACAATGAAATTGTGAGCAATAGCACAAACATACAAAATAAATAAACAGTGATTTTCATGTTTTCAAGTAGGTCTAACAATAGTTTTCAGGTACAGAAATTGAATAATCGAATGTAAAATAGCACTGCATTCTTCACTGTAAAAATGAAATAGATTAATCCTTATTAAAGTTACAAGAGCAGTGAGTGAATTTTTTTTTCTTTTTCCTTTGTTTTCTGATTAACATTAAAAACAAAGACATCAGCCGTTTTATTAGGCTGATGTTACTTTAAGGCCGTGTGTCCACCAAAGCGTTTTTAGCCAGCTGAAAACGCTAGACGCTCTGCTGAAAACGACGAGCTGTGGGCGCTTGAGAGCGTTTTGGCAGCGGAGCGTTTTTTCAGAGACAATTCGTTGCTATGATACAGAATATCCACAGCACAGTTTACTTGTAACTGATTTCGCAGATAATTTGTTTTATACTAAAAACGTATTTTTCATCCATTTTGTTCGGTTAGCTCTGCTGGTTGACGTCTTTGTACAGAAATAATGTTGTGACAGTTGGTCGGTGTGATATTAGTCCCGCCCCTCCTCCACTGTGATTGGATGGCTGGGTAAAAAGTGACAGTGATGAGCGCTGCGTTTTACTCAAAGTTGAACATTTTTCAACTCTCGGCGACCAGTAAAAACGCCGCGCGCTCAGCGCTTCAGCGTGAAAAAAAACGCTCAGCGCCTCGTTGCGCTCATGGCGTTTAAAAAACGCGGCCCTCCCATTGAAAACAATTGAAAATACACGCCAGCTGCGTGAAAAAACGCTTTGGTGGACACACGGCCTAAGAGCTGCACATATCCAATATAGTGTCACATGTGTATAACTGTTTACGTTCACTTAAGACATAACCGACTAGTTTTACGAGGATACTCACCAGTACAGGCATTTTGACAATCTTGTGTGAATATGTCCATTCAAGCACAAGCAGACAAGAGAAAGAGAAATTCTTTCTTAGTATGTTAATTCCAACATTTACTAATAATCTTCAAATCAAAAGTTGCTAATATTATTTAATGGAGTTAACATGAACTAACAATGAACAGTTGTATTTTTATTAACAAAGATAAATAAATAAAGTATCAAATATATTGCTCATTGTTAGTTAATTATGCATTAACTAAATGTTAACTTGTTGTGAAGTGTTTTTATTTTATATATATATATATATATATACGTTTTTGTTTTATAAATTAAAGGTGCCGTAGGTGATTCTCTGCAGAAACATTTTTTGGTATGCTGGTTGAAAGTCTCCTCATATCCTGATAGCAATCACTCTAAGCAGTCTAAATGTATTTTTATAAATGTATGTTGTCTGTGGAAGGCGTAGGACCATAAAATGATTGTTGTGTTAGGTCCGAACGGTCCTATAGCATGTGTTCCCTATCGGTCAATGTGTTTGCATATCACTGTGCAGGCTGTTTACGCAGACATAAGTCATCAGCGCGTTCACGTACGCTGTGCAGACAGAGCTAAAATGACAGGTAAGCAGCAAAAACCTAACTTTCCTACCGGCAACAAGTGGCACTGGCAAAGGATCTACGATCTATATATATTCATCAGAGCCAAGCAGACTCTCATCGTGGAAACCCTGTCATGCAAGAAATATTATTACCGTACACACTGACAAACTTGCATCTAATTCTGTTTTTAAGAATTTGTCTACATTTGGTATTGTAGTGTTACTAACTGTACTATAAAGTTTTCTCACTGGTGAATGACACATTATATTGGTATTGCAGCAACGTTGTGTCCGGTACTTGGCTGTGTGCGTTCATTCTTTCAGGAGGCATGGCTTTGGAAGGTGATTTGCATGGAAGGTGGGACGTACGATTTCAGTGCTATCAGGCTAAAGTTAGCAATTTCCCAGATGTCCTACAGCACCTTTAACATTTAATAAATTCCATTTCATCTCATTCCAGCTTACAGTATCTTCTGGTGGGGTGTGGCCAAATCATTAAAAGCATTAAAAGCATTTTTAAATTCTTAATTTTGCCCAACACTGCTCTGTGTTAGTTCGATATATTTTGTGAAACATAGTATATAAATATATATTAAAATGTAATTTATTGAATTTAATTTACTATCTTTAAAGTTGTTGTTTTTTCAGTAATTTTGAAACCCCTGCAAAGACGTTAACCTTTACAACCCTGGGTTTTTGCAACATGTACTTTCTTGTTAAATAGAATCTACAGGCAAGTACTATCACAGACAGGGAATGTCATTGGAAGGTCATTTGTATGGATTACTGATTGTTTTCCATTTGACGCAACAGTGTTGCCGTGGAAACAAACTTTTGGGCTTGAGAGAAAGTGATGTGATGCTTTACTCTCTCTCAGCCGCTCAGGTACAGGCGAGAGCAGCGAATAGAGAGCCCGTCACGAATAATGACTTCACTCATTTGCAGGACCTCTCAGATCGCCTCAACCTCCTCAGTCGCTGGGTTCTTTGTTAAGATGAGTCAAAAGAAGGTTAGTTTAGAGGGAGTATTTTTCGGTTCCTAAGAGTGAGGAAAGACCGGTAATGGGAATGGCACTCGTGCTTCAGGCAAGCTCTCTGCATATCCTTTTTATACCTTGTGAGCTGCTACTGCAGCAATCTCCAGACGACTAACATCTCTTAAAATCAGACACACGTCTGTCTCGGTCTCATTCAGTCGGGGACCAAACCCTCCAATGCTCTGAAGGAAGTGCATCTCCAAATGTCCCAACCTAAGGAGGAACCTTTCAGCTCTTGAGTGCTCTTGAGAAGGATAGTTGGTGAATTCAGACTCTGTCCTAGTTTGAGAGCTCCAGCGAGGAAAGAAGCCGCAGGCGTACACGGAGAGCCCCGGTAACGTGCATGGAGTCCCAATTGTGATGTCTACCTCAGATGCCCGCGTACATGAATAACCTCCACTCTCTGGTTGCCACAACCGTTCAAATCAGCTCCTTGACAAAGCGCCGCTATTTACATACATGGATTTGAGGGTTTTTTTCTGCTTTAGAGGATGTGAGAGTTCGAAAAAACCCTCTGGCTTTAGACTTTGAAAAAGACCTCTGGCCTTCGTGCATTTGATCTTGAATTTTCCTTTTTTTTATGCAGATGCTATTCCCGGGATGAGTGCAGAAACCTCTCCTCATCCACTGTCTGCCATGAAAGTTTGATTAGACTGTATTTTCATCCTCTGAGGAGTGTCGAATCCCTAACTCCTCTTATCCTCTGCACTTTTTTTCGTAATCGGTAAACTTGTGGCCAAACAAAGATGTCAGCAGTGGCCGGGGTTAGCGAGAACGAATCGACTTTGGGTTTTCTCCTCTGGTTATCTGTCTTTCTCTTCCAATGCTGCTCTCTAAAGACATTCAGCTCTACCCGCTCCGCCTCGAGTCACAGATTCTACTCGTTCCCGCTCGGCTCTTTGCATTCTCTCTCTCTCTCTCTCTCTCTCTCCTCTCCTCTCCTCTCTCTCTCTCTCTCCTCTCTCTCTCTCTCTCTCTCTCTCTCTCTCTCTCTCTCTCTCTCTCTCTCTCTCTCTCTCTCTCTCAAATTTCTCCGTCATCTTACTTGTCCTGCATTTCTCCCTCAAGCATTGTCCCACTATGAATATAAATAAGGCAGAGAATATTAACAGTCCCTCTGTTCTCTCATCCTCTCAAGCTTGACTAAAATAGATGTTTACATGGGCTCGCAAATTTAGCATGAGAGTGAAGAATATGGGGATTTTTAACAGTAAATGCTTGGCTGGCTTCCACTTTTAGAGCGTGCAGGTCGATTTGCATGTTATTATTCACCTCGTTGTGAGGAGACCTACAATACTGCTCTGAAAGTGATGCACCACTATCAATTTTGAGGAAAAAACAGCTCACGGAGGGTATCTCGCTACCCTCTCTTTACAGTCAATCGCTTTCACTCGTGTAGCTCATATCAGTTTTTTTTTTTCAAAGAAGTGTCAGAATCAATGCGAAAGTCCTTTTCTGTGGACGTTCGCCATGGGAGAGCAGATCAATAAGGAGCATGCCATTATAGTGCGTCCACCTTTTGAATGTATGATTAAATGCCCACCAAGTCACATCCTTTCTACACACTTTCTAAAGTATCTTTCTGTTTCCCTTCACACGACCTCCACCTCGGCGAAACAAATAAAAACCTTGAGTCATTATTTTGTTCCACTACTTAAATGTATCATCAGTCCCACAGCCTCTTTCGTCTCCTTGCCCCGTTCATCAGTTCTACTTCCTCTCAGAGAGACCGGAGCCTGTGTGATTAAACACACTCTCCGAGGCCCTGGGCCTAGGTATTTTTTCTCCCCCTCCCCCGACAACAGCTTTGTCTCCCTCCCAGTATGTTTTTTATGAGGCAGATGCATTTGTTTTGCCTTTTGTTGGTCCCCAAACAACAAACCGTGTGTCTCAGCATTTATCTTGCTGTCCTGCGACATTAGAGAGCAGTGAGACTTTCAGCCTCTTTGTTGTCATCGTCAGGTTTCAGCTCTCTCAGGCTGCCGGGTTACAGACTGCAAAAAAGGTGATTGTAATCACCGTTGAAATGTTCCTCTCAGAATTTGTATAAAGACGTTGCGAGCTTGGCTTTGAAACTGACATGCAAGTAATATCTGGTTGTGCTCTCTCTATCTGTATGTGTTTGGTTTCAGAGTTATCTCACTGTTTGTTCATGCTTGGAATGTGGTTGTGAGACATCACTGCAGGATGAGACTCTAGAATGTTGTCCTTATGCAGGAGACATGCGTTTAAATAGCATTCATTATCTTGTTTGCACAGGATCCTCGAGGCATGACCTGCAACTTTTTCTCTGCTAGCAGTACCAAAGCTTGTTTCCAGAGACAAGGATTTTCAAATTGGAATGCTAGAGGGTCTGTGGAAATTTAGTAGAAAAACGTATTTAAAAAAGAATGAAAAGAAAGCAGCTGAAAGGTTATTAGTGTATTGCCTTTCATTTCTGTTTTTTTTATTATTCTATTTCTGAAAAGACCATTGATGACCCTAGTTTTTAAAAGTAAAAAAAATAAAGTTCTGTAAAGAAATATATCAATTGCAATTCAGAGATGTTTTTATTCTAACCTGATTTTTGCGCAGTATCTAAATTAATATCAGTATCTTTGTATAATGAACAGTATACATGTGTGTATATATAGCTGCCTTTGTTTTAGGAAAGGGGTCTCTTGCAAAGTGATCATCATATACTTTATGGAGGTCCTTGGCATCAAAAAGTTTGAAAACCCCTCTTTTAAGCCACTTCTAATTTTCACAAAACATGTTTTCCAGAATTTTTGGTTTCAATAGAAAAATGGCGAGGAATCGGGACCAAGTTAATTGTATAAACCATTAACAATGGCCCACTAGACTACACTCAGGTCAGGGGCCAGGGATCAAACTGGGTCAGGGAACACTGAGGGGACTGCAGAAATATGAAGTATTATTATAAATGTATACAATTACAATATTGGTCAATTTCAACTTCATATTTCTGCAGTCCCCTGTGTGTGTGAGCATGTGTCTGAATGGTGTTCCTTAAACCTCTGGCCTAGACTATACAAAAATTAATTTAGGAACTAATAGCAAAGCTGCCCAAATCTCACACTTTAATTGCACCAATTATGTCTCCTTTGTCTATGATTTAATGTGACTAATTTTCTAGAAGACACACACATATCCTTTGATATTAATGTCTTCATATTAACCCAAGGCTTCCTCACCTGGAAAATGCGATCAGAATCAGTGCATGCCCAAAGCCTGGATCCCATTCTTCCAGCTTTTGCAATAATTCCCCCTAATGGTTCAATACATGAAAGTGTCGAAATGAGAGCCACCCCCTTCTCTAAACCCTCATTAACCCTTCAGCAAGGCATCCGAGTGTCAGGACCTCCCCTCCACTCAAAGACCCCTAAAACCCAAGCATTTAGGAGAGGAGTCTTCAGAGAGAGAGAAAAGGATTTAGGGATGACTGTTCAGTCTTTTAGGCAATGGGGCTCTTGAGACTTGGACACAGAGAAACTCAAAGACCTTGATTACCCACAGATGAAATCACATGCAATAGGTTAAATCCCTATTGGCGTTGTACCGTATACCTGAAAGACATCGGCATTAGCATAGACTGATTGGAGCAATTAAGGTTTAGAGGAGTCATTGTTGAGGACGCTGTCAGAAACTCTCAGCTCGTTGTCCATCAAGAAGGTGACGTGGGGATAAGAGCTCTAAAAGGCTAAAGCAGGCCGGGCCAGAGGCGCACAGGGCCTCCCCTCAGGGGGGATCCATGCTACCATCTGAGCATTTCTCCGGATCTGCTTTTTTTTCCACCATCTCTGTCTTTTTTCTCCTTTATCCATGAGATGGCCGGTCTGGCTGGAAGGAGAGCCAAGCTGACAGCTGCATTTATGCTGGAATTCCTCAGCATCTAATCTGGGGTGGCGGGGGCATCCGAGGAAAGCATCTGTTATGTGTATGTCCGTGCATGAGGGGTGTCTTGATGGTTACTGGCAGGCCGGAGGGTAAGAAGGTCATAAAGCTTAAGAATAAAATAGAAAATGGCCCCCTAAGCTGGTTTACGTTTCGGTGGAGAGAATCTGCCTGTCAGAGTCTGTCAAATCACTTGGATTGTCATATGATGATGCAAAGTCTTTGCTCTGCCATTTTCTTTCTCTATTCTTGCCTTTCATTCTTTATCCCTGTCTCTCTTTCTGTCTCTCTTTTTTCAAGAAAGTGGTCCTACAATGATTGACAAAGCATTGATTTGTCCACATTATATGATTAAAGATAGGCTATCTTAAATGGCTTTATCTCTAAGTTTCCTCTTCTTCTTGCCAATAATTTCTATCTTCACTTCACCACACCATCTGTTGCCCGCTGATGCTTCTTTAATACGTTTTACAGCGTTGATTGTTGTTCCTCTGGCACTCCAGACACTGTATAGTGCAATATTAGTGATGATGGAATGATTCTGTAAAATATCTATCTGTCTGTCTGTCTGTCTGTCGTTCTATCTATACTTACGAAATATATGGACGTAATCGCGATAAAGCAGTACAGCGTCTTCTGTGAGCAGTAATAGGATGTGTGTTATTTTGATTATTGGCTCTATATTGTGTACCGTCTCATGTTATTGCCTTAATGCATCACTGTCATGGAGGAAGAGGAATGCAGCATTCTTTCTGTCTTTGAGTCTCCCACTGTTTGTCCTGCTTTCAGATCCAGTTTAGTCTTACCTGGCCATGTCCCCTGGGGTCTGAGCCACAGTCCTCAACAGTGTAACCTTTCATCACTCTGACCTTAATCTCTTGATTAGCCGTTCCCACTGCTCATCACCGCCATCCTGCCCGCAGGCCCATATGCACACTGGCACAGAGCGGAGTCCTGACAGCCAACTGCTCTTTTTCTCTAAAATCAGATCTGTTAGGAACCTTTTTTTTCCCAGAGTTCGTTGCTTTGCTTCAGCTGGTAGTGCTGAAAATGCTTTGGGTGTTGATTACACTGTTTTTCTTGCTTCAATTTTCTAAAACCTTCCTAAAAGGTAAAGAATATTTTAATAGTTGCACTTTTGACTTTCATTAGTGTGCGTAGCCTGAATATAAAAAAAACCCACCTCAGACAGACTTTATTGATCTGAGGGGGGAAATTAAGGTTGAAAGACCAAGCTGATGTGGCTGAGATTACTGCCGTTTTGCTGACTGTGTTATCTTGCATCAATAACATTAGCCAGAGGAATTGTTGTTGGCATTATGAACTAATCCCCTTAGATGAAACCGATTTATCTTTTCCCAGAATGCCATTAGCTGTTGAATTTCTTTGAGTTGTAATTCTCTGAATTACACTTCCTGTAATTTCTATTCAAATTTCAGTTTGATTTGGCCAATTCAAATTTCAATGCATTAATTGAAAGGTAGCTAATTCTTAAATTCTAAATTTTGCCCAACACTAGATCATTATAACCCAGTGCTTACCCTCGATTGTATTATCAAGACTTTTTCTGTCAGAAAGCACAGACTTGTCATAACTAAACAAATCCTGCACTTATTATCTAGCCATGTGAGGATACATTGCTCTTTCTAAAGAGCAGAGAAGCTTGTAGAAATGTGGCTAGAGGATTCTCTCAGAAGGTCTTGGCTTCAATCAGGAACTGAAACAGCTGAATAGCTTAAGAGAATGATTTGGGATAGAGCAGAGTCAAAGCACATACTTTGTCCTCTAGCTTTGAGTTCAGACCCGTGACAGCAGTACACTGCAGGGTGAGGATTGACCAGGAACAGCACGGTCACGTTGTGACTTCTAAACCAGCAATCTCGAATAGAGAGAGAGTTATTGTATCCCACAGCTTTGCACATTTAGCATGTCTCTCTTTTCAGATTCAGATCAGTTCACGAAGCTCTTTCCTATTGAGCTGATGATCTGAATCAGGTGTGTTTAATAAGAGAGACATCTAAAATGTACAGTTCTTTAGGTCTCCAGGGTCAGGATTGAAAACCACTGCTGTAAGCGACAGGAGTTTCGTGTGAAAGTGAAAGAGATTCAGAAGGAACAGCTGGTGTAGTTGTCAGTCTGTTTACTGCAGTTTTTGATAAGTGAATGAACAAATTTGTCTTTTCCCAGAAAGCTCATTATCTGCAAGTTCCCTGTACTTGTGTTACTTCCTGTTGTGTCAGTAACTCATTATTAGCCTTGCGAAGCTGTTATTCTCTTTCGAAACTGCTGTTTTCGCAGTAATGCTGCAGTTTGGGGCCTCAGACAGACGTTTGAAAAGTGGGTCATTGCAGACGGTAGGATAGTCGATTTAAACAAAGCAGGTAATGCGTCTCCTTATAGGCCAGCAGAGCGAGTCACAAAAGGGCCAGCGGAACTGAGGTGTCGGGGGGGCCCCGGGGGGCCGGTCCTGTTCTCCTAGGCTCTGGCAGTGTGGTCTCGGATTAATGCAGCTACAATGGGCTTCTTTCACTCACAGCTGTGTAGGAGCGCATTCACTCTCATAATGAGCCCTCTGTGCATCAGGAATATTTCACAATGTTTTTGCACACTCAAACAATATTTGGTCACGTATCATTGCATGGCACTATTGCTGAGGGGTTTCTAAGTGTGCATTTGTATGTATTTTGATGTTGTAAGCAGCCTCATCATGATGTCATTTTGGCAGTAGCTACCCAAACACACTCTTGCACTCTTCCTTCTCAATTATACATGCAAATCTTTGTCTGAGGAACTCCCAGATACCCAAATGCCTGCTGAAGTATGATGAAAACAAAAATGTGAGAAAAGAGGCAGCATGGGATTTTGGATCCACTTTGTACCAAATATACAGTATAATACAAATGTGACATAAGTCCACCCAAACATGAAAAAGCTATCACCCTTCACTCATCCTCAAGTCGTTGAGAGATGGCAATGGAAATCATTGGACTCCACTATTGTTTGCATACAGGTTTGAAAAAACATAATGTGGAATACATGATGACTGAATTTTCACTTTTGGGTGAACAATTCCTTTTAAGCTCAACTGACAGAATTTGTGGCATTGTTTTTTTTTTATCTTTTTGGTTGCGAGTCACTTACAATGGAAGTAATTGTTGCACATTTTTGGATAATTAAATGTATAATTTTATAAAAGCTCTTACATTAATTCTGCTAAAATATTAGTATATTTGAGCTATAATGTTGTTTAAGATGTCTTTTTTGCATTCATTTTATGGTTAAAAAGGTTAAAAAGCAAATTTTCTACACTGAAATTGTGTTAACACGCAAAATGTTTGTCTTTGAGGCTATACTTTTGAATATTTTAATATTTACACTTCCACTTCCATTGAATGTGCCTTTATGCTTTTTCAAAGAAAATTGTATTTTTGTGATGAGCATTATACCACAAAGGCTGTCGATTTTAGATTGTCTAGTATTCAAACCCGTAATATTCATTTGAGTGTTTTATTTTTATTCACAGCTAAATCTATCTAGTGAACTAATCTACTAAGTAAATAAATGGATTTTGCAGATTTGCTTATTTACTCCGCTGTGAAATACAGATGTTTATGCAACGTTGATCTCATGTTTGGGTGAAAATGAACCTAACGTTTATGCCTTCAGCGAGATTTTTCTCTAATGCTTGGTTGATGTAATCCCCCGAGCTCTAATCCTGATGTAATGATTGTCAAATGTTACCATAACATCATGTCGGCCCAGTCTCTCATTAACTGATGCTAAATCTAGTGCAGGCCTGTGAAAAAGGGGGCCAACACCCGGATGACCCACACCCCTCCGTCTAAACCTTTCCCAGGACGAGGGAGGGCTTTTCCCCTGCTTTCGGCCCCTTTCAGCCCTGTTCATTAGCCCAAAAGCCCCTGCCATGCAACAGAGACATGTTTGGCAGAATCCCCACCTCACCGATTCAGGATTAATTGGGCATGGAGCAGAGACTTGAACATGTAGCATGAAACACCCTTCCTCCCCTCCACTCAGTTTACCAGCCCCAAAGGGACTGCAGTCAGTGTGGAAAATAGACAGCCTCGAACATCTTGGCCCGGCTGGGTTCTTTAACAGACCTGCGGTAGATGCTGACAAAAGCTCTGCTGTAGGTTTTAGCTTTTTTGTCCTGAATAGGCGTTTTGTTTTGTCCCCTTTTCTGTAGAAAATCTGCCAATCTGTTTATGTGGAAGTTTTTTGCAGTATCAAGGCAGAGTTTAACTTCCTCATTCTCAAAATGAATCTAATTTCCCTGAATCAGTTTTACGGATAGAACATGATTGCACATATCCAGAGAAAAGTTTTTTGCTCAGAGGTTACTTGTATTGCTCAGAAATTAAATTGTGTTATACTTTGGCTTTTGTTTTCTCAAATTTGCCATGATATTAAAGTCTGCAGAGTTTGTGGCATCATTAAGATCTCGCCATTAGTCAGTTTGCTGGTGACATTCTTTCAGGAGAAAAATCTGGCAATCAGAAGACATAAGCAATTTTTTCCCCTCCATTTTAATCTCGTTCTTAGATACATTCCTTCTGGTCCCCCCTCCCCCTTTTTTATTGTATTTGAATTATTTCACATCATCATTGCTTGATTTACACAGGAAATTGAAGCCATGTTCTTATCATCATCTCTTCCCTCACATCCTGTTTTGCCCTAGTCTACAGGACATCCTGTTACAGTGGGATCAGTTGTTCCATTCTAAACTTAAAAACCCTCTCTTTTGGACTGTGATAGAAATGATCATGTTCTTCAAGTTCTCACTGTTTACTGCACCACTGCCATCTTTCTTTCCCTTTGATCTAGTCCTTGAGTAGCCATCCTTACGGTCAGGCGGAAACTGGCTCGACTAGGTGATGCTCCCAGTGAATCCAGAGACGGCCATTTTGGGCCATGGCCACATCCCATTAGGAAGATGTAATTACGGCAGCGAGGTGGCATGGCTTGTCCATCTGCTTCCAAATGCCTGGCAGGTACAGCCCCAACATGTCCATCCCTTAAGTGGCACTTTATTGGATTGGTGAAGAGGATCATCCCTCGGTAATCAAACACTGTGTCGGAGGGAAGCCTTTGTTCATGGAAGCATGCACAGACATGAGTAGCTCGGAGGAAGATAAGAAAAGCAGTCCCCTTAGGCTGCACTGTGTCAGCAGAGGGCTATGCAGTGACTTGTGCACCATCTCAAATATGGATCCATCATGTCTTTGAATGCTGGAGTGGTCACAATGTCAGCTCGAAAGCTGCAGGACACATTCTTGGGAAAGCTGTGTTTGGTTGTTTGAACTTTGTTTCTATAGGATAAGGCAGTAAGATTATTATAATTTTTTGGAGGATCATTTCTATTGTGTTAATGCCACTGCATGGTAAATAATGACCTTTCCAATCTCTAAAGGTGACTCAAGTCCAAGTTTCCTTTATTATATATATATTATTTTGCTTTAGTTGTTATATTTTATTTATTATTTCCTGAACTTGTCCTGATTTTAGTGTTAAATGCATTTAAAATATATATAATATTTCATATTTCTATAGAGCCATGGGAATTTCTTTATAAGAATGTTTATGGTTATTATTAAGATTTTGATTGGGGTAACGCACAAGTAATTGTCTTATGCATACATAGAAGTTTCGATCTCAGGTTTTTTTTAATTTATTTTTTATGTGACAGGCCCAGTGTATATTTAATCTCAAAATCAAGACAATGAATCATTTAAAAGTGAATTTGTTTTTACAAAGCAATTCCACAGAGGAGATTACAAAAATCACATAATGACTCTCTTACACGAAGAACTTTTAGATTATTTGCAAGTGCACATTTCCGACTGGAGCTGGAAAGTGATTATAGGTACTGTGAGTCAGGCGGCCTCCGTAATAATCCATGTAGAACCCACATAAAGAGCTGAGAAATTGCATCTCTTCTTAACAGTATTAAGCCTAGCAATACACCATGTAATTTCCTTTCTCCCAGTCTTCCAAATACTTTTTCATGTTCTGATGACCATTTACATTGGTAGTGAAGGATAAAAGAAACGGCAACCTGAAAAGCATCACGTGGGAAGGCTAGAGAATTTTAAAGCGATGCATTGTGTGTTTGTGTTGCTAATGTTCCTGGCTTTCTGGTCAAAGCCAAGTGTTAATCCTTGCCTGAAGGCTCCAAGTCTCTGGTCTTGGTCTCTCTAACAGCACCATCTGTCTCAGTATTAGCTTCATTAAGGGCCTGTTAAGTACGTCAACGTTTGCAAGGGCCACCAGGACTCCACCGTTCACCCACCCATCCAACCTCTATCTTTTTCATTCATCTGATGACCCTGACCTTGTGGCTGGAGATGATGGCTGTTGGCTGGACTCCGATTATTCATGAGGTGTGATCACTCAGTCAGAGATAATATGTTGGAATATGGAGCTTCTTTATGCAGTGGACTGAATAATAACACTGTGCATTGACTCAAGATGGGTCTGCTTCATGTACAGACAGAGGCTTTTGTAGTCATTGGAGCCATTGTGGTTAAGTGAATTAAAATGTTTGAATGCACAACATTTAAAAATCAAGTTTTCAAGGCATACAGTAGTTTACTTTAAAAAAGGTGATATTCACTGTATTGCTTCATTTTACATATCTAGAGAAATCGTTGTGAAATATAATGTAAATATTCAATATATTTTTGTGAAAAGATTTGTCTAATAATGCTGGGTACACACCACAAGATTTTTTACATCTTATAAGATTTTCAAAATGTGATAGACCACAAACATAAGGACAAAAAATCCTAGATTTAACTGTTTTGCTCCTATAGTGTGTGGTGTGCCATGATGTGACAAAGACAGCACACCTCACACTAACAGATTTTCAACCCGCGTCTTGACTGTGAACACAGGAAATCTCGTAAAATCTCGCGAGACTTCAGAATATGTGTGGTGGACAATATGCAGGAAGAAATTGCGATGATAATGTTTGGAATGATTTTCACAGAAAATGTACAGGGAAAAAAAAGGGAAGGGTTTAGGTAAAGTTTTGGAGACGGCGGGAATTTAGTGAACTTCTCAGATAAAGTTTGTGGTAATGCACACACGCTGGCCCTGTCTCTCAACCACTAGGCCTATACAAATAAAACTATACAATTAAAAAATGGATATTGTAGATAAACCATGATAACCACAAATTAACCATAATTTCTGCTAAGAAAAATTCTATAGTATTTATTTGTTTATACAAATGTTCAATACGGCTATAATAAAACCATGGTTAATTATCTCTCTTCTCTCTCTCTCTCTCTCTCTCTCTCTCTCTCTCTCTCTCTCTCTCCTCTCTCTCTCTCTCTCCTCTCTCTCTCTCTCTCTCTCTCTCTCTCCACACACACACACACAACTGCGTTTGTTATGCTTCCGTCTTCCATCATCTCGCTTTCTATTGGATATTGTTTCGTTTCACGTGATAATCTCCAGAGCGTGCGCGCGTTTGTCCTCGGGTTCCCCCCACACATCAGGATTTCTGATCGTAAATATTCAACATGTTGGATATTTACGATTCGCGATCGGGGCGCCTCCGATGTTCTTCCGAGCAGGTTCGGACACTCTTAACACACCTCACACCACAGAAAAATCTGATAAGATAATCTTTAAAACCACCAAGATAATCGGGACATAGCTAGGATTGTCGGAAGGGGGAAAATCGGCCCAAAATCAGCCCGATTATCTTTAGGTGTGTACCCAGCATTAGGGTGTATAGAAATATTTATCACAATGATGAAAGTACTTTGCAAACATCAAATGGCCGTACAGATACAGTACTCATCCAGGCATCTGCATTTGTCAGCTTGTTCTCTTTTTCATAATATGAACACTAAGTATCCTCCTAAACAACTTTCAAATGTTTTGTGTCAGTCATTCCTGGACCTTTTGTCTCACGATTGAGGAGTCCTGTCACAGTTCCTCAGCTTGATGGCTGTTGTGCATTGCCATTTCTCTAGTAGGCCGATTTTTCCAGTCTGTCACTTATTTCAATTGACGTTTTTCTCAGCAGGTGGCTGAGAAAAACAAGCACACACACTCATCCTACTAGTGAAAATGAGAGTCAAATCTCTCTCATACCTGAACCATTGGAGGGAATCTTACTTTGAACTGGCCTCTCTATCTCTCTCCTTTCTCTTTTCTGTTATGCACATCCTTCCCGTCTTTGCTTTTGTTAAAGACATTTATCTGGTGTGCTTCCAGGGGGTATGGCATGAGAGAACAGGTTCCAGGACATTCCATTAAAAAACAAAAACAGTGATTGGCATTGCCCTTATTCTGGAAATAGCCATCTGGATCCACATTTCTGCTTATACCAACACCTGCAGTTTACCTTCTGAACCCTTATTACCACTGCAACATGTGCAGATCTAGGGTCTGGAATTACATGTTTAATCCTATAATCAATCAAAAGCTTAATAAATCTATAAAGTTGTGATTCGTACAGACCGCAGGCTGTTCAAATCGATGAAATGGATTGGTTAGTACAGAGAGCTGTGCCGCTCATGGGGACTTTCTTTGAAGAACGCTTTTTAGTGTAGCTAAAAATTAAAATAGCCGCGTTTCCACCGCAATTGCCCGGAACTATTTTTCCCAGGAACTTTTTTCCCAGGAACTCTTTTTGCCCCAGACCGGTAGCTTTCTGCTTTTACAGCGCGGTCTAAAGTACCGGGTAAACTGCGCGCGACTGTTTATTGCTTGCTTGTGACAGACAGTAGACTGTAAAAAGACAGTTATCAGTTTTGAGCACCACATTTATAATAAATATGGAAGAGATTCACACTGTGCTGCAGTTGTTTGAGATTTATTGGTTTACTAACAAGGTCATTAACAAAACGGCAGAAAAGAGACGAGCACTGATATTAAAGCGTGTTCAGAAAGCTCGTAATGCTAACGTTAGATCTAAAATTAGACAGCGTATGTTATCAGCTATTGCAGACATGACCGTGAGACGGCTGGGACGAACGCGCAGAAAAATTGTCTCTCTTCCGCAAATACGCTTAAAGGATTAGTTCACTTTTTAAAAAACTTTTGCTGATAATTTACTTACCCCTATGTCATCCAAGATGTCCATGTCTTTCTTTCTTCAGTCGAAAAGAAATTAATGATTTCGATGAAAATATTCCAGGATTTTTCTCCATATAATGGACTTCAATAGTGGCCAAAACGGTTCAAGGTCCAAATGAGTTTTCAGTGCAGTAGAAATATCTACCCGGAACTTCATTTAGACCCTGGTTCCTATGGTGTAAACACACCGAGTACTAGCCCAAAGTTCATAGTTCCTGGGAAAAGTTCCTGCGGTGGAAACGCGGCTAATGAGACCACTTTGCATTGTTGCATTTCACTTGAGTTTAATCCAAAGAGTTTTTATTTTAATTGTTTTATTTTAGGTTATTCATTGTATTTTAAATACACTTTTAACTTTTTCTTTGTTTTTATGTGATTTTACTTACTTTATTCTATTTTTGAAACATTGAACTGACATTGTAGTCAAGTAGGTGATATACATTTCACTGGAGGTTAGGCCAAACTATTTTTTTCCCTCCATTATTATTACACGCTGTCCTTTGTTAGATGTGGAGTGAGCATGTGGTCTGTCTCAAAGCAATATCTTGTTACCGATTTTAGTGCTCTATCGCCTCTCAGCTGAAGTTTATGATGTGAGGATGTGGAAATGGAGGCCCCACTGGGTCACAATTGGCGCCTGACACCCAGAGGAAAGCGGCGAAACACAATATTATGTTATTATACACAATGCCGCTTTCTGTTCCGCTGTGTTAATTGATATCTCTCTCTTTCTCTTTTCATGTCGCTGCCTGCATGCCGTACCTCCCTCATCACACTTTCTTTGGCTGAATGACAGGTAAGATTCTACAGCACTAAAACACTCCAGTCAACAAACACACACACACACACACAATCACATGTTCAGGCTTATGGCCAAGTCATAGTTTTAAGCTATGCAAACAAGTCCGGATTTATTCAGCAAACAATCCTTTTTGAGAATATTTAGTACTGTAAGTGTGGTAGTGCAATGATAAAATGTAATTTGGGACAGTCAGCAAAGCACTGGTCACGTGTGCGCTTAAATTTGAGAAGGATGTCAGTGGTTTTGTGCTGCATGCTCACAATGTAAACTCCCACGGGGCAGATAGAACAGTTACAGTTCTTACTTTCACAAAGCGAGTGAACATCTCTCTCCTGAACAGTTCTCTGAGGGGAAACTAGGCAACCCTTCCCTCATCACTTTTGTTTTAGGCCGTAGCCCCTGTCTCTTTGCACCATATAGGGGATTATGTTGCTTTTGTCCCCATTTCTAAGGAGTTAGAGGGACTATTTTCTACACTGTCATAGTGTTTTTCCCCTGGGGCACACATATAATGTTAGTCAAGGTTTCTTGCATCTTGCAAAGTACTATTATGAAGTAATGCACCAAACTTTTTTTTTTTAGCTAAGTTTTCATTTAGTTGAAACCGAAACCAAAAATAAAGTTTAATAATAAACTAATTTAATCAAAATTATTAAAAGGGATAGTTCACACAAACATTTCTGTCATTAATTACTCACACTCATGTCGTTTCAAAACCGTTAGACTTTCGTTCATCTTCGGAACACAAATGAAAATCTTCTTGATGAAATCTGAGAGCTTTCTGTCTCTCCATTGACAGCTATGCAACTGATGCTATAAAAAGTTCATAAAGAGATCGTAAAACTAATCCATATGAATTAAGCGGTTTAGTCAAAATTTTCTGAAGAGACTCGATCGCTTTATATGATGAACAGATTTTATTTAGGCTTTTATTCACATTCACATAATTCATATGGAATTCATGCGTAGCTGTCTATGGAGGGATAAAGCTCTCATATTTCATATCTACATTTGTGTTCCGAAGATGAACGAAAGTCTTACGGGTTTGGAACAACATGAGGGAGGGTGTGTTCATTTTTGGGTGAACTAACCCTTCAATAAACAATAGTCATATACAAAAGTTGTTAAAACATTAAATTGCACATTTTATATAAACTTTTTAATTGTATGTTTCCACGGAAATTGAAATATAATCATTTAAACGGTGGCTGCAATAAAACCTGGCTACAACAATCCATCATGCCACATTAAACACCATTTGTGTAATGTACCATTTGACACCATCACTGTACCATGTACATTCTTTTTTTTTGTAAGACAATTTTCACCTTTCTTTGACCTCTTGAAGATGTAACTGACATTTGCTGTGATTGGCTAACAATCACAGCAAAATGAACAACAGATTATTAGTAGATGATTGCAGGTTTACTGTCAGGTTCAATGACTGGAGAGAAAAAGTGTCTTAATACCGATTTTTTTAATTTTTATTTACACTGTAAATGTGGACATCATGTGTTAATGTTATCATGGTTTTGACGTCAACATTTTTTGGCAGCTTCAATTGCAATAAATGGACTGAGTAGACTTTGCCTCTTCTTAGCTGGGTGAATTCAGTTGAATTGGGCCGCTTGATATGACAAGACGACACTTCCACTTTAAAGCAATTTGCGTTGATGGAGAAGCTTTGGAATCATGGAAATTGCTGTAGACACTTTAGAACGCTTGATCTCCAATCTCAGGCTGTACGCTGTCCATCTTTAAAAGGGGCCTGTAAGACATCATTCATTGGTCGTCATTCAGCATATATGGACTACCTCACTCCATAATAATTTTCTTATCCCTTCTATTCACTGTCCTCGTCCAGTCAGTGAAGTACTTAAGCCCTCAAATAATACCTTCCAATGACAAATAGATACTTCAAGAGAATATGCTCTGATAGGTCTCCACATGTAGTCAATTTGTCAAATGGGGTTTAGAGGGCTTACCTGCCTGTTCTCTCTTTTTTTAAGCAAAGAAAAAAAAAAGCAATAGTTTCTTTTGAAATGTTGTTTTGGGATTGATTGTAGAGTAAACAATGATTGTATGTCATGCAAAGAGCCTCTACTGTGTCCTATTCGATGTATTTTAAAGTGAGTGGTTGTTTTTTAGCATAATAGTGGATACAATTACACTGGACCGTACAATTAGGTGAAATAGCTCAGTGATAAAAGCTCTGATGAAAGGTTAATGGAGGAGAGTATAAATGATTTTGAGTAATCGGTCATGGCAGTGCATGCTGACGCTGCATGCGGAGTCTGCTGTCGTAGGCCAAAAACAAAACCAGCAAAAACACTCGTTGATCTGAGCTGACTTCTCAAGCTGACTTTCATATCACGAGAGCGTTTGCACAAATGCAGTTTTCATCATAATTTAGAGCTGCAGTGATGTCTGTAGATCCAGCTTGTATGCAGTTCGGTCCATTAGTCTGACGGATGTGAGGGAGTTTTCCTGCTCAGATGGAGCGGTGGTTATGATTGATTGAATTGAAGGCTGTGGTCTCCATATAGTAGAGATGTTTATGATTCATTTATGATGTCTTATCGATGATTAATTAATTTCAGCACACTTTTTCAGGAATCATGCAGGATGCCAAAAAAAAAAACACTCATCCGAAGCAGAGTGTGCAATGTTATCTTATAGCATTGTATTTACACTGCATGGTTTTATTTGACTTCAATTCAAAGCCATAAGCAATGTCTGGAATATGTCATGATCTCCAAATTGAAGTTTTAATGGAGAACGAATTGTTTAATGGTGAACAGATTGAAAAGCGTAGCCTAATTAGATTAAAATGACAATTTATGGAGAGAAAAATATCAGTGCTCATATTCAAGTATATTTTAATATTATTGTTGTTTTTATGATCATATTTTTTATTAAATAATAAAGTACATTTACATTAAATTAATACATTTATTTTGATATATTATATAAATAAATATATATAAATAAATACATACATTTATAGATATATGTTATAAAGACATGTTAATTTAATAATTGTATAAGATAAAATGATTCATATACATTTTAACAAATTAATATTACTATTATTATTTTTATAATAATCAGATAATATTTTATGTAATGAAATTAGTTTATTATTGATTCAAGTATATTTATGTAATATTATCATTATTATTATTATTATTACTACTACTTTATAAATCTATTAAATATAATTAAAGGTGCCCTATAATGGTTTTTTTAATTATTTTATAATGTTTTCTGGGTTGCCCTTATAATGTTAGTATGTTTTTTAGATCAAAAATAGTCATAATTTAGAAATAAAAGGCATTTTTCCTAGCCTGATTTTAGTCTCTGATTTGAACACTCTGTTTGAAGGGGCGTGTCTGCTGTGAGAACCGGCCACTGCTGTGATTGGCTGACATGCTTGCATATGAAATATGACATGTGAAACTCTCTCGAATACTTTCACTACAGCTGTTAAATACGTTTTTACTATTACAGCTATCGAGATTAACGAATCGTGAGATGTTTTTAAAGTATTTAGATCTATTCCCATCACATAAAATGTTGCTGTGATGAGCATTGAGCAAGCAGATGACAGTTTGTTGATCGCGAGACAACGCAGTTTCTCTCTCTCATGCTTTCACCAATGCAAACGATGTACATACAGTAAGAGCTTCGTTGTGCAGTGTAATAGCGTCACTGATTTCTTAACGAGTTTGGCAAGAGAGATAAACTCGCGCTGTGTGGATTGTTCTTTGACCGCTTTCTGTATAGTTTCTTCACGGAGAATTATTTAACGTTAGTTATGTATGCTCGTTACTTGGAGTTTGCTATTACTGTACTAGGATATTGCGCTGGATCTAACACAGTGTAAATTATCTTTAATAAAATCACTACTTACCGGTTGCGGGAATATAGTTGGAATTACCCCCTTCTTCAGTTTGAGACGCTGAGAGAAGCTTGATATTGTCCCAGGTTACAAAATAAGTCCGTGGTGAAATGGGCAGAGCAAACTAACAACTAACAACTTTGAATTAAACTGTTGCAGTATCCGATTATATATAAACATCAACCACGCCTGTTGACATTCCTTTTCTTGTGGGAATTTTATGAAAAGTCCTCACATCCCCTGCACAGCCTGGAACATAGCATTTATTTCCATGATCTGCAATTTTCTCTCTGATCCTCGCTTGCTCTGATGGTTCGGCTGTGCAGTGCTTGTCATTGAGGGGTGGGATATGCAAATCTTTGGAGGCGTGATCCCCGACTGTTGCGTCATAGTCGGTATTATGTGGAGATTCGCCTGTTTTTCAGGGGTGTATTTTAAAAACGAGATTTGAATAAGAAGGAGAAAACAATGGTGTTTGAAACTCACTGTATGTCATGTCCATGTACTGAACTCTTGTTATTTAACTATGCCAACATAAATTCAATTTCACATTATAGGGCACTTTTAAGTGCACAGGGTATAATCCTCCTCATCTCATTCGGTTTGCAGTATTAGCATTAATAAAAAGCCATTCTTTCAATACATTATACTATACGCATTCTTAAAGCTTTAAAGCTTTTTTAAGCATTTTTAAAGTGTGTGTGTGTGTGTGCGTGTGCGTGTGCGTGTGTGTGTGTGTGTGTGTGTGTGTGTGTGTGTGTGTGTGTGTGTGTGTGTGTGTGTGGGTGTGTGTTTTAAACAACAAAAGAATAAAGGAGAAAGGAAAAACAGCACTTTAATTACTGCATGGATTGGGAATGACCTGTGGGCAGTTTAGTTCAGCTTTCTCCCGGGCCGTAGATGATCTTTGATTATTTCGCAGCCTGACCGCAGGAGACAAAAGACATTTTTGCTGCAGCGTAAACGCAGGCACTTACAGTATTTATTATCTGTATTATGGACCGCTGCGGCCACATAGGGGCTCAGTCATCACCATAACTCTGGCCTATTCGGATGGGTCGGGAAATGCAGGATCGGTAATGCATGTGCATAAAAAGAGGCTTTTAAAGGATTGGATTTGTTGACAGGGGTCTTATCCAAATTCAGCATTTGATCGTTACACTTTCGCTCTCTTTTTCTTTGTAACATTTTTACCTTGAATACTGATCATTTTGGGAGGAAACACTAAAAAGGAAAACTTCGGTATATGCCTGTATGAGGTTAGTTGATATGAAATACTTTCGGGAAGTTGACGTGTTCGGCAGGGTGACATGCTAAACTCCGTCTAAAAATATTTTAACTATTTCCCCACCAGGGATTTTTTTTAAAGTTGCCAGCCACCGCTAGCATTTTTGATCATTTTCACACAAATGTCATGGCCCCCAGCATATTTTGTTGAAGGAACATGCAATATATCAAAATAAAGAACAGAGCTTCTGCTTAAAAAAAAAAAGTGTATTCTAGCTTTATGCATTTTTTTTATTAACACTTGAATGTGGGCAAGTTTCATTAAAAAGCTGAGAAAAGCGTGTTTTTATCTAAGACTACATCCAGATCGAATTCAGAACGATGATCAAAACATTGATGGAGTAGATCACTTCCATCAACACAAAAAACTAGTCTTTATATTAATTTAAAAATGAGTTCATTAAAATTGTATGCATCAACTGCCCATGAGACGCCTCAGTAAAAATTTCCCGTTAGATGAGCAACTAAGAATTTACTGAGATGCTTCACCTATGGTAAACATGTGTAAAACATATTACCATATTCACAACATTTAAAAACTATCAACATCACAAAAACATCTGCTGCCAACATTTTAGCACCATATTGCAGATTATCTTTAAAAATTGTATTTTTAGATGAAAACACTCATCACATAAGCTGCGTACTTGTGATCAGGGAACAGGATGTTGTTGGCGTTTGAGTTTTAATTGGCTTCAGAGATGATGCATTTGACAAGTCCTCTCAGAACGCATTACAAGGAACATATTAAACGTTAGATCAAATCACCAGAGGTCTTGTACTCCTCACAATAGCATATGGCCTCTAGGTCGTGCAGTCTTCAGGGGCGCTGAGGTGAGAATTAGGTTTCATAAAGCTTTTTTCGCTTTTTTCAACCTCCTGCTGCCTCTTTCCCTTTCCCTTTCTCTCGTCACACTTTTTATTTCTTCTCTGAAACCTCTAAAGAAGAACTTGGTCTTCCCATCAACACCTCATCCATCAGCCTGGTCCTCTGTGGCCTGCTGGGGAAGAGTTAGGTGTCAGAGCCACTGTTGTTTCGGTGTTCTGCAGTCAGGGGGCCTGCGCTGTGAAGGTTTGGGTGGTCTGTGCTCGTGTTGGAGTGGAGTATGAAGCCCACACGCACTTCTGCTCACTGACATCCACAAACCGTCCTTCCCTTTTGTAGCTGCTTTTATTTAGGGCTGCACAGTATTGGGGGGGGGAACGAACATTGCGTAATTTTGTTTTTATGGTATGAGAAATACAGGAAGTTTCACCTGGGAATAGATCTATTTGGAAAGAATTAATCATTCCAGAATGTCCTTTTAGTATGGAAGCCCCCAAAAACGTAATGCTCTGGTAAACCGTAGCTATGGCATAACAATTTGAAATTCTGATATACTAATTCATAATTATGAAGTGTTGAAGTGAAATGTTCACATACTAAATCAGAATTCTGAGAATGTATGATGTAATAATTTGTCCTTTTTATGTAGTTATTTTGACTTTTTAAGTCATAATTTCGATTTATGCTTTGACTTAGTATGTCATAATATTTTCTGTCATAATTATGACCTTTAAAGTCATCATTTTGACTTCTAAATCATAGTTTGGGCATTTTAATCTCAATTTCAATTTAGTATCTAAATTTGATTTAGTAGGCTATAATTTTATATTTTTTTGTTATGATTATAACTTTTAACATCATAAATTTGACTTTTAATTTCATAATTATGACCTTGTGTGTGACCTAATTTCGACTTCGCATAATCAGCAAAAGTCGTTTACAGCCATGTTCACTCCGGTATTTCGCTCGCATCATCAAGTGTTTACAGCAGGTTTACAGTGGAAGTTCGATCATAGATTTGAGTTCGATGGATGATGTCTGTGGTTCGATGCGGCTGTGTCGGCACATAACATACGTCATAAATAAACTTATCTGATTGACTTACGGTAACCAATGATTTTAAACTTCAGACAAGCGCCCCTAGCGAGAGAGAAAACACTTCTCTATTATGCCATTCCAGACTCTGTGTACGAAGCAAAGTGAAGTAGCAGAGTCTGGTATTACCAGGCTAGTTCACAACATCTTAGAACGTCTTTACTCCTTGATTTTATTATGATATATTGTGCAGCCCTACTTTGGTTTCATCTCCTAATCATTCTATCTGAGCTATTTCAGTCCTGTCTATGTCCTACCACTGGTTTTCACTATACTCCCTTATTCTCACACTCATGTACCTAGCCTTTTTTCTGCACTTCCGTCATCTCCCTTTGCTCATCACGCCTCCCTGCATGTTATTTTCATACCTCTCCACCCTTCAAGTGCTCTCCCACTCCATTCTCGTCTCTCCGGTTATCTCCGTTAACCCCACTCGTCTGAATCCTAAGGCACGATATCGATCTGGCACTGCAGATGCTCCTACAGCAGAGCTGAACGTGGGCAGGCCTTGGCGGATCCCTCTCCTTATAAAGGCTGATTACGAAAGTACCTGTCTCAGGAGCGTCTGGACTATTCCTGTCCGTCTGTCTCATTAAAAGCCTGCAGCGGAGAATGAGAGGGCAGCAAGTTCAGGCATGAGGGAACACTGTTGGCCGCAGTGCTCTCTGGTACAAGATGGTGGAGAATTGAACAGGAATTGGTGCCTTAGGGTGCACAGATACACTTGTGAAGAATTGATTGGCAGACGCTGGTTTTGATGAGGCAATTATTCTGGAAACCTTTGGTTGGAGGCGAAAGCAGTCGTTTACCAATATCACACACAATTCTGGCGAAAGGTTCTTTCATATTAGATTTTTTATTATTATACACACTACTTTTCAAAAATGTTGGCGGAAAAAAGGGTTTAATGCACCTTTAATGCAAGGTTGTATTTATTTGATCAAAATACAGTAAAAAACGTCATTTTGTCAACTATTATTACAATTTAAAATTGTTCTCTCTCTATTTTAATGTATTTTAAAATGTTATTTATTCATGTGATGGTAAAGATACATTTTTAGCAGCCATTACTCCAGTCTTCAGTTCTGAAATAATTTATTTTTCTTTTATTTATCTTTTTTTTTTACTGTTACTTTTTATTATTATTTTTTTTATATATGAATTTCTTGAAATATTTTTTTTGAAATATTAATTTCTTGAAAAAAATGTCAAAGGTATATATATATATATATTAAATTGTGAGAAAACTATTTCACGGTATAATCTAAATACACTTAAAGCTACACTGTGTGATTTTTACCCCATCTAGGGGTGAAAAGGTATATGACCATCCAGTGAATATTAGTTTCTGTTCCTCTCAATTCCGATTTCGTTTTAACTCCTACGGTGGCCAATGCAGTCCAAGATTAACATGGCTTCCAGTTCGACCTCGTCCACATTCGACACGGTGCCATCGAGTGTTAAAACGCGTAAGGCGAAGCTTGAATTAACGGGCATGTCCCTCTTTGGCTAATGTACTTTCAAGATGGAGGGGCAACATGGCGACCGACATTAGAACCCCTTACCCGTATGTATTTTCAATGGCATATTATACACTCACGAGAATACTTTATTACTTGAACGAAGTAAATATACATTAATGAGCACATATATTTTTGAAAGAACTAAGTGTTTTTAGCTAAGAATAAACTAAAAAAAGTTACACAGTGTGGCTTTAAATAAAAATGATCCACAATGATGAACTCATTCACTGTTGTGATGCTGAGTGATATACATGAATTTTCTGTTACAGCACATAAACTAGTTTGGTAACCATCTTTTCACACCAACCAGTGTGTTGTAAGCCCTGGATTTTAACATTTTCTTACTTTTGCAAATCTCTGTTGTCTTGCATATATATCTTATTTCTGTTTTTAATCCTGCGCTGCTGTATCAAACTTTTCAAGGTTTTTGATTCCACCCTGAAGTGACATTGTGGCCTTCTTCGAAACTCTGAATTCTTTGGTCTTGAGTTTTTGAGCTGAATGACCAAGACTTTTTAAAGAAATCACATTCAGAGCTTGTTAAAAACAGCCGCTTCTGATGTCCTTGGACACAGGAACTCTTGAACATCTGAGAAATCCACATACTGCACACACTACAAGAGACCGCATCAGAGAAGAGTCCGGATGAGATTAAAGTGATTCTGAGGACTGAAATGTGTTCTTTTGGGGGGAATGTGTGGTTCATTGCCATGTTAGTGTGTCTGTTGTGTCCACATGTGCACAATTCCAAAAATCAGAGACGCAGGTGTTTTCAAAAAGGATTGAAAAGATTTGCTATTTGTTAACAATCACCCTGTCAGGCCTGTCTTAGTCTGCTTTTTTGGAGATTACCTCAAATGCGTTTTTGCCTTCAAGCAAAGGGAGAAACTACTGTTAAAGTCACCATGAAATCGACATGGACAGTTCTTATTTTTTTATGGAATATTGCAATTTATCCGTGCACATCATATTTTTTAAATTAATTTTCCCCTCTCTCTTGCAGCAACATATTTTCTCTTTTCTGATGATGCGTTCACCGGCGTAAGGGCGGGACAACCTGTCACTCACATGAGATCACAGCAGGACCAAATTAAAAACACATACAACAATCCAATCATTTCCCTATGGACAAATCAAGTCCCTGCCTACATTCTTGTTTGAGAAGCAATTTCACTCAGATATAAGTGTCAAAAGGGAAGAAAAAATGATCATAACTTCCGTTTCATACCAACTTGGTATGACCATCTTCTCGTTTCCATTCTCATCTTCGTTTCTTTTTAATAGACATCACAGGAATTTGTGATGTGTATCTGTACCGCACACAAAAAGAAAGAAAGGATGTGACATGCAAATTATTATAAAGTACCAGACCAGAAAATTCCATTTTCTTCTGCTCTTTGTTTGTTTGTTCTGGTATGATAGCGCAGTTATCAGGTTCGGTAAAACCTTGTAGGAGATGAGCTCTGAAATTATCCCATCTGTTTAATGACAACTGGTCCCATGGTGTATATTAAAATACCATAGTGTTACCATCTGATATTGTAGGTGTATCATGGTTCTGCCATAGTACTTTATGACAGATGCAAGCTTTAGTTATGATGTGTTATTGTGTTGTCCTTGACTGGTGTGTATGTGCGTGCAATTGTTATTTTTGTTTTGTGTGAAAGATAGGCAGGTATAAAGCTGGGATTTCTGGCTCACTGCTTTTCCGTGCCAGGCTTTGACTTTGTTTTTTTAAGGAAATAGGGAGTTGTTCCTCTGAAACTGTTTATTTTTTTTATTTTATTTTTTATATTCTGGCCACGGTCATATAGGGCAAATGTTGGCAAACTACCTTTGCTGTCTGTGTGCATATTTACCATTTCTGAATTTAATCTGTAACATGACTGACTTTAAACAGTGCAGGGGGTTTTCATGGGTATATTCAGTATGTGTTTTTACTGATAGCACAGTTAATACTGAGTATTTGTTTTCATATTGAAAAGAGTTTGTTCATAATATTACTGTTCAAAAGTTTGGGGTCGGGATTTATGTTTTAAATAAATAAATATTTAATTGAGTTCATGTTTTACGTTTCTTTCTTTATTTTTACAATTTTCTTTTTACATTTGCATTTAATTTGTAGTTGTTCACATTGAATTAATGCTTTAAATTGACCCTCCTAAAAGTTGCATCTTTTGAAGGTTGATTAGGTTATGGGTTGTCTGAAGGACTAGTCAACTAGTCTGACTTAAAGGGTTAGTTCACCCCAAAAAAAATTTTATCCCATAAATACTCCCCCTCAAGTCATCCTAGGTGTATATGACCCGAACACAATCGGAATTATATGATATACGTTGTGACAGGTGCGTAGCTCACCTCACATGTTAATTCTACTATGATTTAAATTGTTTATTTTGAAGTTGAATTTAACATGGTTTGTTACTTATTTAAATTCCCTTAGTATCGAAATTGAACTGTACCATCATGATCCGATTCGGAGGGGGATTCTTTTATTATTATTATACATTTAGCTTAATTCTCTTTTGTTTGTTTGTAGTTTGTACTCTTTAAGTAGTTTTGTTATTGTGTTTCAAGTAGTTGATTAAATTATGTTTGATACGATAAGGTGTATATTTTTAGGTAAATATTTTTGTTAAAGGGGAAGGTTTTATTTTGATATTTAGGCTACCTTTCTTTTGTTGTTTGATAGAGGCTAAGGAGTATATTTATCAGTGGTGAAAGTGTCAGAGTAGTCAGATTTGCCCAGCCATAGTAACATCATTGTCTGCTGACCTTAGTGTTTTTTTTGTTGTTGTTATTTTGTTAAACAGGGGAGATTTATTTATTTTTAAGACAGTTTAATTTTTGTTAGTTTCAGTTAACTTCCATCTTAAATCTTTGATTTTTATATGGACTTTATTTAGAAATTACTTTCATTATATCTGCCCCTGTATATATTTTTTCTTTGGAAGAAATAATTCTTTTTATCTGTTACTTATCTGTCTACTACCTGTCCTGCCTGTTCTTGGCCACACCATCACATACGTCCTAGCTTTATAATGGGTGTGAATAGTAACTGAGATTTTGAAACCTAAAAAAGCACATCCATCCATCATAAAAGTAATCCATGCAGCCCCAGGGGGTTTAGGTTTCAGTTACGTTTACAACGTGCGCTGTAAGCAGTAGACCAATCACAACACACTGGGCCATCTGACCAATCAGAGCAGAGTAGGCTTTCGGAAAGGAGGGGTTTAGAGAACTGAACTTGAGCTCCGAAGGCTTCCTAAAGCTCAGCGATTGTGCACACTGTAAAGATAGCGTTGATTTTGCCATATCATTTCGAGCGTGAGTCTGATGATGAAACATTGGAATAATTATTTATTCAACCCGAACCTCCATCGGAAGGACGACTTCAGTAGGATGTTTCTCAGTGATACGCTACTTAGTTTGTCTTAAATTATGATATGTTGTAACTGTAATTCCTCACCATCAACATTAACAAGTGTATCCATCAACAAACCAATGTGTATATTTCTAATTTATTACGCATGTGTTAGCCGAACACTAACGTGAATGACTGATGTAACATTAAATTAGTCAAAAAAATCTTGTTCCTCCTTTTATCTGTACTCAAAGTAGTGAGAACAACAGACAATATGCATTAATGGACACAATTTTAGGTAATAGTGGGCCCACTGCGGAACTATTTCAGACAGTAATAACACAAGTTAGCCGGCTAGCCAGAGACCTACACGATGTAAAATGCAAAACTACGTATTTTGAACACCTGTAGAAAAATACATCAATAATTAATCATACTGACAGTTTGTGATTCTGAGGAGCAAGTTGGTCCAAACTAAATTGGATACTGTCCCATATTTAATGGATAAGCATTTTGTAAATCCCATTTAGACCTCACAGAGATTTGAGAAGTAATCGTCAAAGGTTGCTGCACAATAACTTCATAAGGGACAGTCACTTTATTTATCATGCACTTTCACCTAAAACTTTGCAGACCTTTTACATTCACAAACAACTATATTACACACTGCTTGAAAAAGGTAATATCTGAAGGGTAACTTTAATTGACTAATCTGTTGTTGGATAACTAGCCTGAGTAATCTGTGCTTATTGGGTTCTCTCTTTCAATTTTCGATTTACAGTTGTAGCACTTTTTATGTTTTTATATTTATTTGTGCATGTGTTTGATATCAGATCATTATAGCACTGGATACCAAAGTTAACACTATGAAAAGCTCCGCTCCAGTATCTGAGCACCAGGCTCTTGCTAGCCTATAGGTCCCCATGGCACGTCTGGCACCGGCTCATCCACCCATTCTGTATAAACTGCCATCAGATATCCCCGCATTTTGATATAAGCCAGTTTTCTTTCCATCACTCAATTCTGTCTTATTGTCTCATCTAAAAACTGGAGAATTGCCCTCCCACAATGCACTTGTGGGTAACCCATGAATGGAGAGCTGACATGCAATACTAATCCTTTTAGCACCCTGCCTCAACCAGCTCGCTGCTTTTGTTGTCATTTTTCTTTTTATTTCATTCATCTTTAAGTGGGGGATGGGTGCATTGCTCTTTACACTGAGTGTAAATGCAATACACAGATTAAATGAGACGCTATCAAAGAAGAGGGCAGATGTACATCACTTTTTTACGGCCATCTGTGAGGTTTTACAGCCCTTTGTTTTGTTTTCTATGAATTTATGAATCGCATGATTTAAAGAGACAGTTCACCAAATTGAAAGTTCTGTCATCATTTATTCACTCAATTCTCACACAAACCTATGTGACTACGTTTCTACTGTGGAACACAAAAGAAGATAGTTTGATGAATGTTTTAGCTGTTTTTTGTCCATACCTCCAAAACAACATTGAACCCCATTGGCTTTCATTCTCAAAATGTAAAACTTTTCTAAAGAAGAAAGTTAAACTGGTTTGGAAACAACATAAGGGTAAATGATAACAGAACATTCATGCTTGGGTGAACTATCAGAGATATTTTAATTATTGGGGGACATGAGCTGTGGCTGTACTGGAGAAATCTTAATGATCAACTTGGATCACGTGTGTCTTGATAACCAGTCTCATTCCAGCCTCGCCATCATTTATTTTCTTTCAATGTGCGACAGTGAACCACGGTTTGCAGATACCATGAATGAAAAGTGCTGTAAACTGAATCCAACTTATCGCAAATTGTCTGTGACTTCTCTGAAAAAAATGCTGTTTTTTAAGTGTAATCAATCCAAACAAATGCTTATGAGCAAACATGTTAAAGATTAGCTGATAGGCTGTCAATTCATTAAACGATTAGCTGTTTTTCAATAAAAACAGTTAATTCAGCATAGTGAAGCCTCTCCTCCATTGATATCCATCAATCCATCCATAAAAAAAACAAAACAAAAAAAACAGGCACTGGTCTCCTTCCCTTCGTACCGCAACGTTACGCTGTATTTTGCTAATCTTGGAGGCTTGCCTTAGAGCTGCTATGAAACAATCCCTTTAAATATTTACTCATCATCATGTCATGTCTTTCTTTGTTTTTTGTGTTATCTTGGAGAATTCCCAAGCATAAAATGAAAGTGAATGGTGACCACAGCGAAATCTGGAAACAATCTGCTACAGATCTTTGGTTTCTCTTTTCAATTCATCTCCTTTCTCTACTTCTCCTGTGTAAATATGCTTTTTCTTTGGATTAGTTTATCTTCCCTACCAAATGAAATAAGAAGCTTAAAAATCCAAGATCTGGAGTGTCAGGCTTGAAAAAGAGAAAGAGTGTGATAGAATAAGCATCTCTCACTCCACCTGTCCATGCATCCATAGAGCTAAAACGATGATGTGAGAGAAATTTGTGAAGGATGGGGTGAAAATCTGAGAGGGGCATACGTTGTAAAACGCTTATATTTTTGATGTTGCGAAACCCTGTTTTAGTTTATCAGTCTCACAGGCAATCATAATATTTTGGGATTAATTAAAATCTTAATCAGGCATGTTCATCTCTTCAGCGCGGCTCCCTGCAGGCTGCTGCTGACAGCTGTATTTTAGCTCTCTGAAAATGTCTGGAGGCTAAACAAGTTTGGCTGCAGACTCATCACCTCTAGGCCAGCCGCTCACACTGTGATTGAGAGTGTGAGCAAAAAAGGGAAACGCTGTGATAGACAACGATATATATGGTATAACATATATATGGTGAGACTATAACGACATATATGTTAAGCATCGTAACATTGAATTGCAAATAGAGTTAGCAGCCAACTTACCAACTCTATGTGTGCATAACACACCTGCTTTTTTGATGTCATTTTTGTGCTCATTTATTGCCTCCACAAGTCTCCGAATACGATTTTGAGAGGTTTGGAGAGATTAACTTAAATTGTGAAATCTGTTGATATCATTTGTATGGCAGTCTGGCTTTTGTCTGTTATTGGGGTCTAGTAAACTCCCACCTCTCTCTCCCTTTTCAATAAAATATTGCCGTGTAAATAAGGTTCCTTTTCCAGATCCACACTAACATTCATATGCATGAGGATGCAGGAGGCCATAAATCAGTATCCTGTCATCAGCATGGGTATACAGTAGATAAATCACCAGCTGTCAGTCACACACAACCTGTCACAAACGCACAAGCACTCCCAGAGTCTTTTATACATGCGTGTGTATTCATAAGGATAAACCTGTCCCCGTGTAATGCATTCCGACGCTCCGTTTTGGCAGGGAGGTTATTTTACTTGCAAATCCCAAACTGAAAAATGAAACATAATTCAGTCTCCTGCTTTTTTGTGTGTGTATGTTGTGAGTGTGTGTTTGACTTTGTGTGTAAGTGTGTCTTTGCACGTCTTTGTCCTGTTCCTCTTTCTTTTTCTTCACACATGGGCTTATTTCATCAAATGAAGAAGAGGTGACTCACTTGAGATGCAGCTCTATCAGGAAAATGGCAGTTTTCCTGCTCTACACTCCCACGACACACATGCTGAAATACACATACATTTTGGGGTTTTATGTCATTGCAGTTACTGTAATACATGGATGTGCTATATTAACAATTCAGACTGATACCTACATTTCTGGTAATCAAACTCGAACTCGAGTACCACTGTTCATGGACTTGGACTTGTCACAGAATCTGATTTTTAGTCTGACTTGACTCTGACTTTTGGGACTTGAAAATGTTCCCGAATCCAAGGATTCGGTAATAGATCGGGACAGTTGATGAAATTGTCACTGGCCAGATCGGGTCAGTACTGCTTTGTCATGAAAGGCAATCATTCATATGTGTTTTTAAGTCTTGCCTGTTTATACAATCAATTTGATACTTGAAAGCTGCCAAATTAAGTTATCTTTTATGTCTTATTGTGCTTCTACACAATACAAAGTTATGTAAAAATGCCTGTCTCAATGAGTATTCACGTAAACACAGTTTTGTCTTAAGCAAACGTAAACAGTTGGGAGGACATTGGATGTGTCAATATATCTTAATCCGTGCATTAGATCTTAAAGTGACAGCAGCCTAATAAACCTGCTGCCGTCTGTGTCCTTAATCATAATCAAACATCAAAAGAAAAAGACAGAATTATTCACTGCTCTTGACTGATAACTTTAATTGTCATGTATTTTTAATGCATAGAATGAAGTCTCTAAACAACTTAGTCCCTACATAACCCTTCTCGAGCCCTTAGATCCGGTAGTCATAGACTGCTTTCTGTTCCCAGGGTCAAATTAAAAGAGAGGAGAACTTGCTTTTGCTGTTGCAGGCCCTAAACTCTGGAATATTTTACCAGTTCACATTAGGTCTGAACCCACATTACAGATTTTTACATTTTTACTCAAAACTCAACTTTTTCTATTGATTCAGTGTCCCTTGATGATTAAATCACCTTTTTATTATTATTTTAATTATTAGTTTCATTATATATATATATATATATATATATTCAAATTTACATTGTTTTTTAATAATTTTTTAAGGTTTAAAAATTTTTTAAATGAAATACAGTGTGTTGTACTCGACTCGACTCGACTCGGATTCGATTGGTTTAAAAAACACGGACTCGACTCAGACTCGACTCAGATGGACTTGAACCCAACACTACTGATGTTGTTCTTATAGCTCCATTTATATTGCACTTTGATCTTTTACACTTTGCAGACCGTTATCACAAACAGCTATATTACACACTGCATGAAAGGTAATATTCAAAGAAGCATAATTGACCATTCGCAAAGACCTATCGTATGTCTGACAAGCCACGCCGTTCTCACGCCACACAATGTTCTCACGCAGTGAAAAATACATCACAAAGCAAAGAGAACACTGACAACATACTGACAGACAGGACAGAGCAGGTTACGTTTGAAATGAAACAAAGTCTCAACTTTCAAAATAGGTCATTTTTTTAAAGAAATTTAAACAATAAATACCGGTATGAATAATAAATTAATCTGCGGAAAGACGTCATGACACGCCGTTTTTCAAGTTCAAATGCACTGACGTTAATCTATTAACTCTCCTGACTGCTTTGTCGGACAAAAATGGCGGATTCGGCAGATGGCAAATTATGATTGGTCAGATCGCCTGTCAATCAAACTCCCTGAATTGGATGAATTGGGGCATTTTAATGTTGGCCGATAACCAATATAGAACCTCTCTATTGGGCATCCCTACAGTATGTCTCTTGATCAGTCAGTATTCCATGCTTGTTTTGTGATTTGCATGGTTAGATATCTCAAAAACAATTTCCCACATTTTAAAGCTGCAGTCCGTAGCTTTTTTAGCTCGATTCAAAACGGTAAGCTTGTAATAATGTTTTTAATTCCAGTGGTACTGATGGGTTTCCGCGGGAGATTCGAGCATGTCTTTGCGTCATTACGTCACATCTGTACTAGGGGTGTCACATTTCGATTTTAAATCGAAATCGACCGAAATTAAGTCACAATCTCGAACTTCGAATTAAAAAACGGAATCAACGATGCTGCCACGCCCCCATGTCACGCCCGTTCGGATCTTTTTACTGACTCTCTTTAGTTCGATCTCGTTCATCAAAATGAACTAGGCCTAATATCTATGAATAAAACATAAAAACTAATACATTTGTATTTATCTGTTGCAGAAAAGCTAAAAACAAAACTAAAACAAAATACAAACGATTTACAGGCCAGAGTTTCTATTTATAACATGCTTTGCAGCGTTGAGCGATTTAGCCAATCACATACATGTGTGTTGATTTCTTGAATGCAATGGCCAATCAGAAGCATTTAAGATAGACTTCCCTCACCGCTCAAAACTGACTTTTGGTTCAGTGCGGAATCCTGTATGCTGGCAAATCCTCTAATTATAACATTGTGCAGAAATATTCATTGTGCAGTCAGCTTCATTGATGATAACAGAGATGTGTGAGATCACGATTAACTGATGTCAGCTTTTTAGGAGCAACAGCAACCTGTGCTTGAAAAAAAAATAGAGGTAAAAATCGAGAATCTAATCGAACCGTGACCTTAGAATCGAAAATGTAATCGAATCGAGGATTAGGAGAATCGTGACACCCCTAATCTGTACACATACAGAAGGTGTCTCGGCTTATAGGCTATATTGAGTGTGAGGATGTTGGAGGTGGAGATTTATAGCCTTTTCTCGCAGCACTTGATATAATTAAACTTATCAATTTGATGGCGGATTCAGAAAGGTTCAAACGACAATCACCAGTGACAACTGAAGTTTACCCGTTGTAAAACGCAAAAGACTTCGGAGTGGCTACAGAAAAAAAAAAAAAAAAAGAGACTGCAACCAGACCCATGCGAAAACAAGGATAAATATCGGAAGGGCATTAAATAGTCACGCAATGCTGATGTTGAACGTTAACAAGCGATTGTTAGATTTAATCGGCGCGATTTACTGCAATGATTGTTTCCCTTAGTTGGTCAGAACCAGAACAAAACTGGATGTTACTTACTTGTTCAGATGACATTTTCCGATGAAATATTGTGTTGGTCATACTTCCAAAAAGAATAATCTGTGATTCTGAATGACAGTCACGGTATCCACACCGGCACGGTGACTGACGCCACACACTCTCCTCAAACATTGGATTCATCCGCGCTGTGCCGTGTCGAGGCACAACTCACGTAAAGTTGATAATTCCCGAATAACTGCAATTGCAGATTTCGAACAGAGATGGCGACAAAGAGGAAAAACTGAGGACTGCAGCTTTAATTTATCAAAAATTTACAATTCATTTCATTAGGGTGTCCAGAGCCACAGAGATGAAATCATTAAGTCAGTTTATATCACAATTACAGACACAGTAAGCGTGGTCCAATAACGAGTTCCTCGGGACTAAATATATAATTGTCTGGAGAGTGCAGCCCACCTGCAGCTGAGAGGGACCTCAGCTAATTACATCAGTTACTCAGGTTCACTTCGCCTCAGGAGCGTAAACGCCACTCTGTGTGTGTTTGCCCAGTCTGTCCATTCCAGTCCATTCATATTCACTCATATTCCATATCAAATTCTGTTGGAATATCTAGCTCATTAAGATGCCATGCCCTGCCTGAACTACATCACGACAGAAGTTTTCAAGACGGGTGACAGAAAAGTCAAGCAATAAGGCATCCCTTGAGCTGACAGAAGCGTGCAGTGTCCTACAGCAGGGACAAGCTTTTTTTAATCTGCTGCGAAGAAGAGACAGCGTGTTTCCACATGATAAGTGATAAAATGTTAAGCAAAACTGGCAGGCGTAACTTCACACGCACAGATCTTAATGCATGGCACATTGGCGAGAGTGTGCTCTGAGTAGACAGGACTTTGCCCTGCAGCAGGGCTGGGGTTCAGATCGAAACTTCAGCTCAGAGAGTGGGAGAAATGGAGGGTGAGACAGAGGGTGTGAAGTTTAAAGAGCTGAAGGGTTTTACTGCATGGAGGCTCAAGAGTTTCCCAAATTCCCTCATGGCAAATTAAAAATGTGGCTTGCCCCTCGGCCTGTTTTACAACCAGAGAGGACAAGAAACAAGATTTGAAGTATAGAGAATGGTAGGCTGTTTGAGCTGGGACTTTCTTTTAGGAAAGAGAACTATACTTTAATAGGATCATGGAAACTAGAGTTTTTGCTCAAGTACCGCTGTGGCTGCAGTTGTTGTTGAAGACATGTCCTTCAAGCAGTGTGAGAAGCTTTCTGAATGTTTCTGTCAATATTATTTTTTATACTTAGATTTTTTTTTATTTTTCCCAATTGTCCTATGTAAAGCCTGTACGAATGGCCAAGGGTTGCGTGTTGTGGTGTGTGTGTGTGTGTGTGTGTGTGTGTGTGTGTGTGTGTGTGTGTGTGTGTGTGTGTGTGTGTGTGTGTGTGTGTGTTAGTAGTGACTAATGAAAGTAATATAAGTTACCACAGTTTTGTTGTAGTAAAAATACTAGATATGATATGTTGGTAGAAACTATGGATATAGTAATTATGTAATAAATATATATTTGTAATGGTTTAGAATATATATATTTATTTTTTTACCCCCTACAAGCAAAATCCATTGGTATTAACATATTGTTTGACACACCCTTGGAATGCAATGTAAATACCATGGCATTGGAATTAAATAGTTATTCACTCAGTAATACTAAATTTATGATGTGATAAGTATGTAATGTTCAATGATAAGAATGTACTTATCATAAGTAATATATGATAAGTACTGATGTTATATAATGCCAACACTTTGCTATAGTTTTTCTCTGTTCTTGTCATCATGCCAATATGAAGTTTGTTTTGTGGTGAGGTCATTCAGTGGTATTTTCATTGCCGTAAGAGAAGACAGCAGTGCAGTGAGGGGAGGAAGGAAAAGAAAGAGAGTGCCGGCCCTCCCACTGGGGCTTTCACCCTCCGCCAGCCTGTCTGAGAAGATCTCTCTCTCTCTAACCCTCCATCTCTGTTGTTCAGGAGTGCAGAGTTCACCGCTGGTCATCTGGAGTAGGACCCTCCCCCCTTACCATAATTGTTTTCATGTGAAAACACTGTGGTGACTTCGGTGAAAATCATTTCACTAGACAGTTTTGCTTGTGGTGTTCCATTGTAGAAACATGTGTCTTATTCACTAACCACCTATAATCTTGTTTAATCAGGCATTAAATAAATTTAGCACTGGAAGATATATAAATTAAGTCATTTTCATTCTTTTCACTGCAAACACGCCTCCTTTCTATGCAAATGAGTCTCGTTATAGAACAATATAGAGCAAATTATTCAATTATCTCAGTGCTATTTGTCTGCTATTTTTACCACTCAAAGAAGTTTGGGATCAGTAGGATTTTTTTAAAAAGAAATTAATATTTTTATTGATCAAGTACATCAATCCTTTTCCTTTGAATTTTCTATTCATCAAAATATCCTAAAGAGAACCGAATCAGCATATTATTATAATTTCTGATGGATCATGTTGCACTGAAGAACCCTGAAAATTCAGCTTTCTCATCACAGTAAAATATATTAAAAATAGAATATAGATATTTTAAATTGTATTAATATTTCATAATATTACTGTAGTTTGGATCAAATGAATGCTGCTTTGGTAAGCATACGAGACCTCGTTCAAAAACCAAAACGTTTTTTTAATTTTTTTTTAAAAAATTTACGGACTGTACATTTCCTTAATGACACAAGTAATTATTACAATTGTGATACAATGATGGAGTATTATAACCGACCGTAATCACGCCTAAACCTGCAAGATGGAGAATTGCACAATGCAAATCTTGTATTCCACGGATTTTGTGGGCATGTTTGCACCATTTCCTTGAGTGAATTATGCACTAAAACTATTTTTGCACATCATTTTAAGCCTGATTCCCATCAGAATTTCCTATTCGGACAGTCTTTCTTCCTGCACAGTCAATGACCTCAGTAACATTACCCGTACTCTCTTTGTTCTTCCCCTTTTTTCTCTCTTCCTCTTTCTTTTCCTAAAGCAAGCTCTTTTGTGCGTGTGAAAGTGGATCTTGTGGTTAAGTGTGTATGTATTGTAGTGGTGAGATTAAGTACAGTATGTGGGTCACAGCTGGGATAAGCACTCGGGATGGCAGCAGAAGGCAAAATGTCAGTCAGTGTCACGGCTCTGCCAATGGGGTGCTGTTTTAGACAATCCCGCTCGAGCCAGTGGGAATGGACCCTCCTGCAAAGAGCATAAGCATCTACTTTTGCGATTTTGAATTGCTCACGTATTTGTTCCTTACACGTGCTCTGACAGAAACCAGATCCTCTTTTTGAACAGAATTCCCTCCGGCACCCGTGACAAGGTTCTCTCCGTATTTCAAAACTTTCAACTTTTTAAAAATGTTTTATTCTCTTCTCTGAAGTTGCCCGTCCTCTACATGGTGGAATGACATGGATATCCGCTGTGAATTCAAAGAGTTTTCTGTTTTATTTCATGATCAGTGGGTTATATTGTGTTGCATGAGTCATACAGCAACAAGCTGACTTTTTTCAATCCACACACAGCAGATCTGTCGGCAGGGTCCCGGGTGGAAATTGCTCCAGCCTCCCTGCTGCTTTCACCGCACATGTGTTCTCAGGTATGGCTGAAATGTGTGTGATTCTGAAAATATGAGAATGTGATGGAGGAACTCGGTTACCTTTTGTCCTCTGAAGACGGAAGTGACATCAGCAAAGATTCTGGGTAGACACACTCCACAAGCCTCATATCATTTGATTTATGATGTGAATTTGATCAGACTGACACAAGAAGAGGTTTGAAATAGAGAGGGATTAATGATTCAGATTGCTTAGATGAGGGAGAAATGTGAATTTCCTTTTTTTTTATATGTGGAGAGAAGTGTTATTGGATCTATCCAATTCCATGCATATGGATATGACATTTCCAATAAGTATTATAAGTTATATAAGTTATAAGTATATTAGAATATAAGTATATAAAGTTAATCCAAACAGGATTCAACCCATATAAAGTAGGGTCCACAAATCTGAAATCACTTGTACAAATGTTGTAATACAATATAAAACATATTTTAATTACAAATACTATTACCAATATTACTATATTATTACCATCGTAGTTGAAAAAAAGTTGAATTGAATTTTATGTACAAAATTTCATAATTTCTATAGTCTTTTTCGTAAGCTCAGTGTCACCCCAGAGCCACCTTTGTTTTGCAGTCCATCCACTTTTCTGCTGTAGTAAATAAATCACCTCAACCAGCATTTAAACCTGCGACAATTAATTCTTAAATCTTGTAATAATCTTTGCAGACAGAAATGCAGTATCAATTCATCCTGTTGATAGGTATCCATACGGAGCCTAGAGAGTAGCTCACAGATAAAAACTAGTTCAAATTGGTCTCCCACTAGCCTTGTGGAGTGCCCTAGTTGCCAGTTGCTCAGTGTTAAAGTTTGCATTCATAGTAGGATTGTACATAGCATGTCTAACAGCATTTGCAACAGCATGTCTCTTTACATTGGATCCTCGAGTGAGTGGTGCACGCAAGCAATGACCAGCTCTTATTATCAGACACTGGACATACATCTATTCCTGCTCTTCTCATATTGAAGTCTTCCGTGACAAAAGAAAGGAAAAGAGGAGTCAAGCAAGCAAGAGGTTACACAGAGGTTGCTCTTTTATAACTTTTATTGAAGTATCAACTTTCTGTTAGATGTTCCTCCTAACATTCATTATATTAAAGGGGGGTTGAAACGCTCAGTTTCACTCAATCTCATGTTAATCTTGAGTACCTATAGAGTAGTATTGCATCCTTCATATCTCCAAAAAGTCTTAAGTTTTATTCAATTTATAAAAGAAAGATAGGCTGTACCGAGTCTTTCTGGAAAAACCCGAGGCGTGCCGTGTGGGCGGGAGCGCGCAAAGCTTTTGCGTGTGTTGTAAACAGACAGACTCGTGGTTTATGAGGACATGATTTATTTTTACAATAAACAAACTGACACCTACAGTGGCCAGCTAAACAAATGTATTTAAAGACACACACCATACATCGCATGCTCCATCGATACATTAACTGTACGTGATCATCTTGTTTACTTGCTGTGCTTACACGCCGATAGTTAACAACACTCAGACATTTGAAGCAGTTTTACTCACCGCCTGCGGTTCCAACGCACGACCGTGAACCTTTATCGTTGGGACTGCTCCATCTTTAAGTATAAGGCGATCTGCAAATCCGGCGTCAAACTGGGCCTTGTTTATAAAACTATTACCGTCAAAATGAAGGGAACAAACAAGAACACTTGCACAACTCCGTTGCTGCTCTGGAAAAACAAAATCCATCCACAGGTCCCTTAACGCTGGGTTCTTTGGAAATTTGTGCAGTGTTGTCTTGCCCTGGCAACCAAAAACACACTTTTTTTGTGCCATTTTTTTTATTGCAGCGCAGCCGAGCCCAGCGCTCTGATGGGCATAGGCGTACTCTCGCACGCACTAGGCTACAGATGCGCGCGCGCCCTATCGCGAGAAGTGCTCTTAAGACCCATATAAGGAAATTCCGACGCCTCTGACGTAACACACGCCCGTATTCGAAAAAAACTTTCCGAAACTTGTGACAAACCGGAAGGAGTATTTTTGAAACAGAAATACTCCATCAAACTTACAACTTCATTTTTGAAACTTTGTCCATGTTTAGCATGGGAATCCAACTCTTTAACAGTGTAAAAAACGCACTATGCATGAAACAGCATTTCACCCCCCCTTTAAGATATATGATTAATAAAATATTTATCTATATATTTATCTATTTATACCAAAAATATAAGAAATGTATACAATTAAATATTTACATTGAGATGGTTAAATTTATATTTCAGTCATGAAAATCTAGAGGGTACAGGCCCTTTATTGGCCTCTGCTGATCCTGCAGCCAATGAGACTGCTTGCTCACCATTTAAAATAGTCTGGTATCCTCCACCTCCCCAGCTCCGCCTGCCTAGATCTGCTACATGATTTATCTGTCTAATTATCTGCAGCATATCATACAGTACATGCTAACAGCAGCGTGTCTGTCTATCTATTAGCAGTAGCGTAGCAGATCTATTCCACCTAGGCCAAACATTGCCATTTTCAATAACATGCTAAAACTATTTTGAGAGTTGTCATGCTTGAATGACAAGCATGTCATTCAGTTATTTTTAAGAATTTTATGACAAACCCCTTCAGTTCATTTTAATATTCATGCCATTTTATTGCAAATTTTGGTATCTGGACATCTTATTATTTTTTATTCATCACATGACAGTTTAGGATATTAAAGCAATATTAATTCTTTCCTATGGGGAAAGTCTCTCAGTCAACATTTTGCATGAATGTGGCAGTGACTCTGTGAAAATGTGCCATCTTTTTAACCGTAGTACTACACAGTGCTTTGTCTCAGTTATATCACAGCTTCTGCCAGCCACAAAATTCTCCCACACTGCAGGAACAGACTCAGGCGGGTTACACAGGCACAGAGTTCGCCTTCTCGATTGGCAGATTATTAAAGCAAACGTACAAACACAGATATTAAAGTGCAATTAATATTCTAATAATGGATTCGGTATTATGAAATGATTGTTGAGCAAGTGCACAGGCCTGATATTTACCTCGGCTTTGAGAAGGGCTTTGTTATTACGTCAATAGTGCGTCTGCCTCCAGTTATGTGTGTGCATTGTTGTTTTTTGCCTCCAAGAAAAAGGGCCTTTTTTTTTACTTCCTCTGTTTGGTTTTAGCTTGTCATTCTACAAAGCCCGGCGTGTGACATGTTTTCTCATTAAGAGAAGCAATAACTTTGATAAATCATTCCGCCTGCCAGCCCAGCCCCTCTGTTGGTATTAGAAAAGCTAATTGAAATTCTCTCTCTCTCTCTCTCTGTCTCTTTCTCTCTCTCACTGACAATGTGGATTTTCTCTTTTCTGTTGTACTCTTTTCTTGTTGACACTCCAAAGGCTTGTGAGCGTGCAGTTGTGTGTGTTGGGTAGTGCTGGAGAGTACAAATATTTGTTCCCATAATAATAGCGTTTTCATTTGAACGGCGTATTTGTGGTGTTATATTTAATAACTTAATGTCAGGAAATACGCGTGTCAGAGAGAGTAAGGTCAAGTAAGTCAAATAAACGAATTATACACAAACGTGTGTGTGTGTGTGTGTGTGTGTGTGTGTGTGTGTGTGTGTGTGTGTGTGTGTGTGTGTGTGTGTGTGTGTGCGCCGTGCGTGCGGCAAACAAAAGTTCGAGGTCAGTAGATTTTGAAAGAAATCTCTTGTGCTCTCCAAGTCTGCATTTATTTGATCAAAAATACAGTAATATTGTAAAATATTATTACAGTTGAAATAACTATTTAATACTCCTATCTTCAGTTTCACATGATCCCACAGAAATCATTCCAACATGCTGATTTGGTGCTCAAGAAACATTTCTTATTGTGAACAAGGTTGAAAACAGTGGTACTGCTTAATATTTTTGTGGATTCTTTGATGAAGAGGAAGTAATAAGACATAATTAAGACAATGTTACAAAATATTTATCTCTCAAATACTTTTTCACTATGGACTAATTTAATGCATCCTTGCTGAACATTTCTTTTAAAAAAATCGTACTGACCCCAAACTTTTGAATGTGTGCGTGCGTGGTGCGTGCGGGGCGTGTGTGTGTGTGTGTGTGTGCGTGCGTGCGTGCCTTGAGCACTGCTGAGAGTGCTGTGTAATATATATTAAAATAATTATTGTTATTTTTTGTTAGTAATAGTTGAAGTAAATTGCATGACATGGTTGATCATGTGCCGTCAACATGGCAGCACAAATGAGGAGGTGACCCGCTTCCCGTTAAATAAAACACATTTTTCTTGTAGACTGAAATACTTTTCATTTCTTTGTGTACAACTTTTTTAATTGGCAAAGAAAATTACAGTCATGTTGATGCCCTAAAAAATAGATTTCCATTTTATCATTCAAAGCATAATTCCTTATTTTTGATTCTGAGGTGAGATATGGCATGTCTTGACAGTCGTTTGCGAGAACGGTCCTTTTGTGCTGAGAAACTCTGCGCGCTCATATGCAATCCGTGGGCGCACATTTCTGAGCATCTGAATTATGAGTGTGTCTTCATGAAATCAAAGCCGAAATTTCAGTCAGCAGTTTTTCACCACCCAATTCTGTCTTATCTCGAGTTGTGTTTGTGAGCGCTAACAGACAGGGTTCAGAGTGACTCAGAAGAGATGTGAGTGGAAGACGTCTGAGCACATTATAAATGACAGCCTAGCTTTTTAGTGGCAGGACTAATTCACAAGCCAACACCGACTGCCTGTGGATAGCACGCCCCATGAGGCACAGAACAGCTGCGGCACGAGCGGCATACATATTCTCTGGAAGTTTATCTTACATCAGTACATCATGAGAGTTCTGCGGCTGAGAATGATTATACCGTTCGAGATAGAATGGGCCTCATGACTCACTCTCGGCTCAGGGGACGAAACAGGTGAGGGAAGATTCGACTGTAGAAGAAGCTTCATTGAAAGCTGAAATGTATTGATAGTAGGAATGCACCGATGGATCAGCCAATAATCGCAGACATAAAAGCATTATCCTCGCTATCACACTTTGAGTGATTGTTTAAAGGGAAAATTACAAACGCAGTTTCTGCCAATCTCATGTTAATCTTGAGTACCTACACTATAAAAAATGCTGGGTTGTTTCAACCCAAATTTGGGTCAAATATGGACAAACCCAGCCGTTGGGTTACATTTTTTAACCCAATGGTTGATCCAAATTTGGGTTAAAACAACCCTGCATTTTTGTGTGTGTATGGAGTAGTATTGCATCCTTCATATCTCTGAAGAGTCTTTATTTTTATCAGATTTATAAAAGACAGATACGCTGAGGATCAGGGCTTATTATATCTTGTCAATCAAAAGTGGTGTAGCCCAAAAGAGGCTGTTTTTGTCAGCCCCGGATATAATGAGGTTATGGGAAGGAGTGTGATATTCTGAAACGAGCTCTAAGCAGTTGACCAACCACAACACACTGATCCAGCGGACCAATCAGAGCACATTTTGTTTTTCAGAAAAAGGGGCTTCATAGAGGAACTAAACAGAGCTTTTCTAACGGACTGGGAAGAGATGTGCTGAAATAATGTAAATGTATATAATATGTGAAAATATGGGGAGTGTTTTACATTCAAGCATGAAAATCTATTCTAGTAGGCCCCCTAAAAAAAATCAAGGCTTTGTAAAAGGGCATAATAGGCTCCTTTAACAGATACAACTTTTGGAATGTATTAGTAAATGTTGAGATTAACATTATTAACTAAGAGTAATAAATGCTGCAGAAGTATTGTTCATTGTTAGTTACCTAATGTACTCAACTACAGGTAACAAATGAAACCTTTTTGTAAAGTTTTATTCTGTTAATGTGAGTTATGAATGTTGATGTGTGGGTGATGTGTTTTCTGTTTATAACTGAGACCAGTTACACTGAAACATGGATAAATTGTTGATATGAAGAGAATAAAATATTATTTTATATTATTAGGGCTGTGCGATTAATCACATCTAAAATAAAAGTTTGTGTTTACATGTGTGTACTGTGGGTAATTATTATGTTTATATAAATACGCATATAGAAATATTTGCATATATATACTGTATATTTATACATCATTTATATTATATATAAATAAAAAAATCTTAAATACATGCATATGTATGTATTTATATATACAAAATAATTATACACAGTACACACACATATATTATGTGTCAGGGTTTGTGCAGGTGCTGAAGACGAGGACACGAAAGCTTCAATATAAATGATTTAATACCAAAATGAAACTTCCAAACTCAAAACAAGAACAAAACATTCCAGGACTTCAAGATTGACACACAACCATACATCGACGACGATCGACAAACACAGGGAGAAAACAGGGCTTAAAAGAACTGAACCAAACAAGATAATTAACTGAAAACAGGTGCATAAAATTGAACACAAACGAGGAGCGGGAAAACTTAACAGGACTAAACCAAAAACCACAAAGACAGGGGGAAACAAGATCACAAAGGATAACTAAACACATCAAAACGTGACAGTACCTCCCCCCTCCCCGAAGGCGCGTCCTCGCGCCGTATAACATCCAAAGGGGTGGGAGGGTGGGCGCCCTGGAGGCTGACGAGGGCATGGTGCAGGTCCAGGAAGCCTCCAGGGCGGAGCAGGCTGTGGGCGTGGCCACGGCGGTGCAGGCTGTGGGCGTGGCCACGACGGTGCAGGCTGTGGGCGTGGCCAAGGCGGAGCAGGCTGTGGGCGTGGCCATGACGGTGCTGTGAGACTCTCGGGCGTCCAGGGCAGAGCTGTGAGACCCTCGGGCGTCCAGGGCGGAGCTATGAGACCCTCGGGCGTCCAGGGCGGAGCTGTGGGACCCTCGGGCGTCCAGGGCGGAGCTGTGGGACCCTCGGGCGTCCAGGGCGGAGCTGTGGGACCCTCGGGCGTCCAGGGCGGAGCTGTGGGACCCTCGGGCGTCCAGGGCGGTGCAGGCTCTTCAGGTGGCCACGGCGGTGAAGACCCTTCAGGTGGCCGTGGCGGTGCAGACCCTTCAGGTGGCCATGGCGGTGCAGACCCTTCAGGTGGCCATGGCGGTGCAGACCCTTCAGGTGGCCATGGCGGTGCAGACCCTTCAGGTGGCCATGGCGGTGCAGACCCTTCAGGTGGCCATGGCGGTGCAGACCCTTCAGGTGGCCATGGCGGTGCAGACCCTTCAGGTGGCCATGGCGGTGTTATCTTTTCGGGTCTCCGTGGATCTTTGGCCGGCCACGGCGAAGGCGTATGGCGCCCCCCCAAAATTTTCTTGGGGAGGACAGGCTCATGATCGGGAACTGACTTGACATCAACGGGCGCTGGGTCAACGGGTTCTGGGTCAACGGGCTCTGGGTCTGGGTCAACGGGTTCTGGGTCTGGGTCAACGGGCTCTGGCTCTGGCGCTGGGTCAACGGGCTCTGGCTCTGGCGCTGGGTCAACGGGCTCTGGCTCTGGCGCTGGGTCAACGGGCTCTGGCTCTGGCGCTGGTCAACGGTCTGCTCTGGCGCTGGGTCAACGGGCTCTGGCTCTGGCGCTGGGTCAACGGGCTCTGGCTCTGGCGCTGGGTCAACGGGCTCTGGCTCTGGCGCTGGGTCAACGGGCTCTGGCTCTGGCGCTGGGTCAACGGGCTCTGGCTCTGCGCGTGGGTCAACGGGCTCTGGCTCTGGCGCTGGGTCAACGGGCTCTGGCTCTGGCCTGGTCACGGGTTCTCTGGGTCGGCTCTGGCTCTGGGTCAACGGGCTCTGGCTCTGGCTCTGGGTCAACGGGCTCTGGCTGGATTGGAGCAACAGGGACTCGGGCTGGATTGGACCAGCATATCAGGAAACTCAGGGCTGGACGGGACCAGCATATCAGGAAACTCGGGGCTGGACGGGACCAGCATATCAGGAAACTCGGGGCTGGACGGGACCAGCAATCAGAATTATGGCAGAAGGAAACTCGGGGCTGGACGGGACCAGCATATCAGGAAACTCGGGGCTGGACGGGACCAGCGGTGAAGGCTTGATTGGGCTGGACGGGACCAGCTGTGAAGGCTCTGGGGGAAGAAGCTCTGGAAGGTCGTCAAACGGGTCAGGCTCTGGCGTGCATGCAATGGGCTCAGGCGTTGGCGTGCAGGTGATGGGCTCTTGCTGGCCGTGGAGATCGGGCTGGATGTCTCCCACGGTGAATGAGGAACCACACACCCACAGCGTACGGGCAATGAATTTTACTAACGGGAGGTGGAGATCTCCCAACAACAGTCTCTGAGCGAGGGTATCGTCCATCCCACTCCAAAACTCATGTGTCAGGGACTCCTCGTCCCAATTAGAGTCCCGAAAAAAGATGGAGATATATCTCCGCATATTCTTCCAGAGTCCGGCCATCTTGTGGGACACAGAGTTCGTAGTTCATTCCCTCTTTTTTTTTGTTGTGGTCGATCGTTCTGTCAGGGTTTGTGCAGGTGCTGAAGACGAGGACACGAAAGCTTCAATATAAATGATTTAATACCAAAATGAAACTTCCAAACTCAAAACAAGAACAAAACATTCCAGGACTTCAAGATTGACACACAACCATACATCGACGACGATCGACAAACACAGGGAGAAAACAGGGCTTAAAAGAACTGAACCAAACAAGATAATTAACTGAAAACAGGTGCATAAAATTGAACACAAACGAGGAGCGGGAAAACTTAACAGGACTAAACCAAAAACCACAAAGACAGGGGGAAACAAGATCACAAAGGATAACTAAACACATCAAAACGTGACATTATGTAAATTCAAACTTTTATTTTTGATGCGATTAATCACGATTAATCATTGCACAACCCTAATTATTATATATTATTTCTTTTAAAATTGTGTAATCAGCAGATGTCAGTTTAAATATTCGGATATTGGTATCAGCACAGAAATGTTATATCGGTGCATCCCTGGTCGAAAGAGACAAAATTACAACCTAAAAATGAGTGTGTGTGTGTGTGTGTGTGTGTGTGTGTGTGTGTGTGTGTGTGTGTGTGTGTGTGTGTGTGTGAGTGTGTGTGTGTGTGTGTGTGTGTGTGGGGGGGGGGGGGGGGGTAGTAGACCTGTGGGAGGGGGGGGGGGGGGGTAGTAGACCTGTGGGAACCTCATCAGCAGTCATTGTTACAATGAGACGTCTCCACTTTATGTGTTCACTTCTCAATAGAGAGTGATTGCTGAAAAGAAACCTGTCACTCAAATGCAGCGGCCCGTCCTGTCATCTATAGTGCTCTCACGGAGATGGCACCGAGTGTCAGCCTTCATTTCTCTCTCAGACCAGAACGGGTCCGATGCCAAGTGCCGGGTCCGAGGGAATGCTCTCAAGCTCCATTGGCTCTCAAGATCCTTCCAAATTAGGGCCTTTTGTGGCCAAACTTGGCTGTGTCTGAAACGAACGTCGTCAGGAGCTCTTTTCTTTTCAGTGTGAAAATAGACCGATTTCCAGAAGTGAGTCAACCTTCTCCTTTCAGAGCCGTCACATGCACGCTCCTCAAAGAGGAGTCAATGGGCTCTGTGTGGAGATGAGAGGAGTGTTTAGAGGATGTAAACAGGGAGATGAGGAGCTCGGCTGTACGCTATGGGTTTTTTGTCTGTAGTGTATAAGGGCTTTTAACTTTGTGACTGTCAGTCAGCGAGTCGAGGGGCCGAGGGCTTGTTTGATTGAGATGAATGCGGGGAGGAAGATGGGAATTTTAGGGGAAGGATTTCCATGACAGCCGTCAGGTCTGTGGAATGAGGTGGCGTGCATTGATGTGTCCTCCAAAACAGTCCTTGAAAGCTTCTGCGTGGTGTCCTTTTACCTTTCAGTCAAATTCCCATGAGATCATAGTGTGTGTATGTGTGTCTGCACTTGATAATGTCAGTGTCAATTGTCTGCCCATGAGTACAGCCATGGTCCTGCCAGACTCCTGGCCATACCAAAGCCTTTGCTGCTCTTAGTGGACGACTGCTTATCCATTTTAGGCACCGGGGCCGGATTCTCCAAACATTCTTAAGAATGAAATTCCACTTAACTGCTGTTTTCTTCTTATTCCCTTACTTAAAGGGATAGTTCACCCAAAAATGAAAATTGTGTCATGATTTACTCACCCTCATGTTGTTCCAAACCTGTATGAGTTTTTTTTTTTTTTTTTTTGTTAAATACAAAATAAGTTATTGTAAGAATGTTAATAACAAAACTGGTAAGTTTAGTTTATAGTTATGGTAGTCATTGACTTCCATAGTATTTTTTTGTTTCTTAAAGTAACACCAATTAACTTTTCCTCTTCGGTCGCCCTACTGGTTGGAAACGAAATTGTCCATTGACGCTGTCGTAAATAATTTAGCCTACCGTCGCACGCACGCTCGCTGTTTATCCAGCACCGGCTTTAGAATGAACGATGTCCACAGACAAGGTAGAGTATGTTACATGATTTCATGAAAGGATGATGTATTGCGACATCAGAAACAAAGAAAAACGAAATAATGACTATTTTAGCGCTTGACGTAAAGCAGTCGAATTTTGTAGTTCTTTTTGTGGTCGGGTTCCTACCCGAACCCCGAAGTTACATAGTGCCAGTAAAAGCGATAGAGACACGTCAGGCTATGGCAGAAGTGCCTTTCGCCCTGTTACGACTTGATGAACCACTGATAAGATTTTGGAAACATTATTTTAAGGTAAACAATGTTACATAGTGTTGCTTTAATATGGAAGTCATTGGCTACCGTAAACAGTTTGATTACCAACTTTCTTTAAAATATCTTTTTTTGTGTTCAACAGAAGAAAGAAACTCATACAAGTTTGGAACAGCTTGAGTTCCATTTTTTGGGTGAACTATCCCTTTAAGAATAAAGTTAAGATTATTTTGTATTCCTAAAAGCATTAAAGAATGTTCTTACTTTTTTTCTTCAGATCATTATATAAACAAAACTTAAGAATTTTAATTCTGAAAAGAATATTCTTAACAAATGTTTCAAAATAAATGGCTAGGCTAATGCAAAGACAACAGAAGCTGCAAATATTTGAAGCAGCATATTTACCCAAAATGGTGCGTTTACAAATACCTTTTAATGTGATGCAGACTTTTTAAGAATAACAAAATTTATTTAATAAAGTTCTATTTAAACAACCAAACATGCATAGCAAGCGCAAATATATTGGCTCAAATCTCATGTTTTTTTTTTTATTTAGAACTGTTTTCTATCTTTAATGAAATATACTTGTATTTATAATTGGCATTTCTGTCAACACTTTGCGTTCTGGGATGCTATGACATCCATATCCGTGACACATATATGTGATTATTAACAGCTGTGATACAAAATAAGTGGCAGGCCACTAGGATTTGGAGAAGAGCTTGTGAGTGTTTTTTTATGCATAATTTGTCCCCAAACATGTTATATAAGACATGACATCTAAGTTCATTATTTTTTCTTATTATGCCCTCTCCTCCGATATGAATGGTATAATGGCTCTTTTCCGTGCCAGAGGTAAAATGCTATTTTTCCCATATCGGTTGAGAGTGTGACATGTCCTCAACTAGCGCCGCCAATTATCAAGAGTACCTGCAGTTCATATCAGCGTGAAGCAGCAGAATCTCATGTACCGTCTCTCTAATAAGACCCCAGCAGGAGGACGACCGCTGAGTCTTACAAGCCACAAAACAACAGCCTCGTTCTCTCTTTCTCTCTCACACACACACTTTGTGTGTTTGTGTGTTTCACGTTTTATGGGGACTTTCCATAGACATAATGGTTTTTATACTGTACAAACTGTATCTTCTATCCCCTTACACTAACCCTACCCTAAACCTACTCAACACACAAAACGTTCTGCATTTTCAAAAAAAAGGAAATTGCCTTCTTTGTGGACACACACACACACACACACAACACAAACACACACAACACAACACACACACACACCAACACACACAGAGACGGACTGTAAAAAAATAAAACGTAATTTTTTGGGTAAAAAAACGGCAGCTGTGGTTGCCAGAACTTTACCGTCAAAAATACGGTAGCAACGTTATTGGTTTTACAGACTTAACTTTAAATTCACAGTAATAGACGTATTTCATTATCTGATATGATGTTAATTTACCAACCTATTGAAGTAGTAATATCTGTTTTGTACCATTGTAATACACTGACAGCCAACAATCACAGCAGTGATAAGAGTCGCATGATCAATCATAGCTCATCTCAAGCAGCTCTTCCACTAGGTTAATATTAAAAATATAGAAGCTGCACAGTGTCATTCGCACAAACATTTAACACCATCATGGTAACACATGACATTTTAAAAATGCAATAAACATAATTTAACAACATTTAATGTAACATAAAACCCTAATGTGCATAACTGATTAGAAAAAACTAAGAAAACTATAAAGAAACATAGTTATTTCAACAAAAAAACATCAAATGTGAAGTGTCACGCAGGGAATTGTGGGAATGTCAATTTACGGTTTTTAACTGTAAATTATACAATGAGTTGTTCTTTTTCACTTTCAAAAACTGTAAATTTAAATGCATTGAATGCACCATTAGATCTATCACAGTTATTTACTGTATATAGTAAGGATCTTTTATACCGTTAAAATCACAATCATTTTTTACAGTGGACCACCACTCCACTATATTATTAAAGTTCTTTTTCAGCTCAGAGTCTGTTATGGTGTAATGAAGCTCTAGTCTACTGACCAGACTATGGAGATTCAAAATGCAGGTTTAAAGGTGGATTTAAAATGGTTTTCCATCTTAACTGATGCATTACAATCAAAAAATACAACTCAGACTACATTAAATGCAGTTTATTATTTTTTTTTTTTAGTAAGAACATAGTTATAGTATGTTGTTGTTGCTGTTTGTGTATTTATAAAAGACAGTTTTCCTATTTAGCCAATGCCATTTTAAAATATGAATCTGGGTCATTAAATATAACACATCATGTAAAGATGTATCATCTTTATTTGAAAATTAAACATTTTTATCAAACATTGATAATTGCCTTAATCTTTTAAACAACTGAGAAGATAGTAATCAAACTACATTTTATTAAAAAAATCACCTGTCAAGTTTAATATATCAAGCAGCATATGAGTCGAGTTGGATAACTACAGGGACTCATCTCAAGATCACTCATTTAATATCTATTGCTAAAATTATGATAAGTCAAGAATAGAAAGTTATTGAACATATTCAGATCAGGAATGTCAGAATCAGAATGCATAGTTTGTGCATAAAAAAAAATGCCCGTCAAAAACAACATGTGTGTTCTCCCTGCATCTCTGCTACTATGGATTGTGCACGTTATTTCTTGACAAACATTAATGTTGTGATATTCAGATTATGGGGATTTATAATCTGTTTTAGTGTGTGCCCTTTAAATGCAAATGAGCTGCTGCTGCACGACACAGGGGGCGGAGCTTCAAGAGCTCGCACTCAGACTCTTAGGACAATTTCATCTCATGGAATAATGATAACATCAGAAACTCTCAGTAACTGTGTTCATTTCGAGTCGGACAATAATGCCTACAGAGTCAGAGGGCTGTATAGAGATGGAACAGGTATAGTTTAGTAGTTTAATTGCAGTTATTATAACGTATTTGTCATCTGCTTGAATGTATCCAGCATTATTAAAGGTGCTCTAAGCGATGTCACGCGTTTTTTAGGCCAAAACATTTTTTGTCACATACAGCAAACATTACCTCACTATCCACAGACTGCCTGTCCCCTGAACACGCTGTAAAAAAACCGCGGTCTCTGCGGACACCCCAGGCTCCACAAACGGCTACAAAAACAAACTCTAGCGACCCGCTCTAAGAAACATAACAAACTGTTCCAGCCAATAACCGACAAGAATGGTTTGGGGGTGGGTTTGAGGGGTTAGTGCGCGGATGAGGAGGAGGGAGGGTCTAGCTAGCCTCCGTTTTGTTTGACAATAGTTCGAACGTCAACAAGAAGTGATGTCACCCAGGATCGCTTAGAGAACCTTTAATAGCCTAGCTACAAGTCTGCTGTGTCGGACCAGGTCCGAATGATGATCAAAAATATACTGATGAGTTTAATAAAGTTTATTGTACATCACACAAAAGATGAAGCGTCAGTTTTACTTTAGAAAGTAAAGTAAACACAGTAAAGTTATAAGAAGTGCGCGAGTTGATGGAGCATTCCTGTGGGCGGACGTTAGTCAGAGAACTGTTCTACTGACGTCATTAAAGAAGGAAGCAGAGGGATGTAGTCCAAACGGGCCGTTCGCTGTAGGCGACTTCTGTTAAAAATATCTCGCTTGGCATTGAACTTTGAGCTTTATAATTTTACAGATATTATTTATACTCTAACAACATTACACACTAACTTAAGTTTGAAACATGGGATCGGAAGAACGGGACCTTTAACATATTTATTAATCAATATTAATAAATTATAAAGTTATTATTTATGTATTATTTTATAAAAAAAAGTATTATTAATATAATTTTTTTTATAATATTTTCTATTATGTCCACGTTCAAAGGTTTTTTTTTTTTTATATATTTTAAAATGTAATTTATTCCTGTGATGGCAGTGCTGAATTTTCAGCATCATTACTCCAGTCTTCAGTGTCACATGATCCTTCAGAAATCATTCTAATATGCAGTGTTACTGATACCAAACTGTTCAAAGACTGTGTTATTATGAACATTTTTGGGTATTGTTTTGGCACTGGATGAACCACTTTTTAAAATACTGCAGATCATTTTGAGGAAAAGGAAAGTTCAAGTTCTGCGAGCCAGAATTTCGACAGCTTTGACATTGTTATCCAAACCATAATGAGTTTCCTGCTGTGTTTAGTTGTATGCAAGACAATTGAAGAATAGTTTATTTACCTAAAATTTTTTGTCATGACTTCAAACTCTCTGTAGTGTGCGTTTGTTTGACGATTGTGAATCCTGATCCCTGTGGCAACAGCAGTTCGGAAAGACTTCTTTATAACTCGGGAATATTTGGCAGTCAGCGGGACGTTTACATTGAGCTGAACTCACAGTTCCTTCCATTCAAAACATTCCACTGGTGTGATGCAACATCGGTCAGTGCGGATGTGTTTGAGCCCTAGATGCAGAAGTATTCCCAGAATTCAGTGCGTTTGTGTGCATGTCATGGGTGTGTATGTGCGTCCTACAGTTAATCTGTCTTAACTTGTCACTTTCTGATGTCATTCCTCTGAGCCAGAGGTTGAGGAGTTTGCTGCACAGCTGTGAGTTGGGATTGACTTCATTGTGTTCGGCCAATAGAGCACCTGCATCAGTCGCTAGGGTACAAATATTAATACACCCAACCTGTTCAAACAAATCGTAGCACTGACTAAAACACCAGTCCACCAGCCAAAATGTATCAAGACCAGGTGCTCAGGAAAAAGACCCAGAGTTGAGGTGTATCCAGGGTCCAAACCTGCCAATGAGTGAATTCATAGTGAACCTCAAGACATACTGTGATATTCCTCCCCAGTTTTCTTTTTGGTAGCTCAAAGTGAGGAATATTCCACTTTGATGTTTTTTTGGAGAGAACAAATATTAAGGTATTTTAGATAAACGTGCTGATACATCTAGAACCAAGGCGGCTGAAAATGAATGGGGTTGATGTTGAGTGTTAAAGAGTGTGCTGGTACACATATTAGATTAAATAGTGCAGTGTTGAATAAGATGCAAGTAGGGCTGCAAGTATTGACTTTTTTACCCTTGAAATTCTTCACAATTTTCACAATTGCGAGTTTATATCTCAAAGTTCTGAGAAAACAGTCATAATTGCGAGATATAAACTCGGAATTGAGAGAAATGGTCATAATTGTGACAATGATTCCATGGCATAAAGAAGCTTCCATAGCGTGCCAATATTGTTGACGATTATGCTTAATTAATTGCTCCTTATAAATAGTATTAATCGTGCAGCTTTAGATATGTGTATATTTGTAAATAATATTTCTCTTGTGGCAGTGCATTCTGGGATTGCCTGGCACTGTGTCCTAACCAGGAGTGATGACAAGTTCCCAGCAACAAGCACTGAATGTACAGTTGTTCGAAGTTAGATTTTGAACCAATGAGATTTCATAGTTCAAGTTTCAAGTTTATTGTATTTATAAAGCACATTTAAAACAACCTTGGTTGACCAAAGTGCTATACAAAATATAGCTATTTAAATCCATACAAAAATTAAAAACAACTTTCACAAGACATTGAACCCACAAGAGTACAAGTAGGTTTTTAAAAGATTTCTGAACTTTTTATATGTAATGGCAATTTGTTCCATAACCTGGGGCCAGCTACCGCAAAGGCTCTGTCACCCCTACATTTCAGCTTGGATCTGGGTACTCGTAACAGATGATTAGACTGTGATCTGAGCAATCTGATTGGTTTGTGTTCCGTCACCAGCTCCGTAAGGTATTGACGACCAGTTGAAGTCGTTGAAGAGATGACACGGGTAGTCCTAGGACTACTAGGGCGGGACTACTCACAGCAGTGATACAGAAATAGAAGCCAAATAAGCAACAAAATGTCTTGTTACTCATCACTTTTCACAGCTGGTTAGAACAAAAGTTCAAATGTATGTTTAGGACATAGTTTAGGTTATTTTGAGTGTATTTTCAGGCTTCACTCCAGAGAAACAGGAAGAATAAAACTCACAGATGAACTCTCAGGTTTGGGGTCAGAGTTTGGTTGAGTGAAAGCAGTGTCCGTTTCCTTCCTCAGGAGAACTCGGAAAAGCCTTTCCTCTCCATACAGGAAAACAACAGTCTCTCGCTCTCTGCCTTTCAGTCCTGCTTTCCGAGTCTCTCTCACACAAACCTTTTTGCAATATCTCATATTCCCCTGACAATTTTATTTGTTAATGGGATTTTGACATGACGTTACAGCAGCGTCTTGCATTGTAACATGCTCTATTCAATCTAAAGCTAACTCAATTATTTTCTAATTATTAATGCGGCTTTTTTTAAAGGTGTTTTTTCTTCAGCCAGGCTATTTGTTAGTATGAAGTACTAAGAATGGCGCTTTAAAATGAAGAAATTGATTAATTTATTCAAAAATGTAAAGATTTTAAGAAATATTATTTTGTTGCAATTAGCTACAAATTTAACATGAAATAAGTAATAGTTTCAAATACAGCTATATTTCAAATATAGCTATAGATATTTCAAACCAGTGGCTGATTGATGAGAAAAGTGATTTAAAAATGCATAAAATTCGTGGCCAGTTACAGTAAAGCACAAAACAAAAACAAAAAAATATTTGACTATAGGGGACAAAACAGTTCCATTTTTCTCCACTAGATCTCCCAGGCTGTACCATCGTATCAATTCAGAGGGGAGAGAAATATCTAGTTTAGACATCGATAGTTTTCTTTTTTACAGCACTTCACTGAAGTCCATTATCGTATTTGATTACAAACACTGAGAGTCTGAGCCTGAGAGAGAGAGATGGACGTAAGCGGTGGCTCTCAATCCGCCTCATCCCCAGGGACAGACAGTGGCTAATCAATTTCAGACCAATGGGAGCTTCATTTACATCACAAAAGCTAATTATTGCAGCCTAATCAATCAGCACATCCTAATTAGCTTAGGGCTTGAGTTGGGAGGGAGAGAGAGAGAGATTTCTGCCCTATACTGAAACATTTTCAGACATGTTGTTATTGCATATCCAGACAAGCCTGAGGTGAGTGACTTTGTTAAACCTACAGAGAGAGAATGAGATCAGCTGACAAAAAAAGAAAAAATGTATGGATGTATGTTCTCTTTTTTTTTTTTTAATAACATTCCCAAAATCTCTTACATTTCTCCATCAGTCTTCAGTCACGATGTGTGGAGGTCTTATTAAAGACGTCACTCATTTTGGTGTGTGGTGGTGGTGGCGTGTGTGCGTGCGTTGTGCTGTGTGTGGTGTGTGTGTGTGTGTGTGTGTGTGTGTGTGGGAGTCCTGGCAAACCCTAAAAATATGTACCCACAAAGATGGCATTATTTGAAATCCTTGACATTTTTGGTACACATGAGTGAGGAAAACTGCTTATTAATCATACTAAGTGAAGTTTTTTGAAAATGTAGAAAGTTTTCTGTGAGAGTTGTGTTTAGGGGTAGGTTTAGGGTTAGACGGTTCTAACGGCAGAATGTACAGTATACAAATCATTATGTCTATGGAATGTACCTGTAAAACAGTGTGTGTGTGTGAGTGTGTGTGTGTACTTGTAAAACTATCTTTGTGAGGACTAGTTTGAGTTTTAGACCATCGAGGGGCAAAGAGAGTAAAATGAGGACATTTTGCTGATCGTCTCTTTCTGAGACCCCTTTAAATGTCTGTTTGAGGGTCAATACTTGGTTTTATGGAAAAGGTTATAATTTGGTTTAGAGCAAGGGTTTAGGTTAGTTAGGCACTTATTTGAGATGGGTTAGGGTAGGAGCTAGAAATTACATTGTGTAAATGAATGTCCTCACAAGTTAGATGTACAATAATGCGTGCGTGTGTGCGTGCGTGCGTACGTGCGTGCGTGCGTGCGCGTGTGTGTGTCACATTTCTGAAAGAATTGTGCTGAAAATTCAGACACAGAGTCTGTATTTTTTACATTTTCAATCCCTCCCCAGCCAATCCAGAACAGACTGCCTTAGAGGATGTTAATTAAATAGTAGTAAAAGATGATGAAAATAAATAAATAATAATAATAATAGCAGATAAATAAAAAATATATATATGTAGAAATATAAAACAGTTATTTTAAATTGTAATAATATTTCTTTCTTGTTGGTCAAACTGCTACCCCACCAGGTCATGTATTTTTTTTTCTCATATGACTAACTGACCATTAGCTTGGAGCATGACACACTGAAGCACTGAATGCCCCTTCGCCATTTCCAAACAGTCTGACAGTTCAGAACTATTACACATCATTAAACCGCTTCTCCTTAATCTAACCGCAGCCTTCTTCAGACATGGCTTGCAGTTAATCTCCAGCAGTGATTTTACATGCAGATCCGCTTTGGGATTGATTGTGTTTCTGTGCTAGAAGCATGTCCTTATGGTGCATCTTATGGCCTGTTATCGTCATGGGGTTTGCTACAGCTGAAGATGCACTTTTCACTTTTACGAGGATTGACGTTCGAGTCGACATGCCGGATAACACAATGTAAGAGGTCAATAGATTTACATTCATGTTCCTAACAGGTTTTGAATGGAAGGGACTCGATCAGCAGTAATTTGCATAAATTATTTGTTGCCGAGAATAAAGATGGGCATCAAATGTTGAGAAGAACCCTATTTGGTGCATGTTGAACTTGTGCTACCCAAGTGCTACCCAAACACATTTCATTGCTAAAGTGGAGTCCCTGAAGATGACTACATCATGTATTAATAGATTTTAATTAGTGGTGTTTGCTGAGGCAATTATCACCATTGTAATTGCTCATACATGTGGTTATAACTGCTCATACCTGTGGTGAGAGATTTGAACAAACCCCTTATCCAAAGTATTCGACTTTGCAGCATAACTCTTGTATGGTTTGTGCAACAGTAATAATTGATAACGTACTCGGTTACTAACGTAACCTCGGTTCTCTCTAGAGAGGGAACGAGTACTGCGTAATATCTTACGCTATGGGGAAACACTCTTTCCTCGAGATATTGAAGCCAAAAATTATCCTTAATTTTTTTAATCATGCAAAACGCTTTTGCAGCAGCAAGCAGACAAGGGCGAAACAGCTCGCGCGCCCATTGGCTGCCTCGCTGGAAAAGCTGCAGCCTATCGAGTGAAGGCACTGCGTGACGTAATGACGAATGAAGACGCTTCGCGGTCATTTCGTCATGTCCCGCCAGTATAGGCGTGGTCTCGCCCTATAAATACCCCTCGATAGCTGTGTTTCTCTGATTTTGTACACCGAAGCGAACCAGAGCATAGTTCAAGCACGGCAAGATACGCAGTACTCGTTCCCTCTCTAGAGAGAACCGAGGTTACGTTAGTAACCGAGTACGTTCTCTTACGAGAGTATCTCTCGTACTGCGTAATATCTTACGCTATGGGGACCCCATACAAAACGCCGTGCGGACAGGGATCCAACACCAGAGTCCCGGGGCCAAGCCCGGGGCACATCTAGTGCATAATCACCATAACTCACATAGAGTAGAGGAGGAGAGGCTAGAAGCATCACTCCTTTATAAAGTCCCGTAGGGATACTGACCCGTAAGGGCAACATAGCCGCATTGGCGGCCAATAAGCCCGAAGTTCAGACCGCCAAAAGCTTAGCTTGTAGGGCGGGCACCTCCAGGTTATAGTACTTGATAAATGTCGACGGCGAGGCCCAGCCCGCAGCCGTACAGATATCCTGCAGGGAGACCCCGCTATACCATGCCCACGACGAGGCCACGCCTCTTGTGGAGTGCGCTTTGACACCCAATGGGCACCGCAGGCCCTTGGAAGTGTAAGCCAGCGCTATGGCATCCACTATCCATCTGGATAGGCTCTGTTTTGAGGCGGCGAGTCCCTTAGAACGGCCGCCAAACAAAACGAAAAGCTGCTCGGTCTGCCTGAACCCAGCCGAGCGGGACACATAAGCCCTTAACGCCCTGACAGGGCAAAGGAGACTCGCGTCCCTCTCCTCATCGAGAACCGGAAGGGCTGACAGGGAAATCACCTGGGCCCTAAACGGTGTATTGAGGGATTTCGGCACGTAGCCGTGCCTCGGTTTGAGTAAAACCTTTGAGTCGTTAGGCCCAAACTCCAAACATGACGCGCTTACAGAAAGCGCCTGCAAGTCCCCTACACGCTTCACTGAAGCGAGAGCCAATAGAAACACCGTCTTAAGGGACAGGTGCCTCATATCCGACAGCTGGATCGGCTCGAACGGGGCGCCTTTCATGGCCTCCAAGACAGTGGAAAGGTCCCAAGCCGGGACTGAAGGGGGCCTGGGAGGATTTAATCTCCGAGCCCCTCGTAGGAAACGCACGACTAAGTCGTTTTTCCCCAGTGACTGGCCAGACACCGGTTTAGCAAACGTTGCTATGGCCGCCACGTACACTTTGAGCGTGGATGGGGTCCTTCCCTTATCCATCAGCTCCTGAAGGAAGGCAAGCACTTCCTCAACCCCGCAGTCCACGGGTGAAAAGCCACGGGCTCGACACCAAGTAGAGAACACCGACCATTTCGAGGCATAGAGCCGTCTGGTAGACGGAGCTCTAGCCTGTGCGATCGTGTTTAGCACTCCTTCTGGGAGGCTAGCGGGTACCCGTTGATGGCCCATGCGTGCAGGGACCACAGTTCCGGGTGAGGATGCCAAATCGAGCCCTCTGCCTGAGAGAGGAGATCTCTCCTCAACGGTACAGGCCACGGGGCAGTGCTGGTCATCCGCATCAGGACCGGAAACCAAGCCTGGTTCGTCCAGAGCGGAGCCACAAGCAGCACTGGGCATCCATTTTCCCTGATCCGCTCCAACACCTGTGGCAGGAGCGAGACCGGGGGAAAAGCATACAGGGGACCGCTGGGCCAAGTATGGGCCAGCGCGTCCCTGCCCTTTGAGAAGAATACTGGGCAGTGAGCGTTCTCGCGGGACGCGAACAGGTCCACCTGCGCTCTGCCATACGTTCCCCACAGTAGCTGGACCGTCTGCGGGTGCAGCGACCATTCTCCTGTCAGGACGTTGTCTCTGGACAGCATGTCTGGACCCGTATTCAGGTGCCCAGGCACGTGCGCCGCTTTCAAAGAAAGGAGGTTGCGCTGGGCCCAGACCAAGAGGGGTTCCGTCAGCCTGCAAAGGCGTGCGGACCTGAGGCCGCTCTGGCGATTTATGTACGCCACCACTGACTTGTTGTCCGACCGGACCAAGACGTGGTGGCCCCTCACCAGAGGACAGAAGCACCGTAGCGCTTTGTCGACTGCTATCAATTCCAAGCAGTTTATGTGAAGGAGCTTCTCCCGCTCTGACCATAGGCCAGCCAACGGTCTGCCCTCGAGCAGCGCTCCCCACCCCGTGGTGGAGGCGTCCGTAGACACCACTTTCACCCTTGAGGCGGTCCCCAGACTCACACCAGACTGATACCAGCTGGTTACTTTCCAGGGTTCCAGAGCCGAAACGCACCTTTGGTCGACCCTGAGGCGACACCGGCCCGTGGTCCATGCCCGGGGCGGGACCCGTGCTTTCAGCCACCACTGCAGTGGGCGCATGCGAAGCAGGCCCAGCTGGAGTGCATGGGATGCTGAGGCCATCAGGCCCAGCATTTTCTGAAACCGTCTGAGCGGGACTATGGAGCCGTGGCGGAAGGATTCCGCGACGCGCTGAATACTTAGTACGCGCTCCGGTGACAGGCGTGCCGTCATGGAAAGCGAGTCTAACACTGTTCCCCGGAAAGAAATTCTCTGGCTGGGACACAGCAGGCTCTTTTCCCAGTTGACCGTCAGGCCCAGTGTCTCGAGATGCTCGAGCATTGTGGCCCTGTGTTCTATGAGCTCTGACCGTGATCGAGCTAGAATCAGCCAATCGTCCAAGTAGTTCATAACTCGCATGCCCTGAAGTCTCAGGGGCGCGAGAGCCGCGTCCATGCACTTCGTAAATGTACGGGGTGCCAAAGACAGGCCGAACGGCAGGACTGTGTATTGATAAGCCTGGCCCTCGAACGCGAATCTCAAGAATCGCCTGTGATGGGACGCTATTTGCATTTGGAAATACGCGTCTTTCAGATCTATTGACATAAACCAGTCCCCTTGGCGCACTTGCGCGAGGATTTTCCTGGTCGTAAGCATCCTGAACTGGCGCTTCACAAGCGCTTTGTTCAGCTGTCTCAGATCTAGAATGGGTCTGAAGCCCCCATCTTTTTTCGGTACCAGAAAATATCTGCTGTATAAGCCCCCTTCGCTCTGAGCCTGAGAAAGGGGCTCTATGGCCCCTTTGCTCAGTAGTTTCGCTATCTCGGCTCGAAGTAGATGAGATACTTCGTTTCTCACCGAAGTCTCGACGGGCGCCGTACAACGGCGTGGACGTCGTGCGAATTGTAGCGAGTAGCCTCTCTTTATAGTGTTCAGCACCCAGTCTGATACCCCGGGTAGCTTCGACCACGCTTCTGCGCGAGTAGCTAGGGGTAGGATGCAGACCGGGCTCTGGCCGTGACCTGGCAACGGCTCGAGAGCCCCGGTACCCTGGGAACACAACACCGTGTTTACAGCGTTCGAGGCGGGGGGCGCGCTGGGCACAGCGGGCAGTCTGGCCGCCTCAGAATCTCTATGGCGGGACGCACAGCGAGAGTGAGCGGGGCGAATCCCGTGGGATTCGGCGTGCTTGCGGGAGGATGTGGGCGCAAACCTAAGGGCACATTTACTGCACTGTGCACGCTTTCGGCCGGAGCCGATAGATTGTGTGTTGGTTTCGTTTTTACAGAAACCAAGGGACACGGGGCATGCAGCGTGAGCGGGCATTGTATGGGCGCAATCGCTAAATTGTTTGCACAATCGACCTGAGTCAGATTTATGTGTGCTCGCCTCGCACCGTGGCGGGCTGTGTCTGGGTGTGGGAATGGGCACTGGGGCGTGGGCATTCTTACAACACTCATAACACCATCGGCCGTGGCCGGCATACCAGAAAATACACTCTTTATTGGATTTATCTGGGTAGCCATGAAAACGGCTTTTTTGTGCAGGCAAGCGGGCTGAGACACCGGCTGCTTCACTGCTAAATACACTGGCACAGTCACATCGCAAGGAACTGAACGAGCGAATCTTTTCGGTGGGGAGCCGGCCGCAGCGGGATCCGAACACCGTCGCTTTCTTAGAGTGGCTAGGAAAGCTTCGAGGCCTTGGGCTTGAGCTCAATCTTCGGCCGAGGGCCGCGCTGAGCGGGGCGGCGTCCAGCAGAGCGAGAGCGCGGTCTCTGATCCCGGGCCTGGCGGCGCTGTGTAGCGGCGGCTGCGGGCGATGCAGGCCGAGGCTGCGAGCTGCGAGCAGACGGCTGCTTAGAGCGACCTGCAGCGGAGCTCGAGCGCTTCGGGAGGAAGTGCTTCATGGCCTGCGAAGTCTTCTGCTCCTCCGAGAATCTGTCCGCGAAATCCTTGACGGCAGATCCGAAGAGGCCCGCAGGGGAAATGGGCGCGTCGAGGAATACAGAGCGCTCAGCTTCCGTCATCTCAGACAGCGTCAACCACAGATGTCTCTCAGCAACGGTGAGAGAGGCCATATTCCGCCCCATGGCCTGAGCAGCGGCTTTAAGCGGCGCGTAGAGCAAGGTCCGTAGCGCCTCGTAAATCCGCCACATTGATCGCACCCGGGCCTTCCTCGTCCAGTTTAAGGAGAAGGTCGGCCTGGTAGATCTGCAAGATCGCCATAGTATGCAGCGCTGAGACCGCCTGTCCAGCGGCTGTGTAAGCACGCCCGTGCAGCGATGAAGTCACCCGGCAGGCTTTAGAGGGGAGCGTCGTCTGCGCGCGCCGTCCCGCAGAGGGCGGGCAGAGATGCGACGCAACCGCCGCCTCGACAGGAGGAATGGAGAGATATCCTTTATCTCCCGCGCCGGTGACAGAAGAAAAGGCCGCAGAAGTGGAAGTGCGCAGTCTGGCGGAGAACGGGGCGGTCCATGACTTGGCGACTTCGTCGTGGAGCTCAGGGAGGAAGGGGGCGGCCCTAGACTTAGACGGGGCTTCGTCTTTCTTGAGAAAGCGCCCGTCGAGTCTGTTGCGCGGCGGCAAGGCGGGCGCCTCCCACTCGAGGCCGATGCTTTCCACGGCCTGGGTGAGCAGACGCATCAGCTCAGCCTCAATGCCGGGTCTCCTCCCAGAGGGTTGGCTAGACACGTCAGCGGGGGGAAGGTCCACAGAGCTCGCCCAATCCTCGCTATCGGAAGCCACAAGAGAGCATACCTCGGCAGGCTCGTCCAGCTCGGGAGCGGAAGCGGCGGCAGACGGCGGGCGCTGTCCGTCCGGGAGCGACTCAAGTGAAGCCGGCGAAGCAGGCGGGCGAACCGGCGAGCTTTGGCGGGCTGGAGAAGGCTCGGGAGCGCGCTGGGCGCGACGCTTCTTACGGCGCGGCACAGAAGGCTGGGACGCGGGTTCAGAGAACGACGCCAGGCGAGTCCGCAGAGTCGCCATAGGCAGAACTTCGCAGTGCGGGCATCCACCATCCGCGAGCGCGATAGCCGCGTGCTCATGACCCAGGCAGGACACACAGATGACGTGACGGTCCTCATCGCTGAGTTGGGAGCGGCACGAGCCACAGAAAGGCATCTTTAAAAAGACGCAGCTCTTTTAGAACATATAATGGGTGTTGCGTCACGTAAGCAAACACACACACACACAGTGACAGAGTAAAGGATATAGTACGCCGGAAAGCGCAGCAGGTACGGCAGTTGAAGGCGGCTGGGCCAGCGACTTCAGTAGATGGCACGTCCCGCTGAGAAGGCTACAAGTCAACGGCGCGGCTTCTCACTCTGGATCCCGCGATGCGTGAGCTTCGCGTGAAGAATGAAAAAATCAGAGAAATACAGCTATCGAGGGGTATTTACAGGGCGAGACCACGCCTATACTGGCGGGACATGACGAAATGAGCGCGAAGCGTCTTCATTCGTCATTACGTCACGCAGTGCCTTCACTCGATAGGCTGCAGCTTTTCCAGCGAGGCAGCCAATGGGCGCGCGAGCTGTTTCGCCCTTGTCTGCTTGCTGCTGCAAAAGCGTTTTGCATGATTAAAAAAATTAAGGATAATTTTTGGCTTCAATATCTCGAGGAAAGAGTGTTTCCCCATAGCGTAAGATATTACGCAGTACTTGAGATACTCTCGTAAGAGAACTCAAATTCTGCAGTTTATTGAAAAAATGTGTTTTGTTATTTTTCTGAGTGCTTGGTATTTTACAGTAAATTGGCCGCAATAATCACAAAGTTGTACAATAAAGGAGGAATATGATATTTATTGAGTTGAACACATAGAAAGCACAACATTTAGTTTTGAGCTTCTCCATGGCATTCCAGTGCCATCCCACTCTGTCTGTCCTGGTAATTGTCATGATTTACACACTGTAATGATGAAGTGAAACAATATGAGTTTGAGTGATGTAAAGCGAGGATGTTTTGTTGTGAGTTGTGACTCACTGCACTGCTTCCCTCCAGGTGTTTGTTTTTTTTTTGACTGAGGAAATTGCTCATAAATTTCAAATGACGCTTTGCAGAGAGACTCAGATTTCCCCAGATTCCCTCACAGTCAGATTTACGATATAGCGAAGAACTGGTGCTGATATTAATGGGTAGCAAAAACCGTGTGCTCTTCCCAAATATTATACAGACTGCGATTTAATTAAATAAATGTATACTAATTTCAGAGTGAAATGCTGCATTCACACACCTGATATGTTATGAGTTGCATGCGTGTAAATGAACACACCCTGTTTCACCCTGAAACCCGCTGTACATATACATAAAAAAAAAAGCTTTTTGAAAGAAGAAATTAAGATATAAATATTAGTATTCTAATTTTACAGTAAAATAAAATGTATGTTATCCCCGTAATTTTATTTTACAGTACAATAGAGTTATTACAATATATTTCATATTTTGTTTCATATTTTTTTAATTAAAACTCAATTAAAACACACCATTTCTTTTCAACTTTACAAAAAAAAATTGGTGCAGGATTTACTTTGAAACTATTTTGACTCAGCTAGTAAATTTCACAAATAATTACAAAGAAATGGTAAGAAACACATTGAAGGAAACATGAAATTAGACTGAAGTAGAAAGTCTGACATACTATTTTCTTTTAACATATACTTCAACAATTTTTTACAGTTTCAAAAAATATATTTTTATTACAGTAAAGCTTTTCAGAAATTGCTCAGCCCTAAAATGATTCTGCCGTTATGTCTTCAGAGTAAAAAAAATAATAATCAGCTTTTTATCGATAGCTGTATTTATTTAATATGCAGATTCACTCCCAACAAAATCACCCCACCTACTCTAGATTAGAATGAGTACTGGAATGAGTATGAGACCTGAATTTGTTAAATAGCATTTTTTTTCCCAAAATGCAAGCCGTACTTTGCATGTGTGTGGTGTTGACCGTGACTTTGCCCTCTGTTCGGGCTGTTTGTCCGAGGCTACGCGTGAAGGACTTTGTTACAGGAAAAGTCTTGTTTAGTTTGCGTATGTGGTGTCGTGATATGCTTGTGCTTGTGCAATCATTTTCCCTGTTGCACTACTAGGCCAATGACAATGACCCCGACCCACCAATTCCATTTCCCCCTCTTTTCTCGCTCTCCCTTTCTCTCTACTCTGTTTCTCACATATAGGTCCCTACAACAACAGTCTAGCTGTTTAGTTTCCTATAAAGAAATTCTGCTTCGGTGGAGTGTAGTTGAATGTGACTGATACTGAGGCTCTGCATTTCTGTTTAATTGTTGTGCATGCAAGTACGTCTTAGTTCAGGAAAGACCCATGAGAATTCTGTGTGTATATCACCACCGAGTGGCCGTGACATGAACTGCATGTTAGTAAGCCGCTCACGACCCAGCGATGCCCCACAGGAGTGTGGCTTTAGACACACGATGATTGAAAACAGAGGAAAAAGGTCATCGGATAGGGTGGTGCTGAGCGTGTAAACCAACAGGAGTGAATATATTAAACTGAACAAAGAAGGGGAGGAAAGAGCAATCACACCACTCTCATATCAGGAGAAATCAGTGGATTGTTTATTTCCAGGCTGGTACTTCCCAGGATAGAAATTCTGGTTAAACGATTGTGTTCTCTCAATCTTTATGGGTCTCTGCTAGAATTATGCTGAATGCTGCAGTATATTAGAACAGCTCAGCTTATTTGATGTGACGTGAGCCATCAGTCCTAACTCTCTCTCTCTCTCTCTCTCTCTCTCTCTCTCTCTCTCCTCTCTCTCTCTCTCTCTCTCTCTCTCTCTCTCTCTCTCTCTCTCTCTCTCTCTCTCTCTCTCTCTCTCTCTCTCTCCTCCCTCTCTCTCTCTCTCTGTGTGTGTGTGTTTAAGCCTTTTTCTGTCCCTGTTGGCTCTTTCAGTGAACATTAAACTGCATTATGCCGTTGGCAATACACATCCTTTATGTGTGTTCAGTTTTGACAGTTATTGTGTGTGCATGTTTGTGTGTACAGTCAAACACGTCAGTGCTCTTATGCCTGTTGGCCCTTTTTATTTAAGTAGCATGTAGATTAAAACTTTTATTTCTATTTTATTTGCTTCTTTGTGTAGCTTTCACAAATAGGGATGCAACAATGTGTACTTTATTTATATTGTGTGTGTGTGTGTGGTGTGTGTGTGTGGTGTGTGTGTGTGTGTGTGTGTGTGTGTGTGTGTGTGTGTGTGTGTGTGTGTGTGTGTGTGTGTGTGTGTGTGTGTGTGTGTGTGTGTGTGTGTGTGTGTGAAATGTACATATATTTTCATTATATTATAAATATTTGTATAATATATTATTTTTCGTTGTGTTATATCCTGTATCCTAAAAGAAAACCTGTCCAGTCTTTTAATGCTGTCTGCTTCCTTTTTTTGGTCCTTTTTATGTTTGTCCAACTCTATCATCTGTGAGGGACAGTCGTGTGTAGGAACAGACATCACACAGGGAGAGCGGAAAGATAACATGAGAATAGAGTGATGTTCACAAAGAAAGAGTGTGATGAAGGTGCTTAACACAGGCTTCGACACACTGTAGAATATTGAACTCTGTGTGAGAGAATATGCACTGAATCTTTTAGCAGAATTTGGAGTGTGTGTGTGTGTGTGTGTGTGTGTTGTGTGTGTGTGTGTGTGTGTGTGTGTGTGTGTGTGTGTGTGTGTGTGTGTGTGTGTGTGTGTGTGTGTGTGTGTGTGTGTGTGTGTGTGTGTGTGTGTCTCCTCGCGTATACAGTAGGTGCAAGTCATAAGTGCCAGACTGTAGTGAGAGAATGTGTTTATACTGTAAATGTGAAGATTTTACTAAAAAAAAAAGACAAAAAAAAGAAAAGACAAAAAATGTACATTTGCCACATTTGGCTTGTTAGATAGCATAGCCCTTTAGCCTCCATTTTGCAGGGAAAATGTATCCTTCGCCACTGACAACTAACAAACATTCAAAAGCTTTAAATTCTGAAGAACCAAAATCTAAGATACAATATTCTAGTAGATGTCATGCAGCAGCTGAACTGCCATTAATATAAATAGTAATACTAACTGATAGCTTAGAATATTCTTTTGACATCCCATGGCAGTTTTGCTTCTCAGGTAAATATATCTTTCTTTAAGCATGTTTTTACCAAAAAACATAAAGAGAAAGGAAAGGAATCTGAGTGAGAGAGTTTTTCTACATTAAAAACCTAAGGGTCAACACTGTGCCTTTTTTTTAAAGTGTATTTCAGTGTCCTATAGTAATTTTCTTTGGTACATATTTGTTACCTCATGGTTTGTGTTTGAGAGAGGGTTTTTGCTGTATATTATTAGTTTTATTTTATTTTTTTGTCTTTGCAATTACCCACTGGGTCATCACTGTACATAACACTCAGCTTGAATTTAACACAGAATGTTTTTTCTTAGGTAAATATATGTTATTTTTAGGATGTAAAGACGTTTTTACTAGAAAATATGTTGCATGTACTGATTAAGAGAGAGAATGTGGCAAATATTCAGTTTATTTCCCCTCAGGGTCAATGCTGTGCATAATGTGCAAGCGTTTGGTTGACTTGTTGCCGTCTCCAGCCCTGTCTTTCACAGATGAATAAATTCATGCATCTCTACCAGAGCTGTTAAAATAAATAAGTCTCCGCCGTTCACTACACTAATGTCTGATTCATTCTGCACCACGTACGCTCAAGTGCACAAGAGGGACGCATCCAAGAATTCACTAATTTGGTGTTGGAGTGCAGGTTCAGAATGGAAGAGAGGTGTTGTGGGACAAGTTATGCTCTTTTTCATATGCATTATGAAGTCTCACTGAAGCATATCAAGAGCTCTACAGTTCAATTCCCCTTTACGACCAGTTGTGTTCACACGCACCGAAATTATTTTTATGCTGGAGGCGAGAGGAATTATAATTCTTACCTACCAGTGAAAGATTACCATGTGTCTGCTGTTGGTCCTTTACTGCAATACAGATATTTATGATGTGAATAATGTAGCTATAGTTCCAGTTTATGAGAAAAAAAATTTACACACTGCTTGCGTTTTAATGAGTCAATAAAACCAATAAAAAATGTAATGTGCAGAAAATGTTTAAGACACAGTCTTATCCCATCTGTTAAATCGAAATAATTTTGTTGTAGGGATGTTCAAAGTTGACTAGTTGGTGGACTGCCTAAACAATTAGTTGACTAGTACTTTTTAAAGCTCTTGAATAATAACACATATTTAAATAACTGGAACAATGCTTACAGCAATTTTCGGCAGTAATTGTTTTGTAGTTTGTAGTTGTTTCCCAAAAACTGCCTTTTTTAAGGAAGTTCCTGATCTATAAGGTAAATGGTATATACGCAGAAACATTGACATATTCATTACAGTGCCATCTTGTGGTCAGTTCTCACAAAATTTGACATACCAATTTGTTTCATGACCACCGGGCATCAAAGTCTGCATGAAACAGAAATCGAGAAAAAAGCAATCATCCAAGGTATATCCGAGTTTAACGGCTTCTCGAACAAGACAAAAAAATGGCAGGGTAGGGGAAGTTCATGTTAGGACATGCTAGCACTTCTATATGGCTATATTGGCTATGGATGCGTGTATGGACAAGTGTTGTTGAGTTTAGACTTCCCGTTCAAAAGATATAGTACAATTAGTCCTTGTAGACCACACCCAAAAATGTCTTAGAAACGACTTGACGAATCAAAATTCTTTTGAAAACTTTTTTGTTGTGAGGGTCTCTAGAGGATGAATAAAAAATATTGTATAAATCGGACAAACGGCATAGATGGAGTTTTTTTTTTTTTTTACCGAAAATGTTAAATGGCGGAAAAATATCTGAGATATGCACTTAGTTTGTTTTGATTCAGGCATTTTCCTATTGTGTCCTAATCATTTCTCCATCCCTTCTCATCCTACAGGAAGTTCTACTACATCACCCTGTTACGGGACCCCGTGTCTCGCTACCTGAGCGAATGGAGACACGTCCAAGCGCGGGGCCACGTGGAAAACCTCCCTGCACATGTGTGACGGGCGAACCCCCACACCGGAGGAGCTGCCCCCTTGCTACGAGGGCACCGACTGGTCGGGCTGCACGTTACAGCAGTTCATGGACTGTCCGTACAACCTGGCGAATAACCGACAGGTGCGCATGCTAGCCGACCTCAGCCTGGTGGGCTGCTACAACATGTCTTTCATCCCGGAAAAGAAGCGTGCGCAGGTGCTACTCGAGTCGGCTAAGAAGAACCTGCGAGACATGGCCTTCTTCGGCTTGACTGAGTACCAACGCAAAACGCAGTACTTGTTTGAACGGACCTTCCACCTCAAGTTCATCCGGCCCTTCATGCAGTACAACAGCACGCGGGCCGCTGGCGTGGACCTGGACAACGACACGGTGCAGCGGATCGAGGAGCTGAACGACCTGGACATGCAGTTGTATGACTACGCCAGGGATCTTTTTCAGCAGCGCTACATGTACAAGCGACAACTGGAGCGAAGAGAGCAACGCCTAAAGAACCAGCCCGCCCTTTTTCCCTTTCGTCGGACGCCCAGCTCTGATCCTAATTTCAGGGATGACGCGCCAGAGTCCGAAGCGTCCCGATTGCCCACAGAGGACTACATGAATCACATCATCAACCGCTGGTAGCAGTGCTGGGGGGAGGGGGACGGGAAATACAGGTTGACGAGGAGGAAAAGAATGCGATCCCCAGATCTGATCAAGCGGGAGAGGAAAATGGCCAACGAGAAAGAGACAGAACTTTAGCGCCACCATCAAATACGGCCCTCCCCCCTTCTGTCGTGCTCCAGGATATCCTTCGGCCGTCTCGGAGTGGGTGGACTCCAAATGCAGGACAACTGGTGCCGCAAAGACTTTGCGTGCCATGTCAGAAATGTGACTGACTAACTTAAAGCACTGAGCCTGATCTTAAAACTAAGAGGTGAAGACTTCTTCAGGCGCAATTGCCCACAGAAGGAAAAAACATAAAAATTATCGAAATTATATTCACTGCAGATTTTAAAAGAATGAACCGAATGAAATTGTATAGAGGTATTTGCTTAAATGTCTGCTGCCATTTCAGCCATGAACTTGTAACGGTCTGTCTCTTTATTTTTTAGTTTATTATGGTCTAATTTCATTGAATTATTTTTTAAAAGGGATTTTTCGTCCCACAAAGAGGTAAAACTCACAGCACTGAGACCAACAGAGCTGCCTAACACTTATTGGATGCAATTTATTAGCTTTTCATAATCAGTGATGACTTGAAGAGGTCTGTTCTATTGTCCTTTTTTGTGTGTATTTGCACGTCGGCTGCAAATTTCGTTGGATAAACAGACAACATGTGGACCATAGCCATTATTTAAGCTTTCAGCATACTGTACGAGAAAATTCCTGTGAGCTAAGTGTACTAATATAAACTTGCCGAATGTGAGAGGTCTTTCGTTTGTCCGATCAGACAGATGTCTAGGTTCTAGATTGTCATCAGCACCCAATCCAGGCCATTTCTTGGTAGCCGAGTTGGGAAACTGGTGGAGATCCAAAGAGGAAACTGTGTCTTATTTTACCCTTAGTAAGGATAGGCTCTGTATTTCCGAGCAAAGTCGTGCTCTCTAAATGCGATTGACTCGATAATGACGCCTGTATGTCAGTCAATAACAGGAGCGTCATAGAGTTTGTGTGAATGTGTATGTGAAAGAGAGAGCTTGTGAAACGCAAGCAGAAGGAAGAAGCAGCAAACGCAGCCTTTATAAATGTCACCACCATTCCCAATTCCCAGAGACTACTCATTATTTAGTATGCGGGTAGATGGAGGATGACTGTGTGTGTTTGAGATTTTAAGCATTCTATTGAGGATGACTGTTTTGAGTATGCAAGCATGTTTGGGTGATACTTTTTCTTTGTGAATGTGTGCAAGTTTGTGTTTCATGACCAATCTCTTGCCATGGTCCTCAGGGACTGAAACTGTTGCCAGTAAGGGGAGAAGAATGATGTCACATGTCTCCCCTTATGCATATATTTGTTATCTTTGAGTTGTTTGTTGTTAAAGGAATAGTTCACCCTGAGAAATGACAATTCTGTTATTACTTACTCAGTCCCAACCTGTATTAACCTGACTCTGCCAGATGGATTTGCTCCGCATATCCATCTGGAAACCTTCCGTTGAAGTAGTTTTGGTAAGGGGCGAAAATACTGGTTAGCTGATTGGCCTATGTTGGTGTAGCCTGGTAATACCAGACTCTGCTACTTCACTTTGCTTCGTAGACAGAGTCTGGCATAGCATAATAGAGAAGTGTTTTCTCTCTCGCTAGGGGGCGATTTCTAAAGTTTAAAATCATTGGTTAACCGTAAGCCAATCAGATAAGTTTATTCATGACGTATGTATGTTATGCGCTGACACAGCTGCATCGAACCACAGACATCATGCATCGAACTCAAATCTATGATCGAACTTCCACTGTAAACACTTGATGAAGCGAGCGAAATACCGGAGTGAACATGGCTGTGAACGACTTTTTTGATCGGTGAGTGATGTAATAGAATGACTGCTGCTCTTGACAGGGCGGCGCAAACTAGCAGAGAGAGAGAGAGAGAGAGACGCGCGCGCGCACTCTCAGGTCTTCAAACAACACGAGCGCTATCTTGCTCTCTCCCTCGCAAATATTAATCAAAATCAATCGACAAGATAGTAAAAGATCGGAAGACCGCAGTTTCACGTGGAGCATTTGGAGATTTTTAGAGATTGGAGACTCTAGGAACAACATCTCAATGAACAACATCTCAACACTATAAAAGCTTGTCTCATATAGACGCCTGTCTCAAATACAAGCCGGTGCAGTTAGACGATTTGGGCAAATAAAAGCCTGGGCTATTATTTGAAGTTTTACGGTATTTAAGAACTGGAAAAGAAAGGAGACACTGACCTGTCAAAAGGCTCCCCAGTTTCTCGCTGACGATCGGCAATAGTTGATAAATTAAACTTTTCTCAAAGGGAGTAGGGCCACAACATCACCTCCATTCAACATGTTTAATACACATTCTTCTTGTTCGGGCTTCAGTTTGCTAATGCCAGGAATATTCTCCACAACAGAGCGAATTGCATCCGCGTCTCCCTATCCGCGGTCGTTTTCGATTTCTCTGACCTAACTCTTAAACTCGGCGCTTAGCGACTACGTCACGGCTTTCAGCCGCCTTCTGTTCAGTGATTGGCCCGGCTGTTTTCAGGCCGGTGGAAAACAGAAAGATAGGCTGCTATCTCAGACTGACTACAGGAGCAAAATGAAATTAGCGGAAGTAGGAAGTCTGACGTAGTCAGGCTAATGTTGGTGATAGACGGGCCAAATCAACCAATCAGATCAACGAAGCATATGACGTACTAACAGAGCTACGACGAAAACACAACCACAAGCCAGGCTACTCTTGCTGCTGCAGGTAAAGGCTCGTTAGCTCAGCAAATAAGCAACATGTCGGCAAAGGATATTTGCCGTTTATGTAACTACAATTTACAAATAACTGAAGCCGCCATGTTCTTTAGACTGAACTGTCGCGCTTCTCGTTGCGTCACACCTCAACCCTCCTCAAAGCCAACGCTGATTGGACGTTCGTTTGGTGAACTGCTCCCAAATTTTCTTTAACGGAAAGTATCCAGACTGATCTGCGAGTGAAACCTTGAAAGCTCGCGAGATCAGGATGGTCTCACGAGGCTAAACCTGTATGACCCAAAAACGAGATGTTTGCAGAATGCTCAAGCTGCTCTTTTCCACACAAATGAAGGTAAGTAGGGAAAACTGACAAAAATTTACCAGAAATGTATAAAGTCATACAGACTTGTGCACTATATTTAAAGTATTCAAGTATATTCCAAGTCACTTAAGTCATATTGACTGTTTTCTTGTCACTTTTGGAGCTTGACAGCTCCAGTCCTCATTCACTTTCATTGTATATAAAAGAGCATAGTGAACATCCTGCAAACCGTCGTCTTTTAAGTTTCACTGAGGAAAGAAAGTCATACAGATTTGAAACGACCTGAGAGAGTAAATAATGACAGAATTGTCATTTCTCTGGGAGAACTGTCGCTTTAAGTTGATGACTACACACAACAACAGCATAGTAAACAGTATGCGAATAAGGTATCAGGAAGAATTATCCCACTTGAAATGTGTCCTTCCTGTTTAACTGACTCTTAAGGTGTTATGAGGGACATTTTACTTTACTTACTGCTCTGCAATGGGAATTTATTTTCTCAGTAACCATAAAGACAGACTACTCTTCACCTACTGCATATTTAACCAAACATAAAGTGTTGTTATGTTATACAGGAACACAGTCTTATCATGAACGATATGCATAACTCATGAATGATGAAGCCCTTTATTAATATCTTGATGTGATGCTTTCATTCCCTTCAGCTGATATGCTCTCTTAATGGAAACCCTCAGTGGGTTGTAGTAAATGTTGGTCTCATTGCAAAATAGTTTGGTGACCAAATGTTTCTAAGTCTTAATTCAACAATGGCGTACAGCTAATCAGAGTAGAGAATTGTTGTGCTTTAAAATTGATCACTGTCAAGTATTAGGTCAGAAGCATACTCTACAGTGGCAGTAACAAACCTCAATACTCAAAGCCAGGGGCAACAAAGTCACCTTTAAATATCTGTGCCATTAAAATGGATGGCACTATAAACATGTAGATGGTTTAACTTTTATTTGCTCAGTTAGATTCCCTTCAAACTATTGCTCAGCCATTGACGGTAGTTGACCTGAAAAAGAAAACAGACTAACAGTTTATGCTATAGCACCTCTTGTGGTAATTCTGAGAATGCCTCACATTTGAATGGATTGCATTCAGACTGTTTTCAGAACACAGCAGTATCTAAAATTAAGCTAGATGCATTTGCCTTCACCTACTACTGTAGAGTACGTTTCCGACCTTATGTGAGTCTACCAAAGTGACTCAAACTCTTTTTGAAAGAATGTGTGTGTTTGTTGAGTGTGAGAGCAGCACTAGCGAATCCTTGAGCTCTGCTCACGGGTGCATTTATTCATCACATCCAATTCATCTGCTCTGGGGTATTTTTCTCATCATTTCAACAATGGATCGTCAAATACACCATTAAAAAATCATTTTTATATAAACATGTCAATGCTTCCTGTCTTTATTTTCATTTATTACGAGGTGCTCGGGGAAAGTGACGCACAAGCACAATTAAGGTAGGCTATATTATGGATTATTTTCATTTAACTTCTGTGGGACAATCAATTTGACTATGTGAATGAATGAAAAAGTGGTTGTAGTAATGCACTTCAATGGAATATACAGTTGTAATCCAAATTATTCAACCCCCATTGCATATGATTTATTAGCAACATTTACAGACTTTCAGCTGTTTGTAATGAACTAATCAAACAAAATTAATTGAAATTGCTCAACAGGTTTCCCCAAATTCAACTGAAAATGCAACTTTTAATGACTTATGCGGTCTCAAAATTATTCATCCCCTTCATGGCAAGCATTTTTTTTTTTTGTACTTAGTAGAGCACCCATTTGCTGTTATGAAACCGAGATGTATAACCAGACACCAGCTTCTGGCAGCATTCCTCATGAGCAATGGCCTCCAGTTCAGTAGGTTCAAAAGTTCAAAAGGTTTGTGTGCTGCAAACGCCTCCTTCAAATCCCACCAGTGATTTTCTACGGGGTTCAAATCAGGTTACTGTGATGATGGGCACTGTAGAATCTTCCAGGTCTTCTCTTAACTTTTTGGGCCATTCTTTTGACTTGCCATATTTCTAACATGCAGTCAAACGTGACACTCATCAAACCTAGCCAGTACAGATATTTCATGTGTTCTAGCTCAAGCAAACCCGGTGCAACTAATGAAGTCTAATGAAGTAATGAATTTGCAGATGTATGCTGTTGTGAGGGATTCTATTCAGGGGTTGAATAATTTTGAGACTGCAGAAGTCATTAAAAGTTGCATTTTCAGTTGAAATTAGGGAAACCACTTGAAACATTTTATATGAATAATTTTGATTACAACTGTATTAACCCCCATGTAGTAACACATCTTTTCAGATTTATTTCATAAAATTCATAGCTTATAAAAAATTTGACTTACTGGAGAATCCAGTAAGAGGATTTTAATGCCATTAAAATCTGAGCTTTTGTTTGTTAAAGAAATATTACAGGATGGAAGGTGATATTGATAACCATGAAAACCTGTAAAATTATTATGAAACAATAACAAGAAGACGCATTTTGTTTGAAATCTTTTGATGAAAGAAATTAAATAAATAGATATTATTTCTAATTAAATGCCAGTTTTTCTTGTTTGATATGGCAAAACATGGCCACGTTCATTCAAACTACATTTAGAAAAGATATATAGAAAAAAATATGTAATTTTATTATAATATTCAAAAATAGAGAACAGTTATTTTAAATGGTATTGTATTACTGTTTTTACTGTATTGCATGCAGCCTGTTGGACATAAGACTTTCAAAAACATGCTAAAATATCTTACTTTTGAATGGAATTTTGATATAATAAAAACAATTACTATGAGTTCCATTTTGATAGATTGACAGTTTGATATTTTTTCCAACTCAAAAGTGATGGAGATGAAAATGCACTGCAGGAATGACCCTCTGAAGCTCAAACACAGCTGACAGGCAGCATCTCACCACACACAGCGCTGAAGCCTCGGCTACGCTACAGAACTAGCTGACTCAGACGAGAGCGCTCTCCCTGGTAATTACAAAATATCTCCTGGCACGGATATCAAGACACGCTTCTTTGTCCTGTTGAATTGAACGGCGGAGAAGCACCGTATCAGCAGCCATTATTGTCTGAAATGGATGGGGTAATCACTCCGGCTCCTCTGAGTTCTGCAGGGGTAATGAATTGCCACACTGTGTCTCTTGGACAAGAGCCACGCCGAGAATCACTTGCACCCGGGCCATTGTTCTGCCAGGATATAATAAGAATTTCCAGTATTACAAATACAGTATATAAAGAGAAGATGAAGTGGCTGGGAAAAGAATGAGGATAATTTCTATAGCTCTGCACAATAATATTGAACCTAGACGAAGGCAAACAACATACTTTTGTTTTGAGCTCAACAATTAACCTCTGGCTTCAGCAGCTCTTTGAAATTATTAAAACAAAAAGAGCCTAAAATTATCCAAGGATGTATCCAGATATTCAGCACAAGTTTTTTTAAAGGGATAGTTCACCCAAATTCAATTTAGTTACCTCACTGTAAAAAGTGTTCTGTTCGCTTACTTAAAAAAATTAAGTAAACCCGTTGCCTTAAAATTATTAACTAAATAAACGTAATGCTTAATTGAAAAAATTAAGTTATGTGAATTTGAAAATTCCACACTACTTATTGTTTTCGTCAAGGTTTATTTACTTAATAATTTTAAGGCAACGGTTTTCCTCTATCTTTTTAAGTTAAGTCAACTGATCACTTTTTACAGTGTTGCTTAACTTACCAAATCTGTATAACTTTTTTTCTTATATGCAACACAAGTATGGCTTTTATTATGAATATGTTAGCATTATACTGTTATCTAAAAGCTAGTGTTCTCCAAAACAATGACAAAATTTGCATTTAGAAGACCAAACCCAACGTTGAAAATGAAAATCAGGTTGATGTCAGAATCCATTGCAGATTGACGTCAATCTCCAACGTTGGACAGATGTTGTAATGTGGTTGAAAATGAAAATCGGGTTGACGTCAGAAACGAACATCAGTCGGGTTCTGACGTCAACTGACTTTCATTTCCAACAAAAATTCAACGTCTTTCCGACTTTGGATGTTGACGTCAATGTAACGTCGGGTTCTTGCCCAACTTTATTTTCCATGTGTGTGTGTGTGTGAAGACATCCGATGCAAAAGCCTCTAAAAGCCACCTCTGTCAAAAATGAGATAAGAACATTGAGTGAATGCTCTCCGCACATACGTTCATCAAATACTTTTGGGCAGAAACCTATACATTGGAGCCTGATAAAAATGTTAATATTAAACAAAAACTTTAGATGGACTTAGAGCCTTTTAAAGGACTTAGAGACTAACATAGGCCTACATGTGACAGTCCTACACTACATCAGCCCTAACCTAACTCAAACCCATATTTGGGTCAAAAATGGACAAACCCAACCGCTGGGTTAAACTATGTACTTATTTTAGTAACTACAATTACTGGGTAATAACTAGTACTAACCCTGAACCTACCCCTAAACCTACCCCTGTTCCATGTACTTACCTTATACTAGCCAGTACTTTCTAGGTAAGTACATTGTAAGTACTGTACTGTAAAAGGAAGCGTTACCAAAACATTTGACCCAAACATGGGTTGAAACAACCCAGCATTTTTATAGTGTATAATAATAGCTAAATAATAATACTGAGGGAGGCGACACCTCCCTCTCAGCATCTAAAGTAGTTCCTGGCCCGATCGTATCACAAAATCACCTCAAATGGCTTCGTTTAAAACTCGTCACAGTAAATTAGGTTTTAGCGGCACTGATCTTTAATCATTAGTCATCAATTGCCGGTGTAATTTACATTGCGAGTGTTCTTCGGTTCTGAGCTTTGATTTGAATGCACAAAAAGGATGATGTGGAACTGATGTGGCCACTTCACCTTTCATGCGGGAGGTCCTTACTTGACTTTTAAAAGTGAGATATAATTTAGCACCGGGGAATAAGTCAGTGCCATGGAAACATGATGTCACATCCTTGAAAAGCTTTCAGACTCCATTGTTATTCCCCTCGAAATCTGTTTATCGAGTGTTTCCCCATAGCACTTCTTGTGGAATTTAGAGTCGATAGTTGACATCATTCTCTGAAATTTGACTGAATATTAAACTGTGTTCTGAATCACATTGTTGGCTTTGAAGGACTTCTGCAAATCGCCTCTTAATCAGGGTAATTGATTTTTACGAGCAGACCCCTTTCGCAGCAGGCTGCTGGTTTTACAGCCCCCCTCGGAGATAAAAGGTGGGCGATCCAGCGGAAAGGTTAACAGCCACTGCAGCAAGAGGAGAGCGGCTTTGCCCTACTTTTCTGTCCACAGGCTAATGCATAATGGAGCCACCTTGACCCCATAAAGCACCCAGGGCTCCCTGTCCCCTTAGAAGCACACTTCGACCTGTCACACTTGATCTACAGTTTAATTTGATGCCAAAGCATGCAATTTCTGCCACAATTTTCCGGGTGTGTTGCTCTACCCCAAGAAAGGCCAATGGAAGGATGTATAAATATCTGGCTGAAATATCAAGCATGCCCTTGTCAGTTCAAGCTTGGGTGGAATAGCCAAGCAGATCCAGGGTGTCCAATCATGTCCGATATTGATAAAAAAGAGCATGTATTTTGGCATCTGACCCGGCAGTGGCATTGAGCTGTTTAGCAGGCTGTTTAATTCTCATTCTGGGTAGAAGCTGGCAGAATTGGCAAATATGAGAATCGCCTAAGGCTTGGAAGCCGTGTCTCAAAATGCTATGCAATTAGTCTTTTGTTTGATGTAGAATTCTGGTAATAAAAAAATCTTCCCAATTGAAGTTTTCGATATTTGCTAACAGCCTGAAAGCATTTAGATAATTTGTAATGCAAGATAAACATGTAAAATGCAACTTTGTGAATCCCAAAAGGGATATCATATTAAAATCTAGATGTTTATTTCCTCTGACAAGATGATTGGGAATATAATATGTGTTGCTTCATAAAATCAAACGTGTCAAATCTAAAAAAGTTGCAACTGAACTAGGCATAAAGCCTTTTTGAAGTTATACATCCTTTATTTCCACATTTATAGAGCTTTTATATAGATTGTTTCAAAGCAGTGTTACAGGCATAAACAGGATAATAATGATCAATGACACAAACATCCTCAAATATGAGACAAATTCAAATTCTGCTGTAAAACAACTCAAGAGAAGACCATATTGTGCTTATTCAGTGTACTTATTCATCATTATGAGATGAAGTTGAATCAGATAAAGCAGCTCTGCAGAAAACAGTGATGTCATCATCCAGCTCAATTCAGGGAAAGTTTGCATAATTTACAATTAAGCATTATTGTTTGAATTGTTCCTCCTCTTTATTGTCATGCAGGGGTCACTAAGCCTATGGGAAATCAAAGGGGACACTTAGTTGGAACTAAATCATTCAACCCCTGTTTTTAGGCTGAATTTACCCAAGGGACGGTGAGTTACTTGCACAAGGTGCATTTGAGTTCATGAGGTATGAAAAATCTTTAAGTGTACAAACGTAAAAGGTTGTCATGCTAATTGATCACACTTTGACAATGTGGCTGACAATTTTGTGTATGCATCAGTGAATTTAGAATCAGTTTGGTATTACATGATCTGCACAATGTTGTGCAATATCTGATTTGAAGTTGATTTGATTGCTATTGCTCTCCTCATTTTTCGTTATGGATAAAAGTGTCTGCTAAATGATAAAATGTAAATGTAAAAATAGGCTGTGTCGTGTGTCAGTGGAATAAATTTCGTGAGGTCACGAATTAGTGAGGCAGCCCTTTTAAAAATGTATTAAAATAAAGCAGCACGAAAATAGGCATCACAGTAAAGCGATGGAAAGCAAAACATTGATGCCTTTCATCGTTATCTTAATGCATTATCGCTAAAAATCTAGTTTCTATTTTTGCATGTTTAAATCAGTCAGTTAAAGGGATAGTTCACCCAATACTGAAACTTCTGAAAGTTGTTCCAAACCTGTATGAATTTCTTTCTTCTGCTGAACACACAATAATATATTTTGAAGAATATGGGTAACTAAACAGTTGATGGGGGCCTATTGACTTACTATGGGGTCCATCACATGTTTGGTTTCCCATATTCTTATTGTGTGTTCAGCAGAAGAAAGAAATTCATACAGGTTTGGAGCAACTTGAGAGTGAGTGGGTGAACTATCCCTTTAAAGGTTCCTGCGCAGTCTTCTTGAGCCAAAATGGCTTCTATGGCACATAAGCTGTCTAGCGTATAGCCAGCGAAAAACATTGCAGTATGTTGTTCTCTTTAATCATTTTAATGATATTTGTCAACCAATAAGCTATTATATTTTATTGCTACAGTTGTTTATGTGACAATTATAATATGATATTGTATTTTGCATATGCTTAAAGCATTTTTTTCTGGAAAGGCACAAAGAGCAGGACCCACAGATGAACCGTAGAATGGACCACTTACACCGTCCAAACATGGCATCTCACGAAGCAGATTCAGAAGCCGGTGCTGGTATGATTACTCACTTTAACCTCAGCAAAATTATGTCGCATTACATTAATTGCGATAATAGTCTGTATGAATACGTCACATCATGCATTTTGCAACTGGGTCGAAGCAAATGTATTTGATTAGTCATGCTTGCACAGGTAACGTTATACTGGCAGTGCGTTACAAAGAAAAGCTAATTTAAACGCTGGACTCTTCTTTTTAGATTCGTTTCTTGATATTATTTTGTAATCGTGTCTCACTTAAATCGTACCCCATTCTCGCAATCTGTAAAATCCATTACATATCGTTCGCATTATTATTAAATATGTCACAATATGATACCAGTTGTTTTTGCTCAGTGTGTTTTCATTTTGTTCGAGTGCTAGTTTGACGATATAAATACTAATGTCATCTATCCTCGTAAAATATGCTTTGAGAGAATTTGTTATAATGCAGGAAGTTATTAAGAACCCGGAACTACAGCTCGACGAGAACGCTGATTGGATGAGGCTAATCTTAATGTCCACGCTGAGAGCTCTGATTGGCTTAGAGTCAGATCGCGTTGTCCTCTTCAAGCTGTCAAATGAATTGAAATAACGCAGAAACATATGAATGCTATCATTGAATACCCTTGTGAGACCCTATATATAAATACGTTTTATGATGATACTTTGTAAATATTTTGCATCCGTTTGTGTCAATTTTATGTATTGTATGTAATGTAGTTAAAAGGAACAGTTTCAAAGTTTGTTTCACTTTGTCTTTCATATTTGAAATGTTTTCCTAGTCCAGCTTCTGGAGCATTATTGGTGTGTTATTACTTCTGTGAAGTATCCCCTCTTCAAGCAGAGACTAACCGGTTTAATTTTCTCAGGCTTTTGTGGGAAGATGTGGATGCTGTGTGCTGCACTGCTGGCTCTGTGCTCTGTCAACTCTGTCAATGGGGACTCAAAAGCCGTTACAACAACACTGACCACTAAATGGCCCTCTACACCACTCCTGCTGGAGGCCAGGTTAGCTTGAACGACAGCATCATGGATGACAGCATGTTTAATATATAGTTTTATCTTCCCGTTTACTATTAATAAAAAATGCCATTATATTTTACAGTGAGTTTCTTGCTGAAGAGAGTCAGGAGAAGTTCTGGAACTTTGTAGAAGCGAATCAAAATATTGAGAATGAACATGATGGTAATATTTGAAATGAATCCTATCTTTTACTTTTACTTCTTACTCATGCAAAGGCTTGTCAGCCTGTTTGCTTATTTGTTATGAAGCTTTGAGATCTTGTTGATATTTAAGTAATATTACACGTGCAAGAGTGCTGTTGTACTGAATATCATATACTAAAATATTGCATACTTTTATGCAGTTTTTTGCTCTACCAAACTAACTTATAAAGGGTTAAGTTCACCCAAAAATGACAATTCTTTCATCAGTCACTCACCCTCATGTCGTTCCCAACCCACCATAATACTTTTTCTCTCAGGACCACTATCGTCAAATATGATTGACAAGCATACAGTTTGGATTGGCGGTATGGTTCTGTTCTAGGCAAGAACTCCCTTCATGCAGCTTAGCATGGATAAGAGCAGGGAGAGCAGCGATAAACAGAACAGAACCAACATGAATGTATTGCAGATAGGGACGCACCGATACCACTTACCGATACTTTGGTACTTTTGTTCAGATACAGAAAACCGACACCTGCATTTCTAATTTTTAAATGTATAAGAAGATAAACCAATATAATATAAATCATATTAGTTGGCTTAATTTGTTCATCAAATAGATATTTCCTTCAGTTATTTTCATGCTTAATTAAGCCTGCTAAAACGCATTGTATGAGCTTCTGTTACTTTCACTGTTCATTCTATTGCTCTATCATATTTTATCTTATTTTAAAAGAGGGACAAAAATCTCTCAGATTTCAATAAAAATAAAGTCTTGGTTTTGGATTGACATGAGGGTAAGTAATTGATGACGGATTGCAAATTTTCTTTTGGGGGTTGAACTAACTCTTTAAAATGTATTACAGTTAATAAAAATAGTTCCAGTTGCACCAACTTAATTTGTGTTGTTGCTCTTGAAATGTGGATGGCCAATCCGATTACAGGACTGTTGTCTATCTTTCAGACACGGATCTAGCTTACTACGATCTGATCCTGAAGAGAGCCGGTGCGCTGCTGAGCCCAGTGCAGCTTAAACTGATGAAATTCGCCTTATCTTTGAGGGCCTACTCATCCACCGTCCATTCCAGCCAGCAGGTGAGTGATGCCTCTCCACAGCTGTTTAATGTAAACTCAAAGTAAATCAGGATAAAACCGGTTTGACTCGACGTCTTATGTGCTGTTTGTCCATGTAGATCGCATCTAATGAGCCTCCTCCGTCTGGGTGTAAAGCGTTCTTCAACGTACATGGACAGACATCTTGTGATACTGAAAGACTTAAAGCCATGCTGGATAATGCCTTAGAACGGTGAGTAACAGCAAGACCCGCTGCAGCCTTCCATCCAACATGACCTACACAGCTCAAGTAAAAATGATTGAAAACACATTGAATGAATTTACCAATTTCCACCAAAACATTTTTGTAAATCTGGTGGAGTGACTCACAAAATTCATTTTTAAATTAACTATCTTTGTTATGCTTGTTAATGTTGTTAATTAGGACAGGAAGTAAATAATGCACTTTCAGATTTGTAATGCTAGAATTAATAAGCTTAAATGAAGTTAAATCTATATATTTGTACAGATAGTCTAAATGTCGGACATGCTAAATTCCATTTAAAACTGCATACACTTTTTTAACATTTGTATTATAACTATTGTAAATGTGGTTTTCATGTCCTCATATTAATTGAGAGAATACTGTGCATTTAATATTTGTACTTTTATAAACAGATTTACAAACATTTTCTCTTATACAAAAAAGACATGATAGCTAACCTAAACACAACCTAAAACTGTTTAATTTTTTTTCTTTACTTTTTAGGCCAAAGCCATACTTGTTCAAAGGTGATCACAAATTCCCCTCAGCCAATCCTGATGCACCGGTTGTGATTCTTTATGCTGAGATGGGCACCAAAGATTTCTCCAGATTCCATCAGTTTATGTTGGCCAAAGCCAACAAGGGCCTGATCACTTACGTTTTAAGGCACTTTCTCTCTGTAAGAATCAAAACTTTTAAGTAAAATAGGTTAATCCAAATGCAATGAATGTTGTCTTTTCATTTTAAGATTAAAAAAGTCTCCCATATACTCTATCACCCATGCAGAACCCCAGCAAGAGTAAAGTGCACCTCTCTGGATATGGAGTGGAACTGGCCATCAAAAACCAAGAGTACAAAGCCAAAGATGACACACAAGTGCAGGGTATGATAGCAGTCTTTATATTGGTATTTGTATCATTTAAAAACAGAAATCCTTTGAATTAGCAAACTCTTTTCTCCACTTTTCACAGCTGGAGCTGATGCAAATGCCACCATAATAGGTGAAAATGATTCTGTGGATGAAGTCCAAGGCTTTCTGTTTGGCAAACTCAAGTAAATTAACTTTTCATAAACCAAACTCTCCATTGACTAAAATGTTTGCTTGTGTTAGAGATTACGTGACTATATATCTTGATAGCACATATTGTTGTGTTTGTCAGGACCATTTATCCTGAACTTAAGGAACAGCTGAAGGAGCTCCGGAACCATTTGGTTGAGAGCACCAATGAGATGGCGCCACTTAAAGTTTGGCAGATGCAGGGTGGGTGTTTCTGAACTGGTGCAACTGCTGCCATCTATGACATTTTCAGTTAATGCCTGCTTGTTGGATGAAAGTGTTTTTTATTAAAGTTGAAGACTGTGAACAGTCTCTCTTGCTGTGTTTTTAACACGTTTAAGGTAGGATAGCCTCTCTTGTCATTGCTTAAATGTATATTTGGCACACTTATAATAATTCCACTACATCAAGGCCTTTCAAACTCAATTATTGTATTACCTGTGACTAAAGGAGCACTTGGGTTGCTCAATACTCTTTCTGACGGTATGCAAACGGACCGTTTCCACATTCTTAATTAGCTGTGGTTCTGCTGGCAAGTGCGGTTGTCAAACACAACTCCCTCTAGTCCAGAGCTCATTACTGCTCTATCAAGGTAAACTCATCAGAGACTAGTCACATTTAGCAAAACCTCTGAGCCAACACACACACACACACACACACACACACACACACACACACACACACACACACACACACACACACACACACACACACACACACACACACACACACACACACACACACACACACACACACACACACACACACACACACACACACACACACACACACAGTTGAATGCAATATTTCCAACAGTACTGTAAAAGTGCTTTGGCACATCAAATACATTTTATGTAGAATTAGAGAAATTGGCATACCGTATACAGGTCATGGCTATTTCAAATGAGATCTTGAATATTTCAAGAAGTTTGAATAACATTAGTTTTTTATCCTCCTCCTCAAGATCTCAGCTTTCAGACTGCCGCCCGTATCCTGGCAGCTCCCTCTGTGGACGCTCTCAATGTCATGAAGGATTTGAGCCAGAACTTCCCTACCAAAGCCAGGTAAAGAACTATCTGTGTATCTATTACAGTCCTAACCAGACATTATAAAGCAACAAAAAGTCCTGTTTCCTCTGGGTTTTTGTTTGATTTCTTAGTTTGACATTTTGTTTTGAAATATCATCGGCCCGAAATCCTGCTCCACTTAGCTGTGTTTTTTTGCTGCGTTCACATCATGTCGTAATTACCGTACTTACGAGATAAGATGTACTTACAGAGGAACACTTGACATCATACTCAGAGCTGTTCATGTCCTCATACTCCCATATGCCAAAACCATAGGAAACACTATCAACACCAAAATGAATCTGCAGCAGTCAGGTGGTACAGTAGTCATGTGGTACAAGTCGGAGCTCTCAGTGAATACCCAGTTTGTAAGTTGTATTTATCAATTCTACGAGCTCATGAACATATTTACAAGCCGTAATTACGACATGGTGTGAACGCACCTTTAACAATGAATATGTTCTAATTGGCTGAGATGTTGTCACTTCGCACAGCATTTCACTTTTAGCAAAAGCAGTAAATTGATGCTAGAAACAGTATTCTAACCAGGTGTGACATAACGTGTTTATGTGTGGCGTGAAGTTTATATTTCACTTAAAAAATCCACTTTTCCGTGTTAAAAAAAAAAAGAAATCCTCATTGGCTCTGTAGTTGTAAGTGCTTTTCAGTTCATAAATTCTGGCAGCAGACCGCTCAAGTCATCAGAAAGTTTACTCCGAGCTGGAAGTTTTGAAGGGAAACGAGACTTAACTGCCTTCCAAGAGCTTTAATTAACACTTTATAAAGAAAAAAATGACCCGTCAGCAGTTATGATGAAAATATGCTTTATTTGGCCCAGACAGCGCAGCCACAGATGCTTTTGTTTTGTTTTGGCAAATGCATTTAAAATATGCTGCCCACACTACCACACTAAAATCCTATTTTGTTAAAGTGATCCTTGACATCATGGAGGATAATATGCAGTCATGTTTCGCCCAGAGCAATTAACTGCAGCTCTGACTCAGCGACTCTAAAGAGAGAGTTTTTTTATTTTTATTCAAAGCTTTCTGAATGCAGACTTGCATGACGTCAGTGAAAGCGATCTCATCTGTATCTAGTTAAACTGCGTTGATTAAAACCCTCAGCACAGATATTTTTATGCAGATTATGCTAGGCGTGCATTCAAGGTTTGATTATAATGAATCGCCATGATGAACTAACGAATCACTTTCAGTTTAAAAGCTCACATTTCTCTCCCCTCTCTCAGGTCCTTAACAAAAACAGTGGTTAATTCAGAGATCCGGAAGGAGATTGAGGAAAATCAAAAGGTGAGGGCCACCTTTGTCCTTTTTCCCCCATGTTCCCCTCAAGTCCTTTTCTCAAAGCTGTTGCGTCAGCAGGTATTCTCATCTCATGTTTTTCATCTGCACCGCTGAGATAATGGATTCGAAGAAGCCCAGTCATGTCTTTGTTTTTGCCTCATAATTCACCAAGAAAAGTCTTTACGATGATTCTCTCTTCCCATATATTAAAACCGGTGTTAAAAAAATGAAAGGATGTCAGTTGCAAAGTGTTTTGGTTGTATGGAGGTAATGGAATGGAGACTCATTCCTCTACACCTCTCTGCTTGTTTTCTTCCCGTTCCTCTGTATCGGAACGTATGTAAATGCTTTTGTTTTGTCACCGAAAAAGGAAATGAATGAAGTAATTGCGCCAAATGCGGTTTATACGTGGCTTCGTTCATTGTTTCGGTCATTTCCTTTCTGTGATTAAAGCTGTTTCTTGCCTCTCGTAATGAGGACGTGTAACCGACCTGCTCCTCATTCCTCACTGTAATTGCACGCTGGGAAACATGACGAATAGAGCTCTTTAAGTTTCTCTAATGAGCTCCCTCGCCCTAATGCATGTGCCTTTAGTGAATAACAAACATGAGTGCCATGGATAAAAGCATGAATATATAGACTGGAAATGGCCTGAGGCTCAAAAGAGTCTGTCTGAATTATAGATCATATTGAGCATCTCTTTCAACTTCTGCTCTGCTCTATGAAGTGACAGAAACATATGTTTCATCTAGGGATTAGAAACCCAGAGGGCTTGGTAGGTTATATTAGAGCTAATTATGAGTGTGTCATTCCTAATGTCCCATGTTCTCATGTCTCCTCTAGTATTTTAAGGGAACGTTAGGTCTCCAGCCAGGAGACTCTGCTCTGTTCATAAATGGACTCCTTATCGACCTAGATGTGCAGGATATTTTCAGGTAAGAAACTTTTTTCTTTTTCTTTTATAAAGTAGTTTATTTATTTTATTTCTTCGTGGATATCTAACAACTCCGTTTATACAATATTGAATATTTAACAGAATTATATTATAATATAAACACACAACAATAAATTATTATATTATTTAATATATTTAGTATAAAAAATACAGTATTGTGAAATACTATTACAATTAAAAACAACTGTTTCCTATTTTAATATATTTTAAAATGTAATTATTTCTGTGAAGGTATATATATATATATATATATTAATAGAAGAGTTCAGATGCAAAAGCCTCTAAATGCCATCTGAAATTTTCTTCTAAAATGATAATTTTTATCAAGCTCGTATATTTAAGTTCAATAATTTCACTTAAGTGGCAAGAAAAATTACACATTAATTGTCATTTAAGTGAAATTACTGAATTTAAATATACAAGCTTGATAATTATCATTTTAGAAGAAAATTTCAGATGGCATTTAGAGGCTTTTGCATCTGAACTCTTCATATATACTATATTTCAAATGGAAATCTTTTGTAACATAAATGTCTTTACTGTCACTTTGTATACATGTAATTCACCCTTGCTAAATGAATGCATTAATTTCTTAACAAAAAAACAACAACTTTACCATAAAGTGAGATGTGTTTGATGTTTATCATGTGTTTCTGTAGCATTTTTGACATGTTGAGGAATGAGGCAAGGGTCATGGAGGGTCTACGTAGTCTGCTCATTGACACACCCTACATCCACGACATCCTCAAACTCAACGTCCAGCCCTCAGACTCTGACTATGCCGTGGACATCCGGAGCCCTGCTGTTAACGTGAGCCACATGCTTTTTAAAAATGTTTTATGCAAACCTGTTTTGAGAGAGAGATAATAAAGAATAATCCACTTTCTCTCTTTCTCCAGTGGATTAATAACCTGGAGACAGATGGCAAGTATGCATCCTGGCCCTCTAATGTGCAGGAGCTACTGCGGCCCACCTTTCCTGGAGTCATTCGACAGATCCGCAAGAATTTCCATAATCTGGTGAGTATCGCAGGTGCTGTGTAAACATTGTGTCACAATTTCCTTCAGACATTAAAGGGTTAGTTCACCCAAAAATGAAAATTAAGTCATTAATTACTCACCCCCATGCTGTACCAACCCCGTAAGACCTTCGTTCATCTTCGGAACACAAATGAAGATATTTTTGATTAAATCTGAGAGGTACATCACTGCTACATAGGCTGCAAGGGATTGAAACTTGACGGCCCAAAAAAGTTATTAAAGAAATCGTTAAAAGAGTCCAACTGACTACAGTCGCTAGATCTTAAGTTTATCGAGCTACGAGAATACTTTTTGAGCGCAAAAAACAAACAGAAATAGCGACTTTATCCAAGTATTCTCTTTGGGCCTGGAGATTTCAGACATTGTTATTGCGCAACGCTTCTGGTTGAACGTCACACGCATCTCACACATGACCAGCGTCGGCCAATAGTGAGCCTGCGTGTGACGTATAACACAGAAGCGCTGCGCTGTTACACTACGTCAACAGCTTAGGAGAAAGACACGGAAGAGAAGAGATGGACGAATAAAGTCGTTATTTTTGTTTTTTTTCTGCACAAAAAGTATTCTCGTCGCTTGATAAACTTATAGTGGAGCCACTGTAGGCACATTCAATATTTAAACATTTTCTTTAATGACATTCTGGGCCGTCAAGTTTCATTCCCTTAGGCAGCCTATGTAGCAGTGATGTACCTCTCAGATTTAATAAAAATATCTTCATTTGTGTTCCGAAGATGAACGGAGGTCTTACGGGGTTGGTACAGCATGAGGGTGAGTAATTAATGACTTAATTTTCATTTTTGGGTGAACTAACCCTTTAACAATTCACAATGTAAACCCCACTTAGATCTGAATTCTGCAAATCATTTTACAGCGTGTGTGTCGTTCTGACAGGTGATGATTCTGGATCCGACCCATGAGAACACGGCTGAGCTGATCAGCGTGGCTGAGATGTTTTACAGCAACAACATCCCACTTAGGTCAGTCTCAAAGAAGGCCGAAAATTATGACAAGAACATGATTCATTTTTCAGTTGTGAATTAATGTCAGAGCTTTGGCACAGTGGTAACGCACACGCTTACAATGCATAGGAGCCATGGTACTCCCTCAGTCATAATTATCTCTAATATAACCTACATCCAAGTCAAATCTGGTCATTTTCCGATGTCATTCTCACCCCTCCATTGAACTATATTTCTGTCTCTTAATATATAAAATGACACAAAAAGCCCGATAATATTTTTTTTTATAACTCAAAGGGATAGTTCACCCAAAAATGAAAATTAGACCATGATTTACTCACCCCTCAAGTCATTCTAGGTGTATATGACATGAACAGCCCGTAACGACAGTTTTTAAAGAGAAATGTCGGAGGAGCTTGAGTTTGTTGCCCAGCCCTGTTCGTTTTAATCGCAAGAGGTGTCAAAGCTTACGCTACTCCTTCATCCTACGTCATACATCATCAAGTATTACTCTTTTGGCGTAAGTCGACTTGCATAACCCGTCTACCGGAAGCTAGTTATTTTAGTCAATAAAGATTTAAATATGGATATTTTTCTTACATGAACGCATCGCTTCACTTCAGAAGGCCTTTATTAACCCCTCAGAGCGATGTGGAGCACTGTTACCATGGATAGATGCACTTTGATGGACTTCAAAAAATATACTGCCATTATAAAGCTTTTTTTATAGCATGTTTTAATAAAACTCCATTGTATTCGTCTGAAAGAAGAATGTCATACACACCTAGGATGACTTTAGGGTGAGTAAATCATGGGCTAATTTTCATTTTTTGGTGAACTATCCCTTTAATCAACCTGAAGTTGTTTTTTTTGTATATAAACTCTCTCATTATAGGCTTAAAGTGGTTGGTCAACTCTGTAACATGTCAGTGGAGTTGTAGTGTCTCCCTGTAGTGTAGGTAATTTCTCTGTTTCTCTGTAGTGTGGGTAATTTCTCTGTTTCTGTCTGCAGGATTGGAGTGGTGTTTGTGGTGAATGATTCTGATGATGTTGATGGGATGCAGGATGCTGGTGTTGCTCTACTTCGAGCTTTCAACTATATCGCTGATGACGTAGACAGCCAAATGGCCTTTGACGCTATCATATCTGTAAGTCATCACCAGTGCTTTATACAACAACAATTTAGTGATAGACAGACAAGAGTTTTCCATTATGTGTGTGTTTGACTATTTTAGGATTGACATCATAAAACTGTAATCTGTATAAACTGTAGTTATATATGGTTGTTATTCGGTTGTTAAGTCTGACGTCACGCGTGACGTTTAGCCTCATCCGGGCCCAAGCGCTCCGCTCGTCCACTCCAGATCTTAGACTACATAAACCCTTTTCTTAAAGGGCTTTTTTCGCTTCAGTGCCAGTGGGTGTTACTAGGGATTAAGGGATAGCACCCACTGGCGCCAAAGTTTCTTCATTCGTTTAAGATTTGTAACTTACCTGATCAACTGCCGCCATTTTCTCTTATCTTTCTCGTCACAGGGAAAGCGGTAGGTGACAGTTAAATGTCACTTGTTTTTTTTAACTCCGATCTATTTAAACAACACGGGATTACGTTAAAACTCTGGCGAAAGCGGTAGGTAGGTAGAGAGGACCCGGCCTTTGGACCCGGAAACAGTATTATCGGAGAGCGCTTACGTCACGACTTAACAACCGGATATATGGTATGCTATGCTGCATGGAGGTTGCTATTCCCATGAAATTGTATCTAAGCCCCCCCCCCCCCCCCTTTTTAAATAGTCAATATTATTGCTAGTCAGAAGTGGGTGGTATTGGGGGGAGGGACATTCTCATTCTAGAGAGCATTTGATTGGACAACATTAGTGAGTGTAGGATGAGTCCTCAGAATTTATGGTCTGTTTTTCCAAAAGAAAAAGACATAACTATGCATTTTAATGTATATCAGCTTCAAGGGACTTTTGTTTTTGTTTAGGAGCACACTGGCTTATAAATCTAGATGTGGACTAAAAAAACATAACAAATATTGATTTTAGTGAAGCGTACTGTAAAAAGACTGTCCAGCAAGGATGTGTTGTGATTATCTTCTATCTTTCAGATATTGAACAGAGTTCCCAGTGGAGGCAAACTGAAGGTGGAGCATGTGGTGGGTGTTTTAGAGAAGAGATATCCCTATGTAGAGATCAGCAGTATCCTGGGACCTGACTCTGCCTACGACAACAACAGAAAAGTGAGGGATTTGTTTTTCTAGTGTGTGTGCTTTGAATATTTCAGCAGTATCCCATCTCAGATGTCATATCCATGCTTAAAGAGACTGAATATAGTGGATGTGAGAATGTTTGGTCAACTGTAGAGCCAGAGGTGGTTCCTGTGCTAATAACTCTTTGTGTCTACCAGTAACTATAACCCTTATTGAGGTAATATCTTTTATGTCTCCACAGGAGGGAAAGGCATATTATGAACAGACTGGTGTTGGCCCACTGCCCGTGGTGTTGTATAATGGAATGCCTTTACAACGTGAGCAGTTAGACCCCGATGAACTGGAGACAGTTGTCATGCACAAGATCCTGGAGACCACCAGCTTTTTTCAGCGCACAGTCTATCTGGTGAGAATTGCATGTCTGTCACCCATAGTCACTGGGGTGTCCTTTTTAGGGAACATTACTTTAAATAGTACCACATCTATCTATCTATCTATCTATCTATCTATCTATCTATCTATCTATCTATCTATCTATCTATCTATTATCTATCTATCTATCTATCTATCTATCTATCTATCTGACTGATAGTCAGTAGTTTTACAAATATCATATTGATATTTAGTGTCATCTTTTGAAATGCTTTTCATAATCTTTTTAGGGTGAGCTGAACAGTGACCATGATGTGGTGGATTTTATTATGAATCAGCCCAATGTTGTCCCACGAATCAATTCCAGAGTTCTGAGCACCAGCAGGAATTATCTGGACCTTTCTGCCAGCAGTGAGTACTTGTCTGACTGTGTTCATAACAAAATTGAGTTTTCTCAGTGTTTTGCTGCTCTGCCGTTCTTTTCCTATATTTCTTGTTTTCCCTGTAAACGAGCTAGTTTGAGATATACAACACGTACGCTCTCACAGGCTTTCGGGAATGAATATCTGCCTCATTGGGAATTCTGTGCTAAATGTCTTGTTTGTTCTCGGAAGCCCATTTATTTACAAAGACATACAAATGAGGCTTCGGCAATGATATTCATAAACTGCTTTGTTTTTGCGAGGAATATGAAACTGAATTTTAATAGCTTTTGAAAAGTATATCTGCAGTCTTGCTGGAAGCTGAGAAAAAGACTCATTTCAATCTGAACTCAAATAGCACTGGATGTTCAGAAATAGCTGCATTCAAAATGACTTTGGTTGGATTCAATTAGGAATGTGAATGTACCTCTAACTGAGAACAAATCACAACCTTAGTTTCATCTTCTCCCCAAGTGTTTGGCATGACCTGACTTCCAAATAAAACAAGTCTTTTCTTTTCCAGACAATCATTTTATCGACGAATATGCACGTTTCCTCTTTCTCGACACCAAAGACAAGAACGCAGCGGTGGCCAACAGCATGAACTACATGACAAAGAAAGGTGAGGGGGTTGTTGCTATTGATTTCCATGAGAAATGCTATTCCTCCAACCTGCTGCTGATCTCTGGCCTTTATAAACATGAACAATGGAGGGTTTCTCTATGGGGCCTTTAATGAAATCTGTAAATCCTGGCTTGTTCTGTCCATCTTACATGAATTGCCTGGTGAACACTGCGGTTTTGCCGTCTGATACAAATTTCTGAATTCATCAAAGATTTTTGTCTTAAGAGAAACTGACAGTCCCGGTTTGCAAAGTGTGACATGCTCACTGATAAATACTAGTTGTTACTAACTTGTTTTCTATATGATATGCAACAAATATCTCATTATTTAGTGTTCCCTTTGCATTATAATAGTCTTAATTCGCTTCCGAGAATGAGAAGTCCAATGCAAATGAAGATGACAGACTCAAATCAAGCCGTCAACACTGTCTATCATGACCAAATTCTTGACTGACATGTATTTGAAACTGTCTGACATTAAAAGACAGTTAATGGAATACAATCTGCTTTGGCTTTTAACCAATATTTTTTTTTAACCTCACCAGCCCTCATTGTATAATCTGACAGGCAAGACTCGTGAAGAACAGAATAAATTGCAGCGAACACCTGGCTTTAGACACCTCAAAACTGTCTGTGTACCACTAAATATATCTGTCTATTTTTATTTGTTTCTTCATTTCTTTTTTCTTTAATGCTGTTTTCAGGGATGTCAACCAGGGATGCTTCTGGTAATTGCATTGAGCTGTTATAGTCACTTAACTGACAGCCCGCTTCCCATAGATCTCATCTAAACGTGTAGTGCTGGAGTGCAAATATTGTTAGAAAACGCCTACATTACCGCCATAAACATAACGCTCTCTGTTGCTTGAAGGAATATTCCGGCTTATTTAAAACTTAATGTCTGTGTAGCACATCTGTGGCATGCTGTCGATTACCACAGGAAATAATTTTGACTCAGTTTGTGTACAGAAATGGGAAATACATTCACGGGAATACAATTATAGTAGAAGGCAGCTTAGTAGGCCTGTGTGCAACATCTTTGAAAAAAACATCTATAAATATTTCAAATATCTTTTTACCATACGCTGTTTTGACGGTATAAACATGACAGTAGGACACAGTGGAGGTCTGGCAGTGGTGCTTGCTAGACTTCCATTTCAAGTGCATTCCTGTAAATATGTGTTTTTTTCTTTCTCTAAATTATTGACAGCATGCCACTGATGTAAATGTCCCAGAATATTCCTTTTTAAGTGTGTCTGCAAGTTTTCAGATTACCATCTTATTTTTGTTGTGGTTGTTTTCTTTTAACCAAGTGAAGAAGTTTTCTGAAGCTCGCTATTGATTTACGCACAGCTGTGCATTTGTCATCTGTCCGAACTGTCACTGTGTGATGGATGAAAGAGAATCTCTTTCTATCCTGTGGTCCCCTGTAATACCTTTCTTTTACAAACATTTACAGGTTTATATCTAGGTTGAAATTGCCTGTCTGTCTTTGTGTGCCGCTTGGGCACTTCAGATACACCTTTTTGATTGTTAAAACCTAAGACAAGCGAGAATCCTTTCAGTTTCTCACATCATTTTCACTCACCTTTTTAGATTGCATGAGGAAACGGCATGTATCGCCTATGTCATTTCCTTTAGCCCATGTGTCTGTTCTTTACTGACTTGCAGATGATGGCATCATCCGTCCAGTGACTTTCTGGGTAGTAGGAGACTTTGACAAGCCCTCGGGACGACAGCTGCTTTATGATGCTATACGTCACATGGTAGGCCATTGTCACTGAGTTCCGTCAATGTTAGCTGTAAAAGATAATACCTCATACATAGTGTACAGGATTGAACTTTTTGTCTGAAGAACTGAGGACATTTACTGGCAATGTCATTGTCTTGTTACTACTCTTGTTTTTAATCTAATCTAAATGTGAGTTTACACAATGTGGCATTAAATCTCAGTATGGTATTTGTATATCAATATTTATACAAATTAATGTAATTACTAGAATAAGCTGTAATTTATTTTATATTATTCAAAATATATTTAGAGGCATATTTTAGCACACACATATATATTTTATTTTACAATATTATTTTTTATTTATGCTGAATGCACATTGTTAGAAAAAGAATTCTCTTGGAATTTGGTGAATGTTCATTTTGGACATGGGCATATGTAGACTCAAGGATTGACATGTTTTGCTGGATAATTTTAAATTTTATTCGTTTTTTTTATATTTCTGTTTTGTTTTTTTATTACAGTTTTAATGATCAGTTTCAGTAATTTTAGTACTTCATTTATTTCAGTTAATTACCAAGGCAACTTTTTTTTTTAATCTAATATTTATATTTTGTTCTGCTTCTGCTTTATTTCAATTAAAAACAAAACTATCATTAGTTATAGTAATCAGTAACAACACTGGATATTTCAACCTAGCATGCGATTCATATGGATTTATATAACAGCTCTAGAAACTTTCTACTCAACTTTCTAGAAAAAGAAACATTCTTAACTTATCAAAATTTGTGTTTTTTTTTTTTTTACTTTAGAAAACCAGCAATAACGTACGATTAGGAATGATCAATAATCCCAGCGAGGACCCGTCTAATGAGAAGAGCCTGATTGCTCGAGCTATATGGTCAGCTATGCAGACCCAAACCTCCAACAACGCCAAAAACTTCATCACCAAAATGGCTAAAGAAGAGACGGCACAGGCTCTTTACGGAGGGAGTGACATTGCGGAGTTTGCTGTCGGGGTAAAATAAGCTCTTCTGGAATTCATTTACAGTTGTGATGGATTATGTGCTCTGGGTTATTTCACTGTTGCTGCTGCAAATGTCACTTTTAAACTGCAGAATTTAATATAGAACAAATGTAACCATATCCCTCTGCTTTATTCTGCACTACAGGGCATGGATGTTCCTCTGTTTAAGAGTGCATATGAGTCCTCTAATGTGAACTTCCTATTGGCTCACTCTGCCTACTGCCAGGATGTCCTCAAACTGAAGAAGGGCCAGAGGGCTGTGATCAGTAATGGAAGAGTAAGTTAGACATTTGGCCAGCTGACTGTATAGCAAGACTTCCGATACTGTGAAAGCTCTTCTTACTTTGCTTCCTGTTTTTTCTCTGCAGATCATTGGTCCATTGGAAGATAGGGAGGTCTTTAACCAGGATGATTTTTTGCTTCTAGAGAGCATTATCCTAAAGACATCAGGAGAGCGCATCAAGGGCAAAATTCAACAGCTGGGCATGGTAGAGGACAGGTATGCTAGACCAATCCAGTGCTAAACAAGTTACATATACTTTTGTTGATGTATTTAAATTAGTGTCATTTGCATGTATAACAAATACCAGAGCTCCAGACCTCTTTCAGTACAGATCTGTGGAAGGATTACGATGCATTACACATTACTAGCACATGTACTTTCTGCAGTAATTACTTCCTTTTAATGAAGTGTGTCGGTCCGCCTTGAAGACGGAGACGTAATAAATGTCGCGTTTTATGTGTATTTACTGGAAGGGCAGACTGAGACAGTGACACCATGTTCATTATCCTCTCAGTAAACTTTTAGAGGGCTGATTATTGAAGTGTTGGCTATAATAGAGTTAGTCAGTCACTTTATCAGCACATGAATCTGGCATTAGGCCTCTGTGAGAGAGTTTGAACAAACTTTGCTTTTTGCTTGTGTTTGCCATGTTGCTTGTGTGGGCAATACTGGTTGAAATCTGGTTGCTTATCCTCTCTGTTACGTGTCAATAATAAATGGCAAGAAATTGCACTACAAATAATCAAGAAACACAGTTTCACTCCACTGAGTAGGGGTGTATTTTTTTTCTTTCTTTCTGATTTGAGATCTGTCAATATTAACCAGAAAAAAAATAAAACCCTCATACACAGTCAATAAAATTGTCTGTTACATTTTAAGCCCATTTCCAATTTAATTTTGTTACAACCTTAAATTGTTTGTGAATCTATTCTGAATATATATTAACTTAATGCAGCATTATATCTTAATACAATATTTATATATTTAGAATATTTATGTAATTATTCAAAATGCTATTGTTTATTTAAATGTAATTTAAAAGATTTAATTGCACATTTAGCTTTTTTATTAGCATATATATATATATATATATATATATATTATATATATATATATAATAATATGCATAATTGTTTTGTTTTTCTCGTGGTGGTGATGTTAATTTTGGACATTAATATTTAGACTCAAGGATTGACATGTCTTTTGTTTACTTTTAAAAACCATTAATAACATATGATTTGGAGTGTTCAATCCAAGCAATTTGTTCTCAAACACCAGCACAAATACTTATGTTTTCTTACTTCCTGATTTTGAATCCTTCTCCTCCACAGTGTTTTATTTGTTCCAAATTAACCAAATTGTATCAAAATCCGTAGGTAAAGAATATGAATCGAATTAGAGATCTACTCAGTGGGGTGAAAAGGTTGTGATCAAATATCTGTGCCAATAAAATTATTGTTTTTAATCATCTATCTAGCTACTGTATATACATGTTAACAAAAAAGAACTAACTTTTAAAATCGATTTGTGTGTTCTGACATTTCTGATTGCGACGACACAGGAAAACAAAGCATTTGCATTCATTCTTGAGTAGAGTAGATTTTGGGCCTTGCTCATTCTGTTTGTTTTGTATGTTTCATTGTGATTTAGAGCTAGTGATCTGGTGATGAAGGTGGACTCCCTGCTGTCCTCCCAGCCTAAAGGTGAGGCAAGGATCGAGCACACTTTTGCAGAAGACAGATACAGGTACGTCACTTTTCCTCATACCAGGACTATCTTTAAATCTTCCGAATTAATTTGTCAACTTTTTTTCTTTTTACAGTGCTGTGAAGATTAGACCAAAGGAAGAGGAAGTGTACTTCGATGTTGTAGCTGTTTTGGATCCAGTGACCAGAGATGCTCAGAAACTGGCACCCCTGCTCCTGGTGAGAACATGGGCACACCTTCACTTGAAAGGATAGTTTATCCAACATTAAAATTCTGTCATCAATTATTCACTCATGTTGTTCCAAACCCATAAGACTTTCATTCATCTTCAGAACTTAAATGAAGATATTTTTAATGAAATCTCTATGGAAAGTCTTTTCACCCAAAACTCAGTTTAAAACATTCATAAAGAGATTTAAAATGTGAGTGAGCGCTTTAATCCAAGTCTTCTGAAGAGACATGATCACTTTATATGATGAACAGATTTAGTTTAAGCGTTTATTTACATATAAACATTGATCAGAGAACATACTTGGAACACTCTAATATGGATTGATTCATATGGATTTCTTAACCAACCTTTTCATGAACGTTTTGAAGCGTCAGAGTTTTGGGTGAATATACTTAAAATGGAGGGACAGAAATCTCTCTGATTTTATTAATAATATCTTGTTGTGTGTGTATGGCTTTGGAAAAACAGGAGAGTAATTGACAGAATTGTAATTTTTGGGTGAATTATCCTTTTAACATCAGTTAGACAAGTAGGACATGTAGCTACTTGTATAACCAGATGGTTGAACCATGTTAACCAGCCCAATTTTGACCCCTTGGTTATGTTAGAGCTATTATTATTTGACAGGAATGTTGACCAAAGCATCATGATCCAGGATATACACACATGTGGTCTCCCTCTGTGACATTTCACAGGTACAGTCAATCAGCAGTCAGTCTGCATTGGCTCTGCATCTGAGACCGGCTGTCGTTGAGAGCGGGTTCATTTGGTTGTATGTACCTTGACTCGTGTCACTTCCTGTTTGCCCACTCAGGTATTGAAGCAGCTGGTCAACGTCAACCTGCGAGTGTTCATGAACTGCCAGTCCAAGCTCTCTGACCTCCCACTGAAAAGGTTAGAGGGGAAAAAACTGTCTCTATGACAACACATAGTCACCTTCACATTTCACCGTTTACTTGAATTTAATTTACAGGCTACAGTGACATGTGATACGACAAGATATAATTCACCCTGAAGCACTAAATCTTCCCGTTAATATTTCAAAATGTATCTTTTTGTATAGCCTTTGGTGTTTTTCATAATAGTATGTTTATGATAAAACAACACCATGATTTTTTTTTTTTTTTCCATCAGTTTCTATCGATATGTCTTGGAGTCGGAGATCTCATTTTTAGCAGATAGCAGCTTTGCTCCTGGTCCGATAGCTAAGTTCTTGGATATGCCTCAGTCGCCACTGTTTACTCTCAATCTGAACACTCCCGAGAGCTGGATGGTTGAGTCAGTCCACACACGCTACGATCTGGATAACATCTACCTCGAAGAGGTAAGAATCCTCATCATTCTCATTAGCCATTGATCCGTCCACCTATTTTTATGGGCATTTTGCTATATTGCATAAAAAAAATGCTAGATGGCAATGCCAAAATGTGCAAAAACTCTATGAAAATGCAAGATGGAAACGCCAAAATGTGCAAAAACTCTAAAAATGCACATAAAAAATGCATGCTTTTAATTGAGGCGGATAATTTTTTTATCCGATAAGAAGACCTGCTCATAAACTATGTTGGAAACACATTTACCGAATGAATTACCCAATAAATGGTCAACAAAAAACTCACGTGACTTTTCCTCAATAGAGGATGTGATTGGATAACTGGACTAACCAGCGGACCAATTTTATTGTATAGCATCGCAAATATTGATTTAAACATTCTAAAATGTCTGAGCCAAGATCTGTCATCAGAATGAGTTGGTATAATGACGTCCCAGAAGTGTCTCACAAGACTGCATTCCCAAACTCCAGACATTCAAATGTTAGATAGCACAGTTTATTGCGTTTCATCTGCATGCTCTGAGGCACAAGTCATTTATGATGTACCAAAAATTCCCAGACTGCAGCATTTGTGTGATTATTTTGTTCTCTTAAACAAATGGGATGACTTATGTGTGTGTGTATATGTATGTATGTATGTATGTATGTATGTATGTATGTATGTATGTATGTATGTATATATGTATATATATATATATATATATATATATATATATATAGTTTATTCAGACACCTTTAACATTTCTCACATTATTACAGTTTATTCGCTATAGTTTAGAAAATGGTAATAAAACATGACAAGCACTCAGAGTTCTCAAATCTGTTTGAATTAAATTAAATAGCTGTCAGCTGTTAAATTTAAGTACACAATTAGATAAAATCAATTTAGGTCAACCACCAATTAACAAGCAATTAGGGCTGCAACGATTCGTCGACGTTGTCGACAAAAATCGATAATAGAAATAGTCGACAATGAATTTCATTGTCGAAGTTGTCGCCAGACATGTTTTTTTCCGACCGAGGCATCTCTCTTCCTAGAGTCGCACATGCGAATTAGCTTCTCTGCTGAGCGATAACATACAGAAATGGCGCGCGTCCAACGCAGCAGCTGCGCATACCAAAACATCTAAAGTTTGGAAGCATTTTAGCCTGGATACGGCGAATAAAAAGATTACCTGCATGGTAGGGCTGCACGATATATCATTTTAGCATCGATATCGCGATGTGCGCATCCACGATAGTCACATCGAGGATATGTGCGATGTCAGTTGATGCGTGATTCATGATCAGTAGGCTACGAGTCAGCAGCTCCCCGGCCAGTAATGCTTGTGATTCGCAGATTTTTATAATTTTGCGAGTCCTGTCAGTTTAAACATCAAGCGCAAGAAGACAGGAACTTGCGCGCTGTTTTCTGTCAGCCTTACCAATGCGTTTGTCCCGCAAAAGTTTGACAGGTGAGTGATGTAAGCTAGATGACTGACAGCTGCGCTTGTTTAACTAAGAGAACGAGGCGCGTGCGCTCTCTCTCTCTCTCTCTCTCTCTCTCTCTCTCTCTCTCTCTCTCTCTCTCTCTCTCTCTCTCTCGCATATTAGTGAATTGAGTTGACTGAATATCTTTGAGATTGCACGATGGTAAAAGGTCGGAAGACCGACGTTTTTTTTTTTTTTTTTTTTTTTTTTTTAACTAACTACCACTGGTTGTGAATTGTGCTCAAATAACGTCGGAAAAAAAAATCTGAAACAATTTACAATAAGGTTTTATTAAAGTCTAGTTAACTACATTAGTTAACATTTGTTAATATTAGTTTATCCACTATGTGGATTTACTCCATGACAAAACCACCCCAGTCATTCTAGAATGATTCATTCTTTCCAAATAGAGCTATTTTAGTCATCTGGTGAAATTGTTTTTATATCGCAATATATATCGCAGAAAAATAAAATATCGCAATGTGATTTTTTACCAATATCGTACTGCAGCCCTACTGCATGGTTTGCAAAGCAGTCCTTGCGTATCACGGCAGCACCTCGATGATGCACGAACATTTAAAGAGAAAGCAAGTCAGACAGCTGAATGAAACGGAGTTTGACTCGCCTCGGTAAGATTTAAATAACATGGAAGCCAATACGTTTTGTTTTGGATGTACATTGTACATTTTATAAGCGTATTTTCTGTAAAAAATATATATATATATATATAAAATATGCATTTTTCATTGAAGTAACCCCTTCTTTCTTGTGTTTACTATCATTTTCCACAGAATTAAAGCAATCTCATGCTAAATTTTAGAAAAATTTAATAATTATCCGATTAGTCGACTAATCGTTTTCAATAGTCGGTGACTAGTCGACTATTAAAATAGTCGTTAGTTGCAGCAATTGCAAGCAATGCTTAACTGTGTTCAGTCTGTGGTCTAAAAAGGTCGCTTTAGCAATTAAAAAAAAAAAACTTAAGCAAAACATGGTCAGGTAAAAGTGTCTGAATAATTTTTGTTCCCAAATTTTTATACACTACTGGTAGTCAACTGCATGAAGAATTTACACACACACACACACACACACACACACACACACACACACACACACACACACACACACACACACACACACACACACACACACACACACGTACATATACATAAATTCTTCATACAGTGTACTACCAGTAAAATGTATACATACAACATTTATATATGTGTGTGTGTGTATGTTTATCAGGCCGTGACTCACTACCCTGAATGAGTAGTTTTCTTTAAAGCACAGTTATTGTATTATAACAAACAGCCAATATCGTTTTCTTGTACACTACCAAATACATTTTATTTATGTGTATATCTTACACAATTTATTAAACCATAGGCAAATATTCATTATTGTGTTTATTATTAATGACATCATATCCTTTTCTGTGCAGGTTGACAGTGTCGTGGCTGCCGAGTACGAGTTGGAATATTTATTACTGGAGGGTCATTGTTTTGACGTAACGACGGGTCAGCCACCTCGTGGGCTGCAGTTCACCCTGGGTACAGCCTCCGACCCTGTCATAGTTGACACCATCGTCATGGCCAACCTGGTGAGTGGACGTCACAGACTCATCTGGGGAATAAATGCCTCAAAAATGGTCTCAGACGTCACTGTCCTTTTCTGTGATCTTATTTAACAGGGTTATTTCCAGCTGAAAGCAAACCCAGGAGCCTGGATGCTCAGACTGCGGAAAGGCAGGTCGGATGAGATCTACAAAATCTACAGGTACCCCATTATATATATTGTGTTAGACATCTGTCTGTCTTAATGTACTTCTGTATCTTCACTTGATTTGTCTGTTCACTATTTTAATTCTCCTGTCACAGTCACGATGGTACAGACTCTCCAGCCGAAGCTGATGATTTAATCGTCGTCCTCAACAACTTCAAGAGCAAGATCATTAAAGTGAAAGTAAGTAATGGTTGTCTGAATAAGGTGTCGGGGTGAGGTCACATAAAAGGTCTCTGTCTCTCGAGATTGAGGGTATTAGCGGAGATGAATGTTCTTGGGAGGCTGTAGACAAGAGCGTGTGAGATATTCCTTCCATTTCTGTTCGACTGGAGAGATGGAGAGCGAGAGAGTGTCTTCACTTTTCCAGTATATACTCTAATATCTGACAAGCTGTCACATGTCAGCAGGTGTGTGGGCGTGTGTCCAATGTGAGGTCTGCTGCTTCCTGTGGGGCTGTGGGTGGATTAAGAATGTGGACTGGGATGAGTGTGTGTTTATATATATATATCTGAATTTTTGACACGTTGCGGAACTTGCGGCTTTAAGTATACAGCATGGGCCGTTGGAAATGTTTGTTTATGCAGCAGTGCTTGTCACAGGGTTTGGATTATTGGTTTCTCATCAAAAGTTGGCAGTCATGTTCACTACACGTCAAAATTTACTTCACTTGCCAGTGCCTGGGACATTGAGAAATAAATGTAATGTCTCTGATTCATCTTTCTGGTTGTAAAACAGCATTTTGCTTTTGAATAAAATTTTCGTTTGTGCTAATAACAAAGAATTTAGCCATTTTAGTGGGGCATTTGGAATGTCGTCACATGGAGTTCTGAAGTTCCTAGCTGAAAGTCTATCGTCAGTCTAACTGAGATTTAAAAATGTGGGGTTGGTTACAGTTTTATATCTCCAGTCTTCACATGATCCTTCAGAGAAAAAAAACCCTAAAATGGTGATTTGAAGGAACATTTTTATTATTATCATATATTATGTCTTTACTGTCACTTTATGATCATTTAATGCATTCGGGTTGAATATACATATATACATTTTTCAAAAAAGTGTAGGCGAGTCACCAACTTTAAGTGGGTTGTTTTGCATAGTTTTTATTAATTCTTGTTAGCAAGGAAATCATTCCTACATTATTTTCTTAACATTATTTTGTTATTGCATTGCATTTAAACCATGCATTATTATACAATTCCAAGCTAGCCAGTAACTCCATGTTTTTTAACAAATTAGTTTTTGTTTAGGAACCTGTCTGTCACCCATGTCTCCACCAAAACTCTCTGAATGTAGCTTTTATTTATTGACCAGAATAACCATATTAAACTGTCTTAAACCGCAAGTGGCTGCAATTACATGTGCTCAGCATTAGTGCAGTGGGATTTAATGCATAGATTGTTGCCCTATATCATGTCCGCAGGTGCAGAAAAAGCCTGATATGATGAATGAGGAGCTTCTCAGTGATGGTACCCATGAGAGCGACTCTGGATTCTGGACGTCTCTAACCAGGTACTGTACAAACACCAGCTCTGTTGCCTGTTCAGTTCTACGTTGGCACTCACTTACAATATTTGTACATTCAATGGTTCTTTCTTTCTCTCTTTCAGAGGATTTACCGGTGGTTCAAAGCCAGAAGAACCCAAACAGGAGAAAGACGATGTCATCAACATTTTCTCTGTGGCCTCTGGTCACTTGTACGAGAGGTTCCTCAGGTAAAACAGCTGAGGATTTTACAGTGCCAGCATTGCAAGTGAAATGTACTCTAAATGTGAAATAATTATTTGGTCACACCTACAGTATGTGTGCAAGTGACTTATTATTATTATTTTTATGCATCAACATTGATTCCATGCGATAATATTAGATATAGAGAAGGATTACGACCGTTCAAATTCTACAGCAGTGCAATGACATTTCAGATCATTATCTAGTGTTGTGTATACAAGACACGTGTTGTCTAGCCCCAATAGAGTTCAGAATGTCTTTAAATGCCAATTCTAATGTTTCTTTTTCCTTATCTACATGTATATTACACCCCAATGTGAAATTAAGGTATTCTGCTTGAATAGTAATTGGGTCATGCAACCATTGTTTGGTAAACTTCAAGTCAAGCTACGGAATAATTCACTGTTTCTTTGCTAATGTAGGATTTGTGAATTTGTCGCGAGGATGTCTAACTTACAGATTAGGCTAACGTCACAGCGCTATTAATATTCATGAGTAAAGTCTTTGCCCTTCATTTATTTAATGCATCCAGACATATCCAGTAAAATAATTCTAATCAATAACATTATAAACATTTAATAGCTTAACAGATCTTTCGTGAAAATATATTCAAATTGTTATGAATGTCATAGTTATTAAAGATTGATTCATATATTTTAATGTTCCTAAACGACCTCAGCATTACCAATATATTTTAGGTTTATAAAATGTTTATAAAGTGATCTATCAGAGCTGCCATTGTTTGCATTGACAAAAAAAAAAATGTTAGCGTAGAGCCCTGTTCATGTTCTCAAATGGATCTTGACATTTCTGCAATGACAAATATATGACTTTAATATCATTCTTATGCAATGGTATCTTATTGCTATAGCTTTGACATGTAATACAGACAAATCCTCTTGTGTATACCCTTATGTGATACTGAAAAATGACAAGCATACATCTTCTAATTTCACATATTAAGAAAATGCAATAACTTTACGTGACCGCCTAGCTTGGGTCACATCTTGACTTTTTGTGACATTTTCCTTCTTATATATATTTTTTTTTTTTTGAGAGAGAGAGAGAGAGAATATGCCTCTTTTTAAATGCTGATCTCTAGACTTGCTGTTTCTTATTAACGGCAATGTTATTGGTTGTGTAATGCAGCTCAGTTTAGAAGGTCACTCGCATAACTCTTCTGCGGCTTGTCACTGCAGGCACTCTGTGTTGAGCTTTGGCCTCTCTCTGTCTCTGCAGGATAATGATGCTATCTGTGCTCAAACACACCAAGACACCCGTCAAGTTCTGGTTCCTCAAAAACTACCTGTCTCCAACTTTTAAGGTACTGGATTCAAGATTTAGCATATAGGTTATAAGTCTGCTTTTATTTGTCAAATACAGTACAAACAATATAAATATTATATTATTTGATCAAATTTAATTTATTTCTGTAGACATTAATCCAGTTTTCAGTGACACATGATCCTTCAGAAATAATTATAATATGCTAATGTGCTTAAAAACATTTATTTGATGAATAAAAAGTTAAAATATTTATTTAAAATAGAAATGTATTTTAACATTTAAATGGCTTTGTTTGGTGTCACATTTGATCAATTTGATACATCCTTGTAAACGTTTTAATTTCTTTAAAAAGTAATCTTGCTGACTACAAAATTGTGAACGGTATATACATTACACACTTGTGTGTGTCTCTTGCAGGAGTTTATTCCATATATGGCAGAGAAGTATGGTTTCCAGTACGAGTTGGTGCAGTATAAATGGCCACGTTGGCTTCACCAGCAGACAGAAAAGCAAAGGATCATCTGGGGATATAAGATCCTGTTCCTCGATGTGCTCTTCCCCCTGGCTGTGGACAAGTTCCTCTTTGTAGATGCAGATCAGGTACGGAAACCGAGCGATGCAGTTGTGTGGCATGACCCCCCCTCTCTAGTGAGCACTAAGGACCAGTCTGCCCTTATATTTTTGCACTTGAAGTCCACAGCCGTTGTAATCCAGGGTGTTTGTTATGCAAAATGGAGAAAGGATCATGCACATTACACAATGGATGATGCACTGCTGCCACCTTTGGGTAAAGAAAGATACAGTTGGAGTTTAAATATTAACAACAAAAATAATATAAATTTTAAAAAAATGATTGTGGAAAATGCCACTTTAAGTCTTACCATATCATGTCCTGATTCCATTCGCCCCTCATTTCCGTTGATTTGTCTGTGATGAATAGACCAGTCTTGGATTGATGAATGTTGTTGTTTTGTCCTGCAGATAGTTCGCACAGACCTGAAGGAGCTGCGGGACTTTGATTTGGAGGGGGCGCCGTACGGTTACACACCTTTCTGTGAGAGCCGAAGAGAGATGGATGGATACCGTTTCTGGAAGTCTGGATACTGGGCCAGTCACTTGGCAGGACGTAAATACCACATCAGGTAAGAAGGGCTTTTTCCATTTACCTTTATTTTAAATGATGATGCATATCAAACTGACTCATTTTGGTAGTTTAAAATGGCTCAGTAGAGTCATGATAGCCCTGTCCTGTGCCTCCAGTGATTTTCTTCTACAGCTGAAATAGAATTGGTTTCATAATTGAAGAATTTTGCCACATTAAACGGATAGTTCACCCAAAAGTGAAAATTAAGTCATCATTTACTTACCCTGGGGGTGTTCTAACGTAGTATGCCATTCTTTTTTTTTCTTTTTTTTTTGGACCACAAAAGGAGAAAAAAGAAATCAAGTCCATATATTGCATATATCACAAAATGGTCCCATGCAACACGTGTCGTATATTCCAAGTGTTTTAGGGTTTGTAAAAAAACAAACTGAAATCGAATGTATTATTTAAAGGTGCCCTAGAATGTTTTTTTTTTTTATTATTTTATAATGTTTCCTGGGTTGCCCTTATAATGTTAGTATGTTTTTAGATCAAAAATAGTCATAATTTAGAAATAAAAGGCATTTTTCCTAGCCTGATTTTAGCCTCTGATTTGAACACTCTGTTTGAAGGGGCGTGTCTGCTGTGAGAACCGGACACTGCTGTGATTGGCTGACATGCTTGCATATGAAATATGACATGTGAAACTCTCTTGAATACTTTTACTACAGATATTATACGTTTTTACTATTACAGCTATCGAGATTAACGAATCGTGAGATGTTTTTAAAGTATGTAGATTAGTGGTGGAAATTTTGATTCTTTCCAGAGACTCGTTCATTTTTAGTTCGTTCACCAAAATGATTCGTTCATTTCGTTCACTGATTCGTTCAGTTTTTTTTTCCATATTACACAAATACGTCAGCAGCAGGTGCGGCAAAATGTGTTGTTCAACTAACGTATTTACTTGTTACAAAATAAAAACTGATTTGACTTTATTAAAAATGGTGCCCTACTCATTAAATGTATAAAATAAGTCTAAATAAGCGATCAAAGTCTTTACACTCTTTTTATCTTTTAAATTACACTCTTTCTAAATTACATTTCGTTTTTTAATTTGTTTGCATACTAGGCAAGCTAGTTAACATTTTATTTGTTTGGTCAGAACGAGTTAAACGAGGAGTTATGTTCAGTATATAAGATATGAATTGCGCGTGCACAGTACGGATACCTGCGCTTTGCATTCACTTTCTGCTGATTGATGAACTAGATTGACAGAATGGCCGACCTGGTACACGAACTGGGTATAGCAACCAGTTCGTTCAATTCGTTCACGAACGGGAGATCTCTCTCTCGTTCAGACTCAAAACAGACTGGTTCTTTCATTCACGAACGAGATGTAGCCTATGTAACAGTTCATTTGACTCGTTCAAACTCAAAGCAACTCAATAAAGGGCGTATTCGTTCACTAGATTCAACAAATCACATGCTCCGTCCTCGTATCATACTCGAAGGCTATTGGCTCGAGGTTTAGTCACTCTTTGTCTTTGACAGATGAAACGGTCCACAGAGCTACACGGTTCATTGAGCTGCGCATGCGCGCAATAGCGGCGCGCAGTGGTGGAGGGAGGAATTTCAGTGAACGAGAAATATGAGTCAATGGATAACAGGAACGAGAATGATACGTACACCTAAAAGATTCGTTCAAAAAGAACGATTCGTTCACGAACGTAACATCACTAATGTAGATCTATTCCCATCACATAAAATGTTGCAGTGATGAGCATTGAGCAAGCAGATGACAGTCTGTTGATCGCGAGACTGAAGATCTTATCATTGCAAAGCAGTTTCTGCACTCTCTCTAATGCTTTCACCAATGCAAACACGATTATGTACATACAATAAGAGCTTCGTTGTGCAGTCACGTGCGTCATTGATTTCATAACGAGTTGTCCAGATAAACTCACGCTGTGTGGAAAGATTGTTCTTTGAATGCTTTCTGTACATAATTTATTCACAATTTACATAAGTTTTTTTTTTCATCCTACTAGCTAAAAGAAACAATGTGAAGTTGATATTTTATTCACTGGCTTGACTTACTAATGCATGTATTGAACGATTTTGAGAGAAAGATTACCTGTCTGAACTTGAACAATTACACATCAGAAAGTGTTGCTTGGTATCTCGATCCGAGGCCAGCTCTGTATTGGCCCAAGTTGAGGAAACAGTCGTCGGTTAAATGTTTGGAAATTTCCAGAGAAAATAAAATTAACCCATTGTTTCTTCAGCGGCTCGGATGAAGGAACTAAAAAATACTTTTGTGTTCATGTGTACATCCAAAGACTGAGCAACTGTCATGCTTCGGCTGCGCAGTTCCACCTAACATTGAGGGCTGGCATATGCAAATCTTTGGAGGCGTACATATTAATGATCCTGACTATTGCGTCATAGTTGGTATTATGTGGAGATTCGCCTGTTTTTCAGGGGTGTTTTTTAAATAAGAAGGAGAAAACAATGGGGTTTGAGACTCACTGTATGTCATGTCCATGTACTGAACTCTTGTTATTTAACTATGCCAACATAAATTCAATTTCACATTCTAGGACACCTTTAAGGAAAATCCTAACCTTTGCCGTTGGTCTACTGTGCTTGACTTGCACATTCGTGTGACTCTATTAGCGCCGCAGTTCACTCTGACTCACTCAGAAAAAGCACATAAGTTGTGAGAAATCAAGATTAATAAAAACATGACATGAAATACTATAAATCCCAGAAAAGTATCTGTGTATTTTCATCACTGAGTTGAATATCTCCGGAACAGAACTCCGGTTGTCTGATGACAGTCAGAATGAAGATGTGAGCTCTATCACTTCTTGTTGAGATGAACACAACAGATATTTTCACATCAGAGAAGAAAGTAGATGGATTGTATTTCATGTCAAATTTTTAATCTTGATTTTTCACAACTTTTTCTTATCTGCTTTTTCTGAGAGATACAGAGCTAATAGTGTCTCATAAACACACAGTCGTTCACAGAAGACCAAGATCAGGATTTTCATTAAATAATACATTCAATTTCACTTTGTTTTTTCACCAAACCCTATCATATACCCCAAGAACACCTGGAATAAATGGCACATGTCACATGGGATCAGTCTGTGATACTTATACATCTTTTTTTTAAACTTGATGCTGGTCACTATTCACTGCCATTATGTCCCCTGTTTATTTCTTTGAAGCAATCTGTATTGTGCTATATAAATAAATGTGACTTGATTTGTTTTTTTGTGCTCCTCAGTGCTCTATATGTGGTGGATCTGAAAAAGTTCAGGAAGATCGCAGCTGGAGACAGACTGAGAGGCCAGTACCAGGGTCTGAGTCAAGACCCCAACAGCCTGTCCAATCTGGACCAGGTGGGACGTTCTTTCTTAAATTGTTCTCCTGTATCACTTCCCACATAGAAAAGGCTTTATCAGCGTGCAGTGCATTCATGTGTGCCTTTCACTGATTGTTTTTTTCCCTCTCTCAGGATCTGCCCAACAACATGATCCACCAGGTGCCAATCAAGTCACTTCCTCAGGAGTGGCTATGGTGTGAGACCTGGTGTGATGAAGCATCTAAAAAGAAAGCCAAGACTATAGATTTGGTAGGTCCATTGCTTTCTGCACACAATGGGTCTCATTCACTAATAATTGCGTACACTATTCATATTTATACGCACATTTGAACACAACACGTGCGTACTCCCATGAATTTGTCCGTTACCTCGTTCTAATGTTAATGAATTCAGAGAATTCAAAGTATATATGTATTTAAAACCTTAAAATTGTAACATGTTTAAATGGCCACCAAGTGTATGTGATTTTACATATGAGTTGTTTTAGTTGTTCTTCATTATTTTTGTAAATTTAGAATACATTTTAGAAAGAAAGTAATCATGATTTGTTTGTAAAAACGTTCATATGCAGATTTCACTCAGATGTGTGTGTATGCATGCTTAGTGACCCAATGATTGTAAATTTCTGCCATAAAAAGCAACTAGAACTCTTGTTTTCAGGATTCTTTTGATTTCCATGTTATGTTTGTTGAAATTAATTGACACTTTGTATTTGTCTGTCTTAGTGCAACAACCCACAGACAAAAGAGCCAAAGCTGCAGGCTGCTGTGCGTATAGTAGCCGAGTGGAGCGGCTATGACCAGGAGTTAAAGAGAATCTACAACAACTTCCTGGGGGAGAAAGAGAGAGGCACCACAGACAGCTATCAGCAAACAGACAGAAAACACCCAGGTGACACCAATCTGGCCTTTTCATTTTTGTGTCTTGTGGAAGTGATTGTCACTCAGATGTTTTTAATCTTTTGAATGGCACTTTCCACGATTATGGTACAAAATAAGAATTTCAATTCTTATAAATGTTGTTTGTCCACTTCATTCGAGAAAAATAATTATACAGTAAAGCTTTATTTATTTATTTTGCAACCCTGTTACCAAAGTTTGGGGCATGTCTATACACAATTTAATGTGGTGTATAGATGTGATACACAATGTAATATAAATGTGTTTTTACAATAAACAAAACAAAATAAAATATATAAATGTAAATAGTTTGTATTTATTTTACTTTGTTTTATTATTTTGTGAGATACAGGGTCCACTTTGTGTTATGAGTTTCAAATTAATAACATCGCTTTGTTTTGATTGGGGAAAATCATGTTGTAATTAACTTTTTGGTAATTAAAATGACTTAAGTCAACAATTCAGTAATTCAATTCAGTTTTTCCTTATATATTCCTTGAATATCTATTCAACATACATCAAACTTATGACATTATTATACGCTACTGCTCAAAGGTTTTGAGTCTGAGATTTTTATTGTGTTTGAAAGAAGTTTTGCTCACTAAAGCTGCATTTCTTTTCTATAAAAATACAGTAAACAAGTAATATTGTGAAATATTACTATTTTAAATAACTGTTTTCTATTTAAAAATATTTAAAAATGTATTTTATTTCTATGATGGCAAAGCTGAATTTTCAGCATCATTAGTCCATTTACCGTCACTTTTGATTCTGGCTGAATAAAAGTATATATAAATAAATAAATCTCACTGACCCCAAACTTTTTAATTGTAGTGTATAAATATTAATAGTTTACCAAACATATCTCTAGTTTTCTCTTTAGAAATGTAAATGTAGCCTAATTGTGGAAAGTGCCAAATAATTATTTGCATAATTTGATCCTCTTTCTGCTCTTTCTCTCTGTCAGGTGGTGACGCACACATAGAGCTTTGAGCTAATGCTCTGCGACCGAAGTAGAGGGGACTCTGTTCAAAGAGTCGTCTTTTTTTCACCCTTTTTAAACCAAGCCTATCCTCCAGGAATGGGTTGACATTCGTGCTAAACTTGACTTGAACAGAATTAATGCAAAATTCCCTCTTTTGTACCTGAATGTTTGTGGAGGTTTTGGGATTCTGGGTAAACGACACATGTAGAGGACATCTTCTCTCTCCAGGCACTTTTGATGTTTAACCCCCTCTCGGCCTGATACACTTGCATTTGCCATAAACAACACCATTTCCACTTGAGCAAAAAGACTAGCACAGTCTCTGATTGGTTGAAGTAAGTACCATAGGGATTAACTTAATTGAACAAGAAACTACATGTGCTCAATTTTAATATTAAAACAGATTTGATAAACATCGTTCTTAACTGTCTTTATCTCATGAAAATGATTATTAAATCATGAAACATAAAATGCAGACTGTTTATTTAAAAGCCACCCATGGTGTCGAAATGCCACATCAACAAAGTGATGTCATAATATTTAGACTTCAATGCACAATGACACATCACAGTTCAGTTAGAGACTCTGTAAAAATCCAGATTCATCTTTTGGTAAACAAGCCAGCTCTGATTCTGATTCTGGTGTTTGCATAATGTTAAAATCACATCACTATTCAAAAAGGCACATCAAAAGTTCTTTTAACTCAGGAACAAGGTATTCGGTTGATTTAGTCACAGCTAAAGATTTATTTTTTTCTGTTCCGCATAAGGAAATGTTAATTAACTGAAAGATCTCTGTGTGCATTGAAAAGCTTAACATGTAGTGCTGTCACAGCCTAATGTTGATTCATGTTTACATGTTAAAATGATTCATAATGGCATTCAGTTAATGAAAGTCAGCTAATGGTCGTTTTGGCCATACAGGATTAAATTGATGTTTTTAGAAGATTACGAGGGGGCAAAGAAACACCAACTTGCTCCAGAGATGCTGCTAGCAGGTAATTACAGGTCGTTGCTGAAATTTAGTTTTTGTTAGTTTTTTTTTAAGTATCACTGGATTTCAATAACTCTTTGATGTGGTTACCCTTTTGTGGGGCCACATCCATTTCTTGTCGGTTTGAGAATGACCACTAGCTTCATACATTTGATCATAATCCATGGGCTGGGCTGGGTTTTTTTGTTCTGCATTT